>QEPC01014024.1:1208847-1249398 GCA_003113815.1 Sphenodon punctatus
GGATCACCCCTGCTCACACCAGGGGTTCCCCTCCGCACCACCCCCTAACCTCCCTCTCCTGCCACCAGAGGGAGGTCAGCAACCCCCGACACCACACCCCAACCCCCAAAATTCCACCCCTCAAATATTAAAATTCCCCACACCAGAAAACACAGGACCCAACCCCACTCCTTTGTCGGTCAATCAATATCTTCACCCCCCACTCCCTCCCACGTAGGGGAAGGGGGCGGGGCAATGTTGCAACCTCTGTCACCATGCAGAGGCGCTCTGCAGAGCACGTATAATGTCCCTGGTAGCCACCTCTGCCGCCTCCATCCGCTAACGGCCTGTCAATGGCACTTCATCCTTTGGTGGCGACTTTGGCTGCCGCCCAGAGGGCGCCGCCCTCAGGCGCAGCTCCCCTTTGTTACCTGCAAGGGTAACAAAGCAGAGTGGTTGCAGGTGGGGAGGAACGGGCCTCGACCCACAACCTACCTGCATGGGGGGTCGAGAGGGGAACGGGCACAAGGCACCATTCCCTCCTCACTGATGGAACACACCTCCTCATTGGACCATATCTCCCCTGACCCGTAACAACCCTGATAGCTGCGTAACTAGAGCTGGTGCCCTCGACTGAGGTCATAAAATGTTGGACCTTATTTCCCGTTGCCTGACTCCACTTGGTTCTTAGGGAGATCTGGGGGACCTGCAGAGTTTGAGGGATAACTCGCTCAGATTTAAAAGACCCCTTTCTCAGGAGCCACATTACCACGGGAAGATGATCACTCCCAGGGTGGTAACCCACCTCAAGTCACCCCATCAGGGGAAACAATGCCGCTGATATAGTAATTAAATCGATAACACTACACCCCTGCGAGGATATAAAGGTAAACTCAGCTGGGCAATCATACAAGTCCCTACCATTCACTACCACCAGATCTGCTTTCGCCATAATCTCAGCTAAGAGCAAACCATTCCTATTGATCACCCTGTCCTTCGAGTTCCTCTGGAGTCAAAATTCGTCCTCCAACACTCCTAGTCCCCCTGAGTAAAATAAGTCCTGGTCCGTCTCTCCGAGACAGGCATGAAAGTCCCCCAGAAGAAGTATCCCAGTCTGGGGATAGGATTCTCCAATTTGATCTATCAATGTCATCAGCTCATTCCAACAAGCTTCCATATAATAATGAGATGCGTAAGGAGGTACATATACATTAATTAAAGCCAGCATATCCAAAGAAAATTTCAACAATGTCCCACAGCCGAAGGTCAGACAGCCTGGTAATGGAGAGCATATAACCAATAATGCCGTAGAAATAAAACAGAAACAACCTCCACTTGCATGACCCTTCCCCTCTGTAGGTAAAGCATCTGATATAAAGGAATCAAAGCCGGGTAAAGATACCTGGTGCCAGGTTTCCTGTATACAAATTATATTATTTGTCATTAAAAACGACAGGAACTCCCCATCAGCTGCCTTAGCCTTCCATCTGGTGACGTTCCAGGAAATCACCCTGATCTCGGGAATAACTCAATCTGCCACCCCTCCTAATTGGGGGGTACTTTCTACAGGTAACTGACTAGGGGACTTTGTCCCACTCAATGGGCCGCTCTCTTTTACTGTAGTACTGCCCGAGGGTTTTGTCAAACCTCCCTCTGTCTGTGAAGTCCCAAAGGAGTAAATCTCTCCTAGATTACCCTGTTCTTTAATAGGGAAAGTAAAGGAGAGAATGGAGCAGAGATGGTCCTTCCACATCACTCCCTTCCTATCCGCCAACTGGTGATCTTTTGGTATCTCAAAACCACCCTCCCCCTTACCAACCTTCTCCACTATCAGATCCCCATCCTCCCAGGGCTCAAGCTGCCTATACGCATCCCACTGGGCACTGGTACATACACCAGTACTCACCCCTGGATTGGCTTCCTACTCCACCTCTAACTGCAGATTCCCATCCACTGATATAAAACTACCCTCATCCCCTCCTGAAAGAACACAAATAGTAGGAGAATAACATACAGCAAGATGTTTGCATCCTGATATTTCCTTTTCCTGCAAATCAGGCATACATATCAGTAATCCTCTACCCTGATCCTCAATATGCTTGAAGGGAATTTCCAAAAGCGGCTGATCTACCAAGCCTTTTCCCAATTGCCTGGTTTCTCCAGATTCTATAGTACTACAAATGGGGCTACTCCCTGTATCCACAGGTTACCTTGATCACTTCCATGCTGGTTTCAGCTGCTATTATTGATCCCTGAATCCCCTCCACAGGGGTAGGGGAGGTTAAATCCACCAGTGTGGTCCCCCCATAAGGGAGGCTCTCTGGATTATATCCTCCACTAATCTCCTTAGCAGAGGGAAAACATCTTCCCTTGGTCCTAATTAAACATCTGGTACCCTGGGGAATCAGACTGGGGTTACCATCCACTGTCCGCAATCTACCCCTACCCTGGGATCCCATAGTATCCCTCGCCAACTCCCTCCTCTGTTGGTGTTGACTATCTTGTACAAAAATTTGGGCCAGCCTAATCTCATAGGCATGGAGCTTCCCCACCGACCTCCATATAATATTAGCTTTATATCCCTTTCGAAAAATAATAACACAATGAAATCTACTAGGGCCTTGGTATATTATTCTCAGAGTCCGAATATCCCTAGGACTAAAAGGCTGATTAGTTAATAAGGATAAATGCATTGCTACCAGCTCAGCTGTATTCCAGGGCGAGAAACAACTGTCCATCCTAGGAAAAAAAGTAAAAGCAATAGCCTCTTTACATGGAGCAAGATAGTTATCCAGGGACAGCCCACTACACAAGATTCCAGTACATGCTGCTTGGGGAGAAAGCCTCACAGCAACCCTTCCTGGGGGAACCCATGTGGCATCATAGATGTTGTTAACTATTGGCCCCATGTTATCGCCTACTTTGCAAGGGACCCTTTCAGGGAGCCCAGAATTGGGAGAAACAGCTTTAGATAGTAAATCATAAATCTTGTTCATATTGCTGGTAATTGTCTTAAGATATGACAAAATTAATAAAAAAGTCCGATGTAACAAAAAAGGCTGATCCAACTGAAGATTGGAGGGGGTCCCACTGTCAGGGCCCACTATCTTTCCCTGCAGGGACTCCTGCAACGCATCAGTCAGCAGATACAAATCCGGTGACTGAAGTTCCAAGGAGGCACGGGGAACAAATTTGGGAGAGTGACCACCCAGTACTCCCAAGGGGCTGTCAGAATCAAAGGTCTTAGGCATCTGAGGGACCACACTGGGGGAGGGCAATGCAGAGGCAATGCAGAGGGCCCAGATACTCCCCCCCCCAAAAAAAAAGTATCCAACGTCCTCTGTTTCACTAAGGGAGGGTCCATCGTGCTCTCCTTAGCCACTTGTTTCCTCTGAGGCGGCATCATGGCAAATATGCAGACACTCTCCTAAACTAACCCCACAAACAGAAATCGCTAAGTAAAAACTGCGGATCCTGGGCATCGGCAATGTCCGGCGCCTAAGGCGGCGCGCACAGCCCTTAGGCGCGCACACTAAGAGCACTGCGCTGTATAAGTCTCTTCCAAGGGGCTTGGCTCTCTCCTGGTCAATCCGCTGGCTCTCAATAAGCTCCGACCAGTGAGGAGAGCACACTTCTCAGAGCTGGGCTAGTTTCCCCACCTCCACCACTCACAAAGCTCCGGAGTCACAAATACAGGCAGCCGACTCACGCAGGAACCTGCCCACCTCTCGGTTCTCCACGCCAGTCCACGCACACACGCCGAGCGCGCTGCAACATATAAGTCTCTTCCAAGGGGCTCGGCTCTCTCCTGGCCAATCCACTGGCTGTCAATCAGCTCCGACCAGTGAGGAGAGCACGCTTCTCAGAGCTGGGCTAGTTTCCCCGCCTCCACCACTCACAAAGCCCCGGGGTCACAAATACAGGCAGCCAACTCATGCAGGAACCTGCCCACCTCTCGATTCTCCATGCCAGCCCACACCACGTCTATCAGTAAGTATTTCAGTGGGAAAACCCAGTTGACAAAATATTTCTACTAAAGCTTCTGCTATCACCGGAGCTTCTATAGAAGATAGAGCAACTAAAGCTACAAGTGTTAATATGTACTTCTTTTTCCCCTTTGTAGGCTTTGAAATGGGACCTACAATAACTGTTCCCACTCTCTGAAAAGCTTCCCCAATAATAGGTAAGGACTGTAAAGGGCCTTGCGCTTACTACCTCTGTTTCCTATTTTTTGACACGTTTCACATGACTGACAATATTCTGATACATTCTGAGCTAGCTTAGGCCAGTAAAAGTTTAAAAGTAATCTTTGATGAGTTTTTCCTGCCCCAAGATGTCCCACACATGGCATATCAGGAGCCAACTCCATTAATCTCACCCTGAACTTTTGTGGTACCACTAGTTGTTTGACTGGTTCCCAGGATACTTCTCTGCCCCTAGGTAACCACTTCCTATACAACCTTCCCTGGTTCTAAACCACTTGTTCTCTCTGGCTCTTACTTCTAGCTCCAACCTCTTTAATCTGTTCTGCTCTACCAGAACAGTTACCATATCCACTTCAGCTGAAGAGGTATCCACCACCCTCTTCTTTCTTTCTCTCCCTAACCCTACATATTAAGAGAGGACAGCCAGGCCTTGTAGAACCAGCTTCTTTGTCTCAGCTCCAGTCTAGTGGCCAGTAAAGGAGTACTTCTAGGAACTTTAGCTAAAGACTGGATAAATTTAGATTGCAATAAGTCCAAATTAAGAGTAATCAGAGGTGCCCAAAGTTCTGCACCATATAGAAATTTGGCTCTCACTTTGTTTTTCCAAGGCTGTCTTAATCACATTTCCTCCTGTGTTGGCAAATAACTTTAGCAGCGCCAGTGTCACACCCTCCGCAGCTTGTAAAGCTCTATTATATTGTTCTTTCCAACTGCCAGTTGCATGAAAATACAGACCCAAATATTTAAATATCCTGACTTGCTCAATCTTTTGATCATCCAAGAACCAGCTGTACAGTTTCCTTTTCTTGGAGAACATCACAATTTTGAATTTCTTATTTACTGTCAAATGGTTTTTGTTGCAGCAAGCAGAAAAAGTCTTAAGCTGTTTAGACAAGCCTACATGAGTTTGTGACGTAAGAGCCAAATTGTCGGCATATAACAAACAGCCTAGGAAACAGTCGGCCAGTTTGAGGGGGGGGGGGGATCTTGCATGAATAAAGGGGTGGGGGA
Source organism: Sphenodon punctatus (assembly GCA_003113815.1). Classification (NCBI taxonomy): domain Eukaryota; kingdom Metazoa; phylum Chordata; class Lepidosauria; order Sphenodontia; family Sphenodontidae; genus Sphenodon; species Sphenodon punctatus. Next base: position 1,214,043 of record QEPC01014024.1, read on the forward strand.
GGGGGGGGGGGGAATTTTAAATTTGCCATTAATGGAACAACATCGTTGATGAACAAACTGAAAAGAGTAGGGGCCAAGACGCAGCCCTGTCTGACCCCAGTGGGTGAATCAATTTTTTTCGTAATATTCCCTTCCCTACTGGTTTTAACAACCAGTGTAGAGTTCCCATAAGGGCTCTGTATAAGAAAAAGTAGTCTCTTATCGATTGAGGTTTTAGCTAACTTAGCCCAAAGTAAGTTTCTATTAACAGACTTGAAGGCTGACTTTAGGTCCAGAAAGGCTACGAAAAATTGACCATTTGCATTCATATATTTTCCAATAAGATGGTTTAGGACCAAACAATGCTCAACTACCGAGGATGCCTTTAGAAAACCAGCCTGCTCTGGAAATATTATTTTACTGCCTTCAATCCAAGTATTTAGTCTAGTTAATAATAACTTAGCATAAATCTTACTTATTATGCTAAGTAGGCTATTTGGCCGGTAATTCGCCAGATCCTGTTGAGAGCCTTGTTTATATATGGGAACTAAAACTGCCCTCCTCCATGATAATAGAACAAGTTCTGTCCCACTGATAGATGTAAATAAGAGGATTTTATTTAATTTATTTAATAAATTTATATCCCGCCCCTCCTGCAATGCAGCCCGGGGCGGCTCACAACAATAAAAATACAATAAAAACAATTTAAAATACTCAATACAATAATAATTAACATATAAAGTATTAAAACAGGGCTAGCTGTATTAAATAATATAAATAATAAGTAAGGTGGGGGAGATAAAACCCCTCACCCTACCCTCCCACCCTCCCCAAAGGCCTGGGCAAACAGTCAGGTTTTACAACTTTGCCAGAATGTCAACAGGCTAGGGGCCAGGCGAGCTTCCTCCGGAAGGGAGGTCCAAAGGCATGGCCCGGCCACTGAGAATGCCCTCTCCATTGTGGCCCCTGCTTAACACGGGGGACCTCCAAGAAGGTACCCCCGGCAGACCGAAGGAGCCGCCCTGGGGCGCGGAGGGCAAGGCGGTCCCTGAGGTATGAGGGGCCCAGACCGTATAGGGCTTTCTAGATCAACACCAACACCTTGAACCTGGCTCGGCACGCTATCGGCAACCAGTGCAGAGCTCGGAGCACAGGTGTAATATGCTCCCAACGGCCCGTCCCCGTAAGGAGACAAGCTGCCGCATTCTGCACTAGCTGCAGCCTCCGGACCAGGAACAAGGGAAGCCCCACGTAGAGCGCATTACAGTAGTCCAGCCTCGAGGTGACGAAGGCATGGATGAGGGAGGCCAGGTCCGGGCCGGAGACGAACGGACGCAGCCTACGAACCAGATATAGCTGGCGGAAGGCAGCCTTAGCGACTGCTTCCACCTGCCGCTCCAGACGGAGGTCTGCGTCCAGTATCACCCCCAGACTCTGAACCTGCTGAGTTATAGGAGCTATAGGAGGGCGAACCCCCCCAACAGCATAGGATAACATAGGAATCCACCATTCTTTATAACTTTTGATGAACTCTATCGGGATATGAACCATCCCTGGGCCCTTATTGTTTTTAAAGAAGTTTATCAAAAGCATCACCTCAGAGTCCGTGACAGAGGGCCAGGCTGGAAGTAGAGAAAACTCCTTCACGTCACCCCTACCCAACTCACTTGCCTCAATATCTGCATAAAGTTGGTGGTAATAGCTCTCCCAAACAAGGGAGGAAAGAGCCCTGGGGACACTAGCCTTACTACCAATCGGTGAACTGTTAAGTAGTCTCCAAAATTTCCTTGAATCACAAGAGTTGGCTGCCACCAGAAGTGCCTCCCACCTGTGCCCAGTGTAAATTCTCTTTTTATCCTTAATAAGGTCTTTATATTCCCTCTTAGCTTGAAAATACGAGGCTGGCAATGAGCGAAGCTGACAATGGTGATAAGCTCTATATATTTCACTAACTTTGGCCCTGGCCATACGACATTCCCCATCATACCAAGGTTGATTTCTAACAATCTTGGCTGGGGGGAACATAGTGTGTGGTGCCAGGTCCAGAAAATGTTGCATAGAGTCTATCAACCTATCAAAGGTCTCAATAGACTCTGTCTCACTGTCATTAGCCAAAATAATACCCTTCTCTCTCTTAACATGGTCATCAGAAAATAAAACGCTAAATGACCCCAGAGCAATCTTTTCCCACTTCACTGGGCAATGTTTCCCATCGGTATTTTCCTCCTCAATAGGGTTCGGGGCTTAGAAAATCAATAATAAATATAAGAGGCAGATGATCACTAAGCAAGGAACATCCTACCATAAAGTCCCTCATCAGATCTAGAGAATTGGGTGAAATCACAACAAAATCAACCACGCTGAATCCATTAGGACCCAAAAAGGTAAATTCTCCTTCTATGTCCTGAAAACAGGAGACACTCAATACATAAAGATTGTGAGCCATAATAAGATTAAAGAAGTTTATCCCAGAAGCTGTAATTTTGGTATCTTTTGACTTCCTAGAGTAAAGCTGAAACAAATTGCTCCTATCCAGTATTTTACAATAAGGACTCGTGGCTTCATCATCCTGGCCAATCCTAGCATTGAAGTCCCCTGCCAGGACCAGAAAGCCCTTAGGGAATTTATCCAAAAGTTCCTCAGTGGCTAGTGCCAATTTCCCCCAAGACTTAGGATCAAAATGCTTGGAATGTATAGGCTAAACATAAAATATAATCGAAAACCTATATATTTTTAATACCACCCCCATGACCAGGGGTGGAAAACTTAATTCCACCTGAACATGCGACTTAAAATTATCATTGATCAAACATCCTAACCCCACCCAAGGAAGTCTTTGAGTATTATGTGAAGAGGCTGGGAGATCATAAGAAACATATCCCTCCAATTCAAGAGGGAATTTTGCCTAAGTTTCTTGAACCAATATTACCTGAAGTTGCGTGATATATGCTACGAAATCAGGATTCTTAATATGTGAAGACCATCCTACATTGTTTCACGAGCATACTGAAAAGGGACAAAAGCCACGACACTTCAACAATCAACAACCCACATCAGACTCCACAACATTACAGATAAAGCTATCTATAGGTATCTGTGTAGAAGTGAGAAACTCACTATTTACAATCTCACTGAAACAGGCCGTCTCCAGGTGAACACTGGGAGCAGAGCCCATATTGGCTATTGAAGCCTGCGTAGCATTTGACTGTAATCCTCTGAACATCGGGCTAAGTGGAGGCTTTATTAAAGCAGGGACTGCATCACTGAGCATACTCATTGGGGGAGACAATGCCTGAACCTAGGAAACAGACTCTTTAGCACCTACAGACTGAGAGACAACTCTCTGCCGCTCATCCATTGCTATGTTTAACAATCTGCAAGATTTGGGTGCTTCTTAGGTTTAAAGAAACTCTGACCAAAGGATCTGGTAGCCCCGATCAGTTTGAGGAACTGTAGAACCCTTGAGAGACAATAAATTATTCCTAACCTCCCCTATCAACAATGGGGGCATCTAGTAGGTTCAACAAACACTTCCCCAGTTAAGATCGCCCAGGAATAAAAAAGACTGAAGTGCGCCAAAATTCTCGCTACTAACAAAGATGAATGAAAATGCACAACAATCCTTTGTAAATTCCTGGGTGATGGTATTCAAATTCAAATTTATTATAACCGGGCGTAGCTGAAGGCCATAACCCAAAAGAAGAAAAAACATTTTTAAAAGGAAATTTTGGTTCCAGTTAACAACATTGCTAATTTTCTAGAATACAATATCAAATTTACATAAACATATCAGCGCTAACATTGCCAGAAAGATATTAAATTATACTCTTGCCCTGTATTTTAAGGGCCAACTAATTTAAAATTCAAAAAACTTCAGAAGTCTTAAAAGCATTTAACAAGAATGCTGTGACTGCACAAGAAACTCTGGGTATTTGATCAATTAATATAATTTGTACAAGTTCAGAGTTCGATCTACCAGGATGTCTAATTAGGATAGGCTCCAAAAATAGCTTTCTAATCTTATAATATAGTTGACACTCTATTAGAATGTGTCCCACTGTTTCAACTTGCAGTGAATCATAGGGGCAAAGCCGTTACCCAAAAGGTGTTCCATTACAGCGACCTTCCAGAATCTTAGAAGGAAGAGCATTTAGCCTCACCATAATGAATTTATTTCCCAAGACTGGGGACAGATTATTCTGCCAATAACTGGCAATCTGCCAAGGCTCAGGGATTAAATCTAAGTATATTCTGAGACATGAGTGCAGCCTTCATTGCAGCTATATCCTCCTGTCGTGATATTCATCAATTCTGCTGCAAATTTCGGAACCAGCCGCCATTTGGCCCTTACTCTGTAGATATGCAATAGAAAAGCACAATTTGGCTATGCGGTTCCTCATTTTGACAGACCATGGGGATTCGTAGGCATCCTTTTCCAGTAGTGGAAATAAACCTGAGTTGGGAAAAACCTCCACACATAGCCAAAATACCAAAGCATATTTAAGAATTCTCTTGTTCCACCTAAGTTTTCCCATCTCTGTCCTAACTGCGGCTGAAGGTATTCCTACTGGTAATTGAAGCAGTTTTCTCAAAAAGGCAGAGATAGAACCCTATCCAAATTAAATGGGCGAACAACAGCCCATATCACTGCCCCATAGAATAATTGAGAAGTGCCTTGGCCTCAAACACCTTTAAGGCCATGACTTCCCTGCCAGCTCCCTTACCAGCACAATAATTCAAAATGGTTGCGGCTGTACCCTTTGCACAGTTCAAGGCTGATTTGGTCTGAGTTTCCCAACTTCCTGTTTTATTGAAAATAATTCCAAGATATTTATATTGATCAACTTGTTCGATCAAGTCGGACCTAAGCCTCCACAGAAACTTCTTTCTACCTTTGCCGAACACCATAATTTTAGTTTTTGAGTAATTTAATTGTAATTTGTTGGTAGAGTAAAAAGTTGTCACCTCTCTTAGTTGCTTTTCTAACCCTACTTTTGTTTGAGATAAGATCACTGCGTCATCTGCGTACAGCAGGGCCCCTACGACCCGATCTGCCAGCCGGGTGGGTGGGTGGGAAATTCTGAGGTGGAAACCCTAGGGATTAAATCGTTTAGGAAAAAATTAAATAGGCTTGGGGCCAGAATACAGCCCTGCCTCACCCCTATACATACCGGGATCTCCTTTGTTAGTTTCCCAATATTATTCATCTTAATCCTTAAGATGTTATCAGAATACAGAACCATCATAAGGTAAAGGAGTCTACGATCAATTGTAGTTTTTCCCAACTTATTCCACAGCCGGGGTCTATTGACCGAATCAAAGGTAGCCCTCAGGTGGTCTATGAAGGCAGCAAACAACCTTTTGTTTTAAGCCATGTATTTTCCAGCCAGATGGGTGAGAGTCAAAACATGATCAATTGTAGACCGGCCTTTCTGAAAGCCAGCCTGCTTCAGATATATAATTTTTTCATTTTGTAGCCAATTTGTGAACTTTTCTGCCAAAAGTTTGGCATACAATTTCCCTATAATGCTAAGACGACTAATGGGCCGATAACTGGCTGGGTCTCCTCTTAGGCCCTTCTTATAAACGGGAATGACCACAGCTATCAGTCAGTCAGCAAGAATTTGACCATATATGTTCACTCAGGTAAATAAGGCGGTCAGAAATGGCACCCACAAGTCCTTTTGGGCCTTCAAAAGTTCCGCTGGGATATAATAAAATCCTGGGGCCTTCTGTAACTTTAAATTTCCAATCAGATTGCTCACAACCAGAGCATCAACAGGGGGCCAAGATGGAGTTTCCTGAATTGAGAAGGGAATTATGAATTCCTGATGGTCTGAGAATTTAGATGTAAAGTAGTGCTCCCATTTTTTGCTTGGGATCAGAGTTTAAGTATTTGATCTGCGGCTCAAAGAGGATCCATTTAGGATTTTCCAGAATAACCTGGAATCTTCTGTCTGCGCTGCTAAGTGTAGTTTCTCCCACTGGGTGAATTCATAATGTCTTTTTTTAATCAACGATCAAGGTTTTATATTTCTTTTTAACTTTGGGAAATTCAGTCAAAAAATCTGGCATTTTGCCTTTTCTGAACAAATGGTACATCTTACTTATTTCTGCTTTGATCTCTACACACTCCCGGTCGTACCATGAGTGGCTCTGTTGATCTATGGAAGAAACCTTAATTTTGGTCTGTTTAGCAAAAAAGGCCCTGAAAAATTTAATAATACAGTCATACTGTTGAAGCATATGACTATCTACTATCCGCATATAAGAGTTATTTAATATTTCTAGGGGATGTCGTCGACTGGCAAATCTCATCAAGCGACCTTGCTAATATGGCATTCCATGGTGATTGACAGTAAAAATCTAAAGGAAGATAGCAATCGTCAGGGTCCTGATTTTCCAAATTGGAAATTTGCTTTTGATTGAAAAAATGGACAGTCAGCGGTAAATGATCACTGAGGCAACAGCCACCTATCTGAAAGCTATCTGCTAGAAAAAGAAGCTCCTGGGTTACAATAATGTAATCTACGGTGCTAGCTCCTAAGTGTGAAATACAAGTAAATTCGCCGTTCGAGTCATCCACTGAGGTGCCATTTAGTGGGAACATATTTAACTCAACCGATAAGTCAGCCAAGGACAGGCCCGAGCTGTTTATCACCGTGTCTTTGGCCTGTCTTTGCAACAAAGGGAGTGAATTTAATCTTCCAGCCAAGGCTGAGTAAGGAGCTAAGGCATCATTATTTCCCCCCAATCTGGCATTAAAGTCTCCTGCAAGTAAAAACTGCTTGGAGACTGATTTAAACAAGAGTCCCTCTAAGAAGGTCTTAAATTGAGTTCAGTAGCAACTCTTATGTGTTAATAGGTGGGATATATACGGCCACAATAGAAAACTGTAAGGAGTCGATTTTGACATCAATGCTTAATGCGATAGGTAGCAAATCTACATTTATTACCTTAAACTCCAATTCATTTGATATTAAACAAGCAATACCCCCCCTAGCGTGACCCTTTTCTGCGGCTGCAGTTGCCAAAATTTCATGTTTGATATCCATGACGTACGATAAGTACATTGGCCCAAGTCTCCTGCATTATAATGATGATAAATTGTTGTAAATAGGATATAAACTGAGGGTCTTGGTTGTTCGATCTCCACGCCACAATGTTCCAAGAACAGATGCTACAATGTAAAGGGGAGATCAACTTACACTTCAGCTAGGGGGAGAATAAGGGCCGGTGTCTAGGGGTTGCATTGTATTATCATCGACGACCTGCATTTCCTGAGATGAGGGTGCCTGGGGTACAGCTGATGGCTCACTAGTTAGTACAATCTGTGAAGAAGCACCTTCCAGTCCATTTCCTACCAGGGAAGGGATTTCAAAAGGAACAGCAAGTGCTGGGGTATCAACCACTCAGAGCATCCAGCGGCACTATCAGTCAGCACTGGATATTGATCAAGGGAATTCTCTTCTGTAGCTCCCTGACTAAAGATGTCCAAGTTTGAATTTAGCTTGTCCAAGGTATAAGAATTTGCCTTATCTTTATTACGTGCTCCCAAGGACTTGTTTCTAGTTCTATTACTATCAGGGGTCGGGTGATGGTAAGATCTGGAAGTATTTGATATTCCACAAGGGGATCCTTGATGACAAAATACAGGATAAGTGATGTTGAGCGGCCATTTTGAAATTCCACAAAAGGAACAGACCATCCTGTAAGGGATATACCCTAAAGGAGACTTCCTTGTCATCGACCTGCAACGGCGAAGAGCGACTGTTCGGGCTCTCCATCCCTTGCTCACAAGAGCCAATTAAAGTATTGGGGCCTAGAGCCCTACCCCGGACCTCTCCTTGGATGTCCATAGATGTAACAGAGGTATTGCTAATATATATAAACAATTAGAACAGATAAAGTCTTAAGTTTAGCAAGAAAAATCATAAGAATCTCTAATATATGAACTAAGTTTCACAACAAAAGCTTAAGAAAATATCCCACATATTTAGATAAAGGTTCCAAGACTGAAAAATTTCTCTCATAATCCAGCTTATTCATAACAACAACAGCTCCACCTTTATCTGCTGGTTTAATAATACTAGAATCTGAGGATAATCTAATTCAATGCTTGTAATCAGGGCCGGCCCGAGGCATGTGCTACCGGCGCCCAGGCACATGGCCCCGGCGCAAGATCGGGCTGGTAGATAAAGCTGTTTGTTTACAAACAGCTCCTCCCCATGTGCTGATCAGAAGGTTGTAGTCGTGTAAAGAAGGTTCTTCGAGATGGCACCTAACATTCTCACAACTGGGTTGTGCATGCTCACCCTATTCAAACAACAGTCACATGATGGTCTCAAGGCCCTGTAGTATAAAAAGTGCTCTCCCCCCTCAGAATGACAGTTCCTTCCAACCCTTTCTAGAAATATAAGGAAAAAATTCCATGCGAGGCTGGAAGGGTGGGTGTTGTGAGAATGTTCGGAGTCATCTCAAAGAACCTTATTCACAAGGGAGCAACCGTCTGTTCTTCTTTGAGTGGCTTCTCATATGAATCTGCTTGTGTGATCAGGTATTGTTAATAGGAGCATGAAGCTATTTTGATGTGGCCCAGAGGTTTTGTATGTTTTAAATACGTGAACAGGATTTTTTTTATCCTGCTATGGCACTACCACTGATGGAGAGAGAGTTGTCCTACTGGAGTCCCATCCACTTACTGGATGAGATGCTAGTAGGAGGGTTCTCTCAGTCTCCAAGTGGCTGGGTTTTACTCAGCAGCAAGGAGTTCCCAGTGTAAACTAATATTCTGTCCATCACATCTTAATGCTGAAAACTCTTTGTTGCTGGATTTTTGGAGGCTCTGCCTACAATGGACAAGTCCCTCCCTAGAGCTCTGCCAGCCATAAGGTGCCACCGGCAGACCAGCCAGCCTTTGGGGCCCTGCAACAAGGCTTGGCACATGGCCCCTCAAACCCTTGGGCCGGCCCTGCTTGTAATTCCTTCTTACTTAAATTTCACGAACTACAAAAATTGGATTTTTAAAATATATATCCAACTCTTTAAGAATAAATTCTGCAAAAACCTGTATTGCTGGACATTTTGGACTGGGAGGCATAAAAGAACATGTAGGTCTAAGAGAGTATAATTACTTTGCATATTATGTGAAATGGAGGATTGTGTGTGTTTGACCCACTCTTTTCTTTTTATTAAGTTTTATATGTTTGTAAACCAGTGTGGTTTTAACAAGGTATGTTTATATTTATTCTTATACTTGTTATTGAAGATGTTGGCTATGGTATTAAATTTAAGGATTTTTTTTTTAGTTTAGCCCTGATGAAGATATATTTGCTCGAAATGCATTGGACTGTGTTGGATTCTGGACTTTGTGCTACTATTTTGAGCCTCCTTTTTGTTTGTTTGTGTTTGTGTTTGTGTTTGTGTTTGTGTGTGTGTGTGTGTGTGTTCCTAGTTTTGGGTACCTCATTTTAAAGAAGGCGTTTGACAAACTGGAGTGAGTTCAGAGGAGGGCAATAAAGATGATAAAGGGTCTGGAAAGCAAGTCTTATGAGAAAAGGTTGAAGGGTATGTTTAGCCTAGCAAAGAGAGGAGACATGGTAATAGTCTTCAGATATATCCAAGAGTATGGAAAGGAACTGTTCTGCATTGCTACAGAAGACAGAACTAGAAACAATGGGTTCAAATAAGAGGAAGGTAGATTTTGGCTGAATATCTGGAAAAACAGCCTAAGTAGTAAGAGCAATGTGGTAACAGAACAAGTTGCAAGGGAAGTTGCTGGAGGTTTTCAAAAAGAGGCTGGACAGCTAAATGTCAGATTTGTTGTAGATGTAGTCGCCTTATGTCAGGGCACGGAGAGTAGGTGCAGTACGAAGTCCAGAGAAACATGGTGGGAGAGTTTGTGCAGGGTTGGGTCTTGATAGCTGGTGTAGGATCAGGGTGCCAGGATTCCAGGGCCATGGTGGGGCAGACTAAGGGGGCAGGCGTAGACAAGGCAGGATGAGAAAAGAAAAGGCAGAGCTGGCGCCAGGTGGAGTGGGCTCCTTGGGCAGTCATGTAGGGAGCACATCGTGCAGATGCTGGACCTGTACTGAAGTGGTCACCAAGCCCCAGTATCCCAGCAGTCAGACTCGCCAGTAGGATTCCAAGGACCAATTCTAGAAGGGAGGATCAGAAGTGACAGCCTCCAGCTGGCCCAAAGGACACACTAGGTTCAAGGAGTGCACAAATGCTCCAGCGTGCGTGGAAACATGTGGAGATGACATAGAAAATGAAAACAAGAAGGCAAGACAGGAAACCAGAAAGTGACGGAATCAGGAAGTTGACTGAGATCGCCCCAGCATTCTGTGGCTACTGACTGGCCTTACGCATACAGGCTAGCAGTCAACCAGGAAGCTAGAGGTGTGGAGTGAGGCTGAGAAGGGGCGTGACTTGACTGGTGCTGGAGGAGGTCTTATAGTCAATACTGGAACCAAGCAAGCAGGAACCAGCGGCGCTGTGGAGCCAGCTGCTATGCCCACAGCCCCAAAGGTGCCAGTTCAAGTCTGAATCCTTACATCATGCATCTATGCAGGGGGTTGTACTAGATAAACCTTGATATCCCTCCCAACTCCAAGATTCTATGATGAACAGCACAGATCCTTGAGACACCCTGCTGTGAAAACAGACCATTTATTCCTACCTTTAGTTTAATACCTTTTAAACAGTTACTGTCCAGGGCAGGTGAATGGCAGAAGTTTCCAAAGAGTGGCAGCAGCAGAAGATATAGTAACAGCAGCACCAAGTCTTGGAACTGCTACCACTGCCTCTGCTGTTGCTGTTCTCTGTGATCTACCACCAGGCTGGTAAACACCCCTCTTGCTCCAAACACCAGCAGCTACCTATGAGCTGTTATGCATACACAATTCAGTAATTGTTAAGGGTTGCCTTTGTTGGCAATCACATATAAAAACACCTGTGATGCATCTGACGTGGGGAAGAAAAGGAACAGTAGTGGAGTAAAGGAGCCAGAAAAAGATTGCTTCAGGAAGCAAATTAACTGTGGCCTCTTATGAAGAAACGTTTTGCAGGTAAGTCAAATAATAGGAGCCAAAAGGACCCAGACTGGGGCCTTACCTTTACAAAACACATTATACTAAAGGGAAACTATTCAATATATTTGTACAATTCTCCCAAACTAAATCAACAATTCAGCAGGCATCTGATGCCCAAGGGAAGATTCTAACTTGGTGGTTGAAAAGGAGGTTCTTGTTCCCACAGCACTCAGTGCCAGTCAACATGGCTTTTATAGTCAAATCACAGCAGACAGTCCGCACAAAAAATAATACTATCCTTGGGTTAAAAAAAACAACAAAAAAGTTAGTTCTTTACCTCTCTTTTTCTTCTTCGGCTTCTTCCCAGTGTCTTTCTTAAGTCTTTTCCGTTTCTGGCTTTTTCCACCCTGCACTCTTGTGCTTCTATCCAGTGTTGTTTCCTTATCAATCTCAATACACTCTTCTCTCTGTGAAGAGGAGTCCACTCTTACTTCCGTGCCTCCCGAAATATTAAATTTATTACCTAAGAGTATAGTGTTAACAGTCAAACACCATCTGAACACTGTCCTCTTATGAAAACGCTACATGATAACACACTGCTTTTCAATTATAATACTCTCTTTAGATATATGGGCATCTAAAACCATATGGCCATGTAATTAAAACTGACATGGGAGAAGCACATAAAGGGTGACAGATTTAAGATTTTATGTTGAAACTCAAGTTTTACATTTTCTAACTTGAGTACTTAATGGTGCAATCTTAGCAATACATTAACATAGCTTTAATACATTTGATTGCTTCCAAAAATTGGGAAACTGAATTCCAATCAAATATGAAGAAAATTGCTTCATAATTTCAGCTGCAAACATATGCAGTCCATATGTGCTTAGCCCATCTCATCTCAGTTTATAAGTTAAAAAAATAAAATCAACCGATTTTAAAAAGCAAATTTTTAAAAAAAGTTAACTGTAGTTCTAAATATAGTTAAAAAAAGATAACTAAACAATTATGGTGTAGATTCTATGCAAACATGCAGTTAATAAATTTCAAAACAAGTCATACTTGGAGAGAATTAAATTAAGAATGAATAAATTCAACAAGTCTGCTTTCTAAAGTGTGTCTTTAGCTACATATGATGCACGCACAGGATACTAGTATATTTGAAGCGCTCATCTATAAACTGGGATAAAAAAAGGCCTGTTGTACATATTCAGGATGGGTATTAAACCTTAACTGATACAATAAAAGCAATAAGAACATAAAAATTGCCATACCGGGTCATGCCAATGGTCCATCAAGCCCAGCACCTGTCTCTGATGGTGGCCAATCTTGGACACTTGGAAGCAGTGCCCAACAGGTCACAATGGGGTGATCCATTCCCTGTTGTTCACTCCTGACTTCTGACAGTAAGAGGTTACATTCCCTCAACCTACCTGGCTAATAGTTGCTAATGAACCTATCATCCAGAAACATGTCCAATCCTTTTAAAAACCCAGCTGTACTACTAACCTTGACCACATCTTGTGTGGTGAGTGAAAAAAAACTTAGTTAAAAAATGTTTTAAATCTGCTACATGTTAGTTTTCTGGAGGACCCTTAGTTCTAATACTATTTGAGAGGGTAAATAACTGTTCCCTATTTATTCATTCCACACCACTCATGATTTTATAAACTTCTATCATATCCCCTCTTAGACATCTCTTCTCCAAGCTGAAGAGCCCCAATCTATCCAGCCTATCTTCATAGGGGAGTTGCTCCATACCCTTTATCATTTTTGTTGCCCTTCTCTGTACCTTTTCTATTTCTACTCTCTATCTTTTTTTAAATGGGGCGACCAGAACTGCAGACAATATTCAATGCCACAACATAGATTTATATAAAGGCATTATGATATTTTCAGTGTTATTCTCTATCCCAAATAATTCCTAACATTTTGTTTGCTGTTTTGACCACCACCGCACGCTGAGCTGAGGATTTCAACGTATTGTCTACTATGGGTGACGTTACGAGATCACAGTCAACCACAGTGAACCACACTCAACCCCGCGGCGGGGCGAAAGGGCCCTGAATGTCTGTTTGGCGGCCGCCAGATGTTCACCACGGTCAATCCCCATAAGGGGACAAAATTAACCACCCTTCCGGAGCTCCAGCCCGGACCATCTCCGAAAGTGTGGTCAAAGCGATTCCCACCGGGAAACAACAAAACGTAACGTTTGAACGGCAACCACCAACCGGAATCAAGCAAAATGATTCCCAGCTGGGGACAAAGCATGCAGCGTCACTGCCAGGCATCGAGCAACAACACAGGTCATGGAGGGAGATTTAAAGGGCACACAGCAGCAGGGGGATGTGGTGGGATGGAGTGAGGCGGAAGGGAGAGGAGAACGGAGGGCGAGCAAGCAAGGGTGGAGGAGGAGGAGGCGCAGGCAGTGGTTGTGCTGCACATGGAGATGGTGGAGGGGGGACAGGTCGCCCTAGCGCAGGCAACCAGCCCGGGGGACGAGGCACCCCGCAAACAGGTAAGGGGACTGAAAGGGGGGTGCAGCGGCAGAGGGGCACCAAGGGAGGCGGGCGGGCCGGTGGGGGGAGCAGGGGGAAAGGCTTGGCAACCAACCCCCCCCTTATGACCCAAAGACATGGAAATGGGCCCAGGAGCCCAAGGCCCCGGGAGGTGGCCAGGAGGAGGAGGAGGACCAGGAGGGCCCATGCGGGAGACGGCCATACCATCGAGGAGGGCAATGGGGGCACAGAGAAACCCAGGACTTCATTAGGATCTGGGGGACCCTGGAGCACCAGCTGGAGCTCGCGGTCAACCAGAGGAACGAGCACGTCTACCTGGAGATCATGCGGGACATGGAGGCGGCGGGGCACCATAGGACCGTGGCCCAGTGCTGCTCAAAGGTCAAGAAGCTCAAGAGGGGGGGTAACAAGGCCATAAAGGACAACAACCGGCGGTCCAGCCACGGAGCCCGGACTGCCTCCTACTATGATGCCCTGGATCGCATCTTTCACATTGTCGCCCCGCATCTTGTGGGGAGCGCCGTGGTCCAAGGCAGGAAACAGGCCAAGGTAGCCCCTCCCCTCACTGCACCCCTATAAGGAAACGGCTCCAGGGGCCCTTCACCCCAAGAGAAATGCCCTGGAACCTCGGGGAGCAGCAGGCCCCCCTCGTGCACCAGACCCGAGAGCCCCCAGCTCCTGTCTGGACCGGGAGAATCCGAGGCCGGCACACTGGTCACCCTCAGCCAGTGGACACAGGGGGACCCCAACAACACTGAGGGACCTGCCTTGGAGGGCTCTGAGACCGACATCGAGGGTAAGCAAGCAGGTGGGAGGGGAGGCGGATTGGGGGGGATGGGCCGAGGCTGGGGTCTGGGCACGGGGTCGACCCCAGCAATCTCGGACACTCCAGACCACGGGAAGGGAGTCTGGGGGGCCGCTGGGGGACACGTTCAGCCCACCCAACCCCTGCCATATCCCCACAGGGCATGGCACGCCCTGGCACCTGTGACAGGTGGGTGAGGATGAAGGCAGCGAGCAACCGTGGGAGAAGCCAGAGGTCCCAGGTGAGGCACACCGGCACGTGTGCGTGTGGGGGAGGGCGCCGGGGGAGGCCGGGCGGGGGACCCGGGGCACGTGGTGCGGGGGAGGGGGCCTGGGCACAGTGGCATGCCATGGGAGGGCACCAGCCGCCAACCCGAGGGGGGGGCCCAATCCCCCCCCAGCCATGCCACGGGATAGGTGGTGGGTGGTTGGGATGCCTAACCAACCCCTAAAGTGTACCCCAACAGGGTGACCCGACGGGTCCCAGCAAGCCAGCCCCGTGCCCCTGGCGCAACGGATGAGGGAGCACCGGACACGGGTACAGCGCCGGAGGCAGGGGCAGGTGGAGGATATAGTCTGCTCCACCACTGAGCAGGGCAAGCGGATGATCGCAGCCATCGATTGGATGGAGGCGGCCACGGAAAGGGCCGAGCAGCAAGTGGAGGCAAGGAACTGGGGACTGCAGGCAAAGGTGTGACTGGAACGGAGGCGGGAGCACAGCAGGCAGGTGGAAGCGTTCAGGCGGCTGGAACAGGCCATCTACCGGATGATGAGGGAGCACTCGGCCAAGATGGACTGGTCCCATGACATCGGCACCTCGCTGCTGCTGCACGCGGGGACCATGAGCACGTATGTGATGGCCGCCGCCCCGCCGAACAACCTGCCTGCCTGGCCCCAATGCTGGGCCCCTCAGTGCCCCCACCACCTCCGCCACCGGCACGCCCGCCACCTCCGTTGCTGGCACGCCCTCTGGGCCTGCACATCCACCTCCCGNCCCAGGTCCACCCGCCCTCCCAACACCGCCTGCCCCTTAGGACACCGAGGCCTCCCAGGACACTGTTGGGGACATGGACAGCAGGGGGGAGGGGAGTTCCCAGAGCTCCACGGCGCCCACAGGGCGGCTGAGGGGGAGGTCTTGGAGATGTGAGGGACGGGGTGTGTGTGTCGAAGGGGGAGAGCGGCCTGAGGGGGGTGGAAGTGGCACTGGGAGGTGGGGGCGTAGGATGTATGCACAATAAAAGCATGGGCACCACAGTTGTAGCCTTTAGTCTTTTAATGGACCCGGGGCTGAGAGCGGGTAGGCGCCTGGGGGCGGGTCCAGGATGCTGGTGGGGGCCCCGGGGAGGTGGAGACGGGGGTGTGCGGCCTCACACCTCGGCCTCCTGGCTGATCCGCCTAGCCAGAGGTGCACGGATGCGCTTTGCGTACCGGTACTCCCGCGGATTCTCCGCATTCACGTAGAGAGGCATGGGGCCGGGAGGGCGCCGGGGCACGGGGTAGTCGAGGGCAGCCCCATCGGTCTCGCACACATTGTGCAGCACACAGCAGGCTCTGATCACGAGGGCCGAGGACTCCACCGTGTAGTCTAGCCAGCCAGCGAGGCTCCTCCAGCGCTGCTTGAGGGCCCCAAAGGCCCTCTCGACCACGGTCCTGCTTGCACACAGGCGGGTATTGTAGAGCGCCTCCACAGGGTTCCTGGCAACCGGGTACAACTTCATCAGCCACCAGGTGAGGGGGTAGGCCGGGTTCCCCAGGATGCAGGGGGGTATCAGCACCCCCTCGATCCAGGTCATCCCCATGTCCGCGAAGTCCCCGCAGTACATCCGGGCATAGGAAGGCGAGATGGTCATGATCCCGGCATCGTTGTTGCGCCCAGAGTGGCCCGTGTAAATGCCTATGAGCCGTCCCCGGTGGTCCACAACCGCCTGCAGCTGCAGGGAGCGGTACCCGTGTCAGTTGACATATTCCGCGGCCTCCCTATCGGAGGGGCGGAGGATCTTGATGTGGGTGCCGTCCACGGCGCCCATGCAGTTGGGGACCCCTCCAGTGAGGAAGCTGGCCATCACAGCCTCCTGGTCCATCAGCTGGATCGCTTGGTCCTGGAACACGCCCTCCACCGTTTCGCAGATGTCTCGCAGGATCCTGGTGACGGTGCTCACCCCAACGCCGAAATGCTGTGCGATGGACCGGCAGGAGTCGGGCATTGCTAGGGCCCAGACCCCGATGACCACTCGTTGGACCATCGGAATGGGGTCCGCATGGGGGTGTGCTGTCGCTCCAGCCAGGGTGTTAACAGCTCCGCGAGTTGCAGGAGGGTGCGCTTGTCCATCCAAAAGTGCGCTCTCCAGGTGGCCTCGTCCCACTGAGCCAGCGCCCTGGTCCATCACCCCTGTGCCCACTCCGTGACCAATGGCTGCCTGGCAATGAACATAGCGAACTGGGCAGCGTGGCCCACGGTCTCCCTCCGCCAATGGAGCCGGCTGGTTGCCTCGCGGAGCACAGCAGCCCGCTGCTGAGCGCAGATGAGGGCCTGCCTGGCCGTTCCGGACACCCGCTGGGCCCTGAGCCCGGCCAGGGAGTGCCTGCACCTGTGGTGGGCTCTCCAGGTGCTACAGCACTCCTGGCCATGCTCACCCACAGCTGGGCGGTCAGGTGCACCTCTGCGGTCTGGATGCGCAAGAGTCCGTGTGTGAGCAGTACCACTCTGCGCAGACTGCTAGGTGCATCCCGCAGGCGCCCAACAGTCCCAGCTTCATGGTGACCGGTGCCCCGGGTGGGTTGGGACCTCAACCGTTATAGCCCGGGGCACGTGTCGCACTGCCCCAGCTCGCGACCTGCCTACCGGCCGGGTACACCCACATCACCTCCGCTTCCCCCCTGCCCGGTTGGGCTGGCTCCTGCAGGGCCAGCAAGGCGGGGTGGGGAGGCAGTCCTGCACGGGGCCTGGCGCATGGTGCAGCCTGTGCCTGGGTGAGTGCGGGCTGCAGCTGCATTCCTGCTGTCATCACCTCCCACCACTCTGTGTTTTGGCTGCCTGTTGTCCTCGCCACCCTGATCTGTGTGTAGGATGTCCTGTCTGTGTGCTCGGTTCCAGCAGCTGTGCTGGGTCTGCATCCCACGCCTCGCTCATTAGTCGGGCAATGTTGTGGCCTATGGCCTTATTGCTTGGCCTTGGAGCTTCCCCTCCCATCCCTCCAGGGATTGTGGGGCTCTCTTCCCTTACGTTTAGTATCAGGCGCGTGCTGGACCATGGCTGGCAGGGCTTCCCCAGAGCTCGTGGGCCCCACCATCCCCGGCGCTCCCCATAGCTGGACCTTCCACAAGACCATGGCCCTGTATGGCCTGTGGCATTCTCAGGCCGTGCAATTGCTCCTGAGCTGCCCGGACAGCCTCACAGGTGCCTATGCGAGTCTGAGCTCCGGCCTGCGCTACTTTGGCTATGAGATGAGCGCCTGCGATTGCCGGCTGCATGCGGAGATATTGGGCCTGATGGGCGCATCCCAGAGATGAGGTGCGTGCATGTGGGGTGGTTGGCGGCGGAGACCGTGTCTGCTCTCTCTGTGTGCAGCCTGGTCACCTACACGGCCTGTCAGATGGAGGAGGGCCCTGCCCTGGCTGCGTCCTTCTTTGGCTGTGTTCACGGGGCCCGTGGGTACCAGTGGTCCTGTGGGGCAGTCTATCACCGGCTGTTGGAGCTGGGTCACCTTCCTTGGCCCTCAGCTGCTGACTATGGCTTGTCGGAGCACACCGGGGTGGAGCTGGTGGCCCTGATGCCGTGGGTTGTTGCCCGCTCCCTCCATGATGTCCCGGTCTTGTTGCTGTGCTGCCTTCTTCCTGGGGTTCCGCTGCCCCTGCCTGTGGCTCTATGCCCCCTCCACGGGTCCCCCCTGTCCGCCTCTGCAGCCGGTGTTCCCCTCTGGGGCTGCCTTCGCCAGTGGTTGTGTCCTGATCTCCGAGCTGTCACTCAGCACCCCGGAGTGCTGCTGACCTTCCTAGTTCACCAGCGACCCTTCCTGTGCCCGTACCCCCCCCCTTGGGTGACTCTGTGACTGCAAGGTTCTGGGGGCCCCGGACTGCACCTCCCGGCATCCTCCCGGGCTGTGTGTGTGTGCATTTGGACTGGCTGCACGACTCCGGCTCTCCTCCATCCCATCCATCGCACCCTCGCCGGAGCGTGGGGTCCCTGTCTGCCTCCTGGACCGTTCCCGGGCCGCTGCCTGGTCCGTGTGGTCTCCCCCTGTGCCTGTGCTCTGCCCCTCAGGGGTCCCCCCGTTCTGGGACTGCCTGTTTATCTTTGGTGTTGTCCGTGCAGCAGGGACTCGGGGTCGGGAAGCACATGGGGAAATAGACACAGCTGGGGGGGCGCTAGGGGGTCAGTCAAGGGAGAGCTTGGAGGGGGAGGCGATAGCGGAGGTCACCGTTCGGCCACCATTCACAACAAAAGAATCGGGACAGCATTACTGTTATTAACCCTACAGTACAGTTTCTCGCAAATAAACCAATGATCCTGCCATCCATCCAACCAACAGGCGTTATCATGAACAAAATAAACAATAAAACAATATCAAGCACAAACAATATCAACACGAACCGAGCGATAAACATAAAAGGCTCACAGCAATAAAGAACATGTGTATATTTATTTTAAAAAAAGATAATGGAAAATGTAAAGTGCAGCTGTAGCAGTATTACTTTAGCAGCTTTAGCACTAAATTAGCAGTTAAATAAAGCACACTTTAGAAGAATTAGCAGAAAAGTTCAAGCACTTACACAAAAACCTTATGTTATCCAAAATCGATGGTATTCTATGAATTAGGAGGAAGGAATAGGACTCTCTCCTCAAGTCACATGTGGTGCTTTGTCGCGGAGCGCAGAAGATCAGAGCGTGTTAACAAATACAGACACTGGCGGCGCAGCTCCAACAGTCACTCACTCTCTTGGGGATCAAGAGGGAGAAACAAGCTACAAACACACCCATACCCTACTGCCATTTGAGATGATTCAGTCCACAGTAGCGGAGGGTAGGTTCGCTAAGATTCACTATGATGAGCGTAAATGTCACTGCTCTATGGCAGAAATTGAATCATGGGACCATATTCTTCTTAGATGCCCCTATTAAGGGAGACCTGGCTGGTTTCGGTGTTGGCGGGTAGGAAGTTTAGTTATTCAGATCTTGTTATTTATTTGACAAATCTGACTCAGCCCAAAGAGCTATGTGCTGTGGCTTCATTTCTTCTGCTGGTAGATAAAAGACGGGCAAAAATTTGTAATCAGCTATCAAGCCTGGGAGAGCTTAGTAGACAACAGACAATGTGTATTGTCTACTTCAGTGAGAGATGCGGAAGAAATAGAAAACGCTCAGGAAAGTGAGGTGTTAGTACTGGGTGTGTCTGACAACGCTACTGCGAGTGCTGCGCATCGTGATGCCGACTCAGACAGTGATGTCACCGCAGATGATGTTGACATCATCGATGACGCTGACGCCTGTGAGTATGACGATCCAACATACACCCTGAGTTACGCGAACGCCTAACATTAATTAAAATGAACAGGTCATTCCTACCAAAATTTTCAAAGGATTTCCTGCAAGCCACAGATGAGGAAATAATGAAGTGCACCGCAGAGGCGATGGATTACCAGAAAAAGGGTTATGACCACCCAGATGAAATCTCGGAAGGTATACAAGAGCACTGAGTGAGGAGGTAAGGTTGGGCAGTGTCCGTCTGCTTGGGATTAATGTGTGCGCTTTTGTCTTTTTCGGTTTCTCATACGGTTTCTCATACACCCAGCAATGCTGTGCGTTTGCATGCTGTGCGGTCATGGCCTCAACAGAATGACACATAGGCAAACTGGACTTGGACTCAGTTGGGATGGAATTGCATGGGGGGGCATGTGCATACATAGCATAGGAATGCATTGTCTTAGTGATTTGTGCAGTCTTTTGGAGTATGCAACATGGTTTTTTTTTTCATGGATGCTGTGTACACATAATTGTACACATACAACTAGCATACATTTATACAATATGTGACTAATAATTGTGTTTTTTTAAAGGCTGTTTTTCAGGAACATGGATAAATTAATGACATGAACATGGAACAGCTAGACAGTCGATTTGTAGCCACTGCCAGTATTCTTCTGGGATCGAGTACTGATCCGATTGCCATTTTCATATGGAGTCATGAAGGAATTTTCCCAGCACAATCAAATTTTTTCCCCACAAACCAGTAGTGGGTTTTTTATAAGATGTGCATTCCGGGTTTTGCCTTCATCTGGAGAATAAAACACATTGGCTTTCCAAACAAATTGATTGCCAGTGCCACAGCTACCAACCTGTATTACATTAATTCCTACATTGAATAAAAATAATTTGATCTTCATTCCTAAATTTGCTTTATCATCTTTTAATCATTGAACATACACTGGACACATGGTATATATTAATAAAATAAATCTGAACACAGATGTGGGTGGTGGGTGTGGTTGTGGTGGGTGGGTAGGGTAGGGTGGACTGGCAAAGGCCCATGGCAAAGGTAATACAATCATAATGCAGCTGTGATAACAGTGCATTCTGTAGCTTGTACTGCTACACTTAAAAAAGTAGGCATGCATATAGTTTGCAAGAAAAACTCATTTGGTTTGGACTCCTTGCATTTGGGAAGAGATAGATGCACACATCTGAGGGGAGGGAAGTTTATAAAATGATGGAATATATGATAGAAGTTTATAAAATCATGAGTGTTGTTGAAACAAAAACAAAAAAAGGGAACATGTATTTACTCTCACAAAAAGGTCTCTTGAGAGTAACTGTCATGTATGGGAGGTGACACTAAACTCAACTAATTTTCATGGGCAACTACCTTTTTTTATTTTTCACAAGGGTAGTGCAATAGCACAATTAGGTGGTTGTATCACTTGTGAGCTTTGGTCACTTCACTGGTGTGTGCTTTCAGCAACAGGACAGGCGCAAAAATAATGAGTGCAAAGGAACATACGTAAAAAACAAATTTTAATATAACAATTTTAAAAAACATTTAAAAATATTTACATTATATACATTATTTACATTTTGCAGGTATTTACGTTTTGGAGGTACACGCTGGCTCAATGCTGGCTCTGCACCTCTTCCAACACTTCTGCCAGCATAATTTTTAGGGCTGTGGTGTCCTCCTGCAATGTAGCCAGCTGTTCTTCTGTAAAAATTGAATTTAGTTAGTTTATGCATTCTTGAACAGCAGCAAAGGTATTTATTTTATGTGATCACTACTCCCAGGGTAACAGTAACTAACAATGGAGCTTTGAGAAATACTTACCAATTTTCTCCTGTCTGGCTAACAGGTTCTGTACATCATCAGTTGTATTCCACACGGTGGCCCATATTGCAGAGGCAATATCTACAACTATTTCCCCTGTAATGTGATTGTAAAATAAAACATCAATGCACTATTAATGACAGTAGCGCCACTAATGTCAATGTAGCCCCACTAATGTCAAGAATAGAGTGAGTGTTCCCATTAAAAAACAAAAAAATGTTTACTTACCAACTCTGATGAGTCCCTCCAGCAGTGCAACAAACCCCTGGAAAGCCATTTTTTAAAGTTTTGAATTGAGATCGATTTGACATGAAAACATGCAGCACATGGCCAACGTGAAATAAAGCCCACCTCCCTGTGTTAAATGCCTGTGGCTGTCAGCTGTCAGTCACAGAAAAGGACTGTTCTTACTGGTGTGCGTCACTTGCTAAGTAAATGACCCGTGCAGCCGAAGTAGGGTGGGTCCGTCCAGGTAGAGACTAGAGAGAGCTTCAATAAAGGTGGGAGGCGGAGCACGGTCGCTCTTGGGGCACGGGCAGTGCTGGTCCGGAGTCAGACACCTCACTACAATCATTAGACACCAAGAATTTTCATTCTTGTTTAAAGTTAACTTAACAACTTTGGAGTTGTGTGTGGAAAGGGGGAGGGGAAGGGGAATTTAAAGTTTTAAGTTTTACAACTTGAGTTTCAATTCCAAAGCTAACAACTTAAAGCCGCGGGGGTGTGTGGACACCCCCCCTCCACACACACACCCTCTCTCCACACACACCCCTCCCTGTCTGTTGCCGGTTGCCAGCCACGAGCATGTTTGCTAGCAATCCATCAGAGGCGGGAGGCAGAATAAGTACACACCTAGCTAATGTGAGAGTTAGCTGCTGCACAGAGGTCTGATAAAGTAAACTAGAAATTGAACCATGATAGGACGCAGTAACATCATTTTATCTTACCGTGCAACATAAAACATTTGTTTATAAAAGTAAAACGGGCCACTGCAGATTAGAACCGCCAGAACGAAAAATTCAGGAGTGCAGCGGGGAATGTAAACCGCTATGCTAGAGAAGCTTTGCTACAGAATGTAGCTACAGAAAGTTATGTACAGAAGGCTATGCTACAGAAATTTGGCAGGGCGGGGCAGGTAGTTCACGTTCAAATAAATCACAACCCAAACCGAGTTAATGCAGTTAGCTCATCTGACGTTTGGAGTCACAGCAGTCCCCTGAGCCCAATCCAAACCAACCTACTGGGCTTCATGTGCTTATACTCCTTCCCTCACACAGTTCCCTGAGTCCAAACTCAGGCCAAATGATACTGACAGCTGCAAATTGTCATTTATTGGATGGTTCTTGAATGGCAGCATGGTTTAGTGAACAAACAGTTTCCTCCTAAGTCTAACTGTTTGAGGTGGGGGCGGGGTACTCGGAGACTTCACAATAACATTCAACTTCAGTCCACTCAACTCAACTCCTCCCTCCTAATAACTGGTACTGCACCACTGAATGGCTGGCAAGTTCAAATTCAAGTTGTTTGTAAAACACTCTTGGCTGGGGGGGGAGGGGACGGTTGTCTAGTGGCATGCTGCAGCCCTGTCTGGCAAGTTTGAAAACAGACTGAAACTAATAAATGCTAATTATTTATTGAATGAAAAAAAAATCCCTCCCAAGTTCAACCAACCTACTGCAGTGCACTAGAGCGCAGTTCAGTTATTAAATAAGTCTGAAATCAAACAACTGTCAGTCTCGTCCGGGGGCGGGGAGGAACATGATAAGGACCCACGGTCACAGAGTCACCCACGGGTGGTTGGTGGGGGCCGGTGGCACCGGAATGGGCACAGGAGGAATCACAGCTGTAGTAGGGATAGGGAAGCGCTGGAGAAAGCAATGGAGTGGACATCATGGAGGAGGCGGGCCGGGCAGTGACCCACGGCGACAGGGCGGAGGCGGGAGCACAGAGCGGGGCCAGCCACACCGAGGGCACGGAAGGCACAGGGGGCCTCACAGGCACAGCCAGCTGCATGGGGCCAAGAAGAGGCCAGGGGCTGGGTGGCCCGCCAGGTGCACGGAGTGGGGCCACTGCAGCATGCCCCGAGGGTATCCCAGCTCAGACATGTAGTGTGCTACCAGGTAGTACACCTCAAAGGGATCCGGTACTGCCAGCCCCACCTGCACATCAGATCGAGAGCACAGCCAGCCAGCACCGTCAGCTGGGCTCTGGTAAGACATAGTCGGCAGCTGGTGGCCACGGAAGGTGACCCAGCTCCAACAGGTGGTGATAGGCTGCACCACGTGACTGCTGGTACCCACAGGCCCATGGACAGAGCCAAAGAAGGACACGGCCAGGGAAGGGCCCCCCTCCTCCAGACACGCTGTGAAGGAGGACATGCTGCACACATACCGAGCGGACACGTTCTCTGCCGCAGACCACACCACATGTGAGCACATCATCTCCGAGATGTGACCATCGGGAAAGGGACGGAGCCCCAGTGTCTCCAAATGCAGCTGGCAGTCGCGGGCGCTCAACTCATACCCAAAGTAGCGGAGCCCGGAACTCATACTCGCATAGGCACCTGTGTGGCTGTCTGGGCAGTTGGCAAGCAATTGCACGGCCGGGGAATGCCAAAGATCACACAGGGTCATTGTCTTGTGGAAACTCCAGCTATGGGTTGCTATGCCCGCGAGCCCTTGGGAAGAGCAGCATCCAGCCATGGTCTCCAGCAGCAGAATGTGCCTGATACTACTGCAATGAATGGGTGGCTCCGCTGTGGAAGCCCTGGAGGGACGGGAGGGGATGGGGGAGCTCCAAGGACAGTAGATAAGCCGATCGGCCGGCAACCGCAACCTTGTTGTAATGAATTGAGAAGAAGCGACTTGAGGCGTGGGATGCGGAAAGCTCAGGTGCTAGCCTGGCTGAAACTAGCAGAACACACAGAGGAGGGCATTCAACACGCAGACCAGGGACGCGACACGCGAGGCAAGGGAGTACACCCAACACAACTGGCAGTCAACACAGAGGGGTGAGAGACGTGATCTGCGCCATCCTGCCTAGGCGGGGGTACAAGGCTGCCAGTGGTGCTGTCAGTGCTGAGCTCACCTCCTCCTCCATTCCTCTCTTGCCCACCTCCGCTCTCCTATCCCTCCCGCCTGGTTCCATCACGACACATCCTGGTGCTGTACTGTGTGCCCACCCAGTTTAAATCTCCCTCCCCGGCTGGCATTGTTGCTTGTTGCCTAGCAGCGACGCAGCGTGCTTAAAGTTTCTCCCCGGATATGTGAATCTTTGCTATAGGTTAATGTAATAATAAAGCATATTTTGGGGCATAGAAAGTATGCTGTGAGCAACACAACACAGCAATAATTGTATTATTACAAAACAATAACACTAATGTAAAAATAAAAATAATTAAAAAAATTAAATTAAATAGAACAACAGGGATTTGAACCCACAGAATGACAGCTACAAATTGTATAGCAAGCAGTGACCTTAACAGCTATGCCAACAGAGTTCTGTTGTTCAGTGCTGCTTTTATGTTGGTGTGAGATTTGCAAACAGTGACAATGGCTTTCCATGGAGTCAAGGTTGGCTTTTTCAACGGCTTCTGCAAGGTAAACAGAAGTCTAATGGGGCAAGTTCTTGAAAGGCTGGAGCCTGCTGCAAGACAGGATGCATCCACGGTCGAGCAGGAGCCCTTCATAATTTTGATCCTGGATTAAACAGGGAAGTGGGAGAGAACTCTTTTTAAAAAAATTAAAATTGAAAAAAAATTGAAAAATTTGAGAGTTTATATTTATTTTCTTACAACATTATATTTTTCTACTGGTTTTAAACAGTTATTTTAAAAAAGAATTTCTTTATATAGTAATATTTATTTTTAGTCAATTTTATATTAGTATATAACTTTTTTTAAGTTTTATACCTGGTTGTGAATCTTTAATTAAAATAAAAATTACTTGTTAATGAATAAAAATATTTTTCACTTTTCTTTTTCCAATACATCCAACAATGCAGATTTGTGTATGCATATTATATATATATAAAGTGTGTGTGTGTGTGTCTAAAGAAATATATATGTATATATGCACATATATAAACATGCACATACATCATATATATATGCAGAGGAGTAAAGATATGTATGTGTATGCCTCCGCATACACATATGCATAGGCATACACATATACACACACACATACCCAGGCCACACACACATATTTATCCGACCAACGCTCATGGCGGTCGGCAAATGCATGGCCTGAGTGTATGGCCTGGATGGTTGCAGAGGGATCAGGGTGTATGGCCTGGATGGTTGCAGAGAGATCATGTGTGGGCTGGTGGAGGGGTGCAGAGGGAAACTATGTATCCATAATTGGGATGGGAACTAAAAAAGGGGGCATACCCCTCAAATATGCATTATTCAACCTACCATTTGTGGATTAGCCAGTGTGAGCTGTGCACTGCACTGCAGTATCCCTGAGGAGTACCCATTTTGTCTTTTCAAGACAAAAGGGTGGAATCTTCTGTACATCCACCACAAAGCTGAGCCACACGATAAGGACTGATTTAAAGCTCTAAGGCGTAAGGGGCTGATGGACTTGGACCTAGGAGACCAGGACTAATTGAAATAGGAAATCACTGAGTGGCCTTGGAGAAGTAAAAACCTCTGTCTCAGTTCCCCATACGTAAAATGGGAATACATGTGTATCTGTTTTTCCCTGTGTGTTCCCCTCATCCTTGTGCATCTTTGATTGTAAGTACACTGGGCAGGGAGTGGGAGCTGTCTAAAATCAATAACTCTCTCTTAGGGCATTATTTCACTGTCCTTTGTTAACGACACAATAGAAAGGCTCTGATAAAGTATAAGATTAAAATGCTAAAAGCACCACACACACACCGCCCCCTCCCTGACACTACAGAACTCTAGTGTCCGGGGGAGGGAAGGTGGTCACATAAGGACAGGTGGGGGCAGGGCAGTCAGTGACGGCGTCAGCGACTGCAAGTGAGTGTAATGCCGGCGGCGCTAGGGGGCGGGGCATAATAGCACTCATCACGCCGCCTGGCTCGGCTGTGCTAATCAGTTAGTCTTGGGTTAATGTAATAAATAAGCTTTTTAAAATTATTTATATTACAAAGTATGCTAAACACAGCAATAATTTTATGATTAACAAAAACAAACAATAACACTCATGTAAAAGTAAAATAAAATAAAATAAAGTTACATGTAATAGTGGGGATTTGAACCAGCTGAATGACAGCTACAAATTGTATAGCAAGCGGGGCACTTAGCAACTATGTCAACAGAGTTCTGTTGCTCAGCTCACTTCTTCTAGACTGAGGAATTGCGGAATGAGGATTGTAAGAAACTCTTCTGCATGGACTTCACACTTCATTCCGTCAACTTTCTGAGTCGGTCCTATGATGTAAAAAATGACTCTGTCAGCCAATACACAGGTCACTTTAAACTCCCACCAGGAGTTTTGGTCAAAAAAACTTTACTTTGGAGATCAATTTACGTTTACATAAAAGATCAATTTGCCATATAATAAAAACACCGTTCCTTGAACTCCCAACCATAACATGTTGTCCATGCAAGTATGTATTGAGAAGAATGGGCAGTTATTGTGGCACAGAGAGACACACAGACAGCAGTGCACCAGCAGTCAGCGTGACAGCGTGACAGCACAGCGCAGCAGCAACTGCATAGTCATACTCCCTTCGCGGAACCGCGATAAACGCTCATGACTGTCAATATATTAACAGTCAATATATTAAATTGGCGGAACGCGGGAAAAGACCGCTGATTTTATGCGACAATGGTAACGATCAGCAAATCGGTGAAACACATACATGCCGCATTGCGGATTCTTGTAGCGGAAGAATTGCAGAATCATGGGGTACCGGGCAGAATTCTGCGAGGCGCAACGTGGGATGCCGAGGTTTAGGAATGGAATTGCGGTGCGGTAATAGCTGCTGCTGCATCAGCCCTAGCTGGGAGCTGGTGACGCGCGCGCAGCTCTTAGTTCATACCGGGGGCACCTCTACTGGGCACCCGGGTATGAAGTTTAGCCCTGCCCGGCTCCTGCAATGAAAGGGTGTCCCCCGTGGCACTCTTTCATTGCAGGGTCCCTTTATGCGGAATGGACGGTGCTTCTAGCCGCCCACTCTGCATAAAGGGAGAATGCTTCAGAAGGTTTCTGCCTCTCTAAACAAGGTTCTTTGAGATGGCCCTAACATTCACTGCGACGCTGACGCGGCCGATTAAAAAAAAAAAAGCCTCTGTCGGCTGGGGGAATCCTGGGGGGCCAGGAGGGGCATTGCCCCTGCTCCCCTATGGGGCCCACCTCCCCTGGTCTGAGTTCCACAGCCACAACAGCAACACACTTTGAAAGGATCTGTGCGAGACTAAAGGGTAGAACTGTGTATTGGTAGAGATGGCCATCTATAACGAAACATAAGAATTTTCTGTGAGGAAGTCAAATAGAAATATCAAAATAAGCATCCCTGAGGCCAAGAGAGGCAAACCATGAATTCTTATGCGAAGCTGGGAGAATGGATTGCAATGTGACCATTCTAAATTTTAACTTTTGCATAAATTTATTAAGATGTCTCAAGTCCAGAATGGACGAAGACCCCAATACCACTTTGGGACTTGAAGTATTTGGAGTAGAAGCCAGCATATTGTTTGGAAGTCGGGTGTGAAAGGGCAGAGTCGCTGTGGGCCATGGGCCCTTTAAGAGGGCAAATACCAGTCAGGTGCTAGATTTTATAAGGAGGCCAACACCATTGAACAGTAGATCTTCTATTCAGGTTTTACTCTCTGGGGTAAGTGTAGTAGACCGAAGCCATGCATGACTCCTGTTATTGTTGAGACTATACTGTGAATTGCACAATCAGCTATGGGCATGGTTGAAGTCAGCTGAAATTGTGCCACTTGGGTATCCCTCCTTCTGCAAGGCTGCTAGTTGCGTAGTGTCTGAGGTAGAGGCAGCTTGACCCCACAACCAATGTTGGTAGCTACACATAGCAGACAAGAAGCTCGTAGCCCTGAAGGATAGTGTTGCAGAGGAGAAGGTTTTTCAGCTCAGTTCATCCAAACAGCACCCCTCACAATCTGACAGGGAAGTCTGGACTGCTCCAGATCTGGACTTCTGCATGGCTGCATCTATTTCCAACAAATTCAGTGCTAGATGATGAAAACATCAAGGACCCCTCCAGCCAAATTGTTTGTGGGGGTAGCAGAAGAGGAGTTCTTCCACACAGTTGCAGAAGGCCCCAGCAGCATCTCAAAAATAGATAGCATAACTTGTCTTGTGTCCTCCCATCCAAGAATACCAAATATGGGCCCGGGGAGGGGGTGGGGGGAAAGAGTCTTAAAGAGTTTCTTGGGGACTTGAAGGATGGCTCTTACGAGTCTCCTCAACAGGGGGAGGAGGTGCAATGTCCTGAAGGAGCTCCTCCTCCAAAGGAATTGAAACCGGCTCAGCATCTTGGTCGAGACCCTGAGCAGTGCCTGATTTGGTACCGAAAGCGGTAACAGGGGCCATGCCAGGACAGTGCCAATGTTGATATGGGTGAGGCTGCGGAGGCTGGTAACAGGTGAAAGACCCCAAGGTAGAAGCCTCTAGGCTTCTGGTGCTGGTGCTGGGTGGCACAGCATGCATAGAGCCCACGCTGATGGGGCTCTCTTCAGCACCCTGCAAGGCTTCTTTTGGTAAGAATGTCCTGAAGCAGCAGCATATGGTCCTTTCTCGCCCAGGTGCAGGATTTGGTGTTGTGGGATTTATCCAGACATGCCACACATCTGTTGTGCTGGTTGGTAAAAGAGAGAGTGGCAGGACATGAGAGGCACCAGCTGAAACCTGATTCTTCGACATCACTACAGCAAAGAACGTGATGGCCTGAAGCGTGCGAAAGGGTGGGATGCCCTGAAAGAGAAAACCTAACTGTAGATGGTAAACTAAAAGAATAAAGTTTTTTTTATTGCTGATGAATGCTTAGAACTATAATCAAAGGAGTGTTCCTAAATTGCCAATGGTGGCTGGAAGGAAATGAAGCAGGGAGGCTCTGCCTCCTACCTTTATCTCCCCCTCCCCTCTTGTAAGATCAAAGTCTTGTGCAGAGGACGGGGGAAAGGGATTGCTAAGGCAGAGCCTCAATTCCCTTTTAGAGCATTCCAGGCAGTCTGCCTAGAAACTGCTGACAAAAGGAGTTTCTGGTTGCCTGAGGAGCTGGAAGATATCCCATCAGTGAGAATTGTGGAGCTCTTTGAAGAACTGTTTTAAAACAGCAGAAGAACTAGCTGGTGCCGAGTGCAATTAAGGTTTCATTAAAGAGAACTAAAATAGATCATGGCTTAATAGTCATATAAAATATGGGTACAAAACTATAAAAGTATTTGACAATCAAATATTTGATAAATTTATTATTTCAATATTTGACATATCAAATCTTTAAATATTTGATAACATTTGATAACATATCACAAAAGCATTTGATAAACTAAGTGTGAGTATAAGGTACTGATGAAGAATACACTTATGCATGCAAAGTTTCACCAATTTCAAGGGAACTATTTGAACAAATGTGTATTTAGGATCAGGACACTAGAGCTAAATGAGTAGTGAATTTATTACTCGTAATTCCTGATTTTTTGGGTAGTCCTGCAAGTACCTATGCTCACAATTGTGAACGAGTACTTGCATACCCGTTTTGGATTCATTCCGTTTTGCGTGCGTGCATTGGCTGGGGTTGTCAATACCTCCTTCCCTGCATTTTTATTTGTGTTGATATTTTTGCATTCGTTACTGCACTTATGCATGACTGTATTAAGATAATTGGTGGTGGTTATATATATTTTTTTTGTTTAAATGACTTTTTTGAATTTAACTATTTAAAACTCACTATATGACAGTATATACATTTATTTCTTTTGTATTTTATAATATGGCTATTAATATTTGGTAACTTTCCATATGATTGATCAGTTGTCATGATAAATGTTTATACTGCCTTTAGTTTATCTGCATGCAATTGTGAATAGATTGCCTCAGTCACCCATGCAATTTAGTGTCTCCATGAGGTTCATTCTTTAATTATTTAGACTGATTATCAACTTAACAACATTAATTTGGAGACACTGTTTTATCCAGTTTTGCAGCTAAGGCCTGTTTTTTCTATCTAGTTTCTTGAACTGCTCTCACTTGGAAGTTTCTCTTAGCAGTTGAGATTGCTGCATGTGGACCCTTTGACTCCATTTCCTTCTGCTTTTTACTTGCAGGTAGTTTCATTAATTTTCTTCTTTTCCTTTTGTTGCATTATTATAGTTTAATTCACTTAAACATTTCAGCTTCTGCCTTCTTCAGTAACCAGTTGGATTTAAAGTATATGCTGCTGGGAGTCAAGGTAACAGAGTGTAGAGTGTTGAGGGAAGAAGAATTCCAAGGCAGGTGATGCTGAAAGGGAGGGGAGAAGTACCAAGGATCAGGAAGATCTTAGGTGTTGACTTCTAGGTTGTGGCCTTGGGGTGTAAAGGTACAAAGTCTGTATATACAAAAGTTCTCCCTTTCTTCTACTGACCATTGTATTGGTGGGTTCTCTATGGGGAATATTACCAAGTCCAAAAGGCTGTGGCTATCAGAGTTAAAACGTTTAGAAACGGGTTGTTCTAGCTTTTTTGTGATGATAGTCTATTTGTGGTTTCTAAAACGTGTGCGAAGATCAGTAGTTGTATTTCCAATGTACTGAATGTGGCATTCAGGGTGTTTGCATTCAATAACATATATGAGAGAGTTGGGTTTACAGGTGATGTTCTGTTTAATAAAGTAGGTCTTGCTGGTTATACTGCTTTTAAAGGTTGCAGTCTCTCTCATGTATGTGCAAGTGATGCACTGACTGGAATTATAACGGTGTGATCCTTGATTGTAATTATAACGGTGTGATCCTGGTGGTTTAATTTGGTCTCTCTCTCTCTCTCTCTCTCTCTCTCTCTCTCACACACACACACACGTTTACATAATTTGTATTTTTAAAGTTTGATACAAGTTATTGGCTTTAGATTAAAGTCCTTTTGATTGACCTACTCTTCAGGTAGGATATATATATATATATTCACATTTTTCATTATAAGACACCATGCATCCTTTATGTACTCCTATATTGTCACTGATATTTT
This sequence comes from Sphenodon punctatus, assembly GCA_003113815.1. Classification (NCBI taxonomy): domain Eukaryota; kingdom Metazoa; phylum Chordata; class Lepidosauria; order Sphenodontia; family Sphenodontidae; genus Sphenodon; species Sphenodon punctatus. The sequence continues at coordinate 1,245,856 of QEPC01014024.1, forward strand.
AGTACAGCCTTTCACTGGTTTTGCATGACTGTACTGAGACAATTGTTTGTTCTAGGTTTTCAGGAATGTAAAATATAATTTTCAGGATGTGTTTTAATTTTTGATACTGTCTGTATACATTATATGAATTAACTTTAGAAGAAATTTTGGAATATTCTGAAAATTCTTTTTCTCTTTTCTTGAAGAATTAGTTTTTACATGTTTTCACATTTTGGGTGCAATCCTACACTCTATGATAAAATGCGCCTACGCTGGGCATAGATAACCCATGCTGGTGCACGTGCGTCCCGCACGCAGCAAGCTGCTGGACGCAATGGCGTGCCCCTGCCAAAACAACCCCCCCAAAGCCCACACACACTGCAGCCCAGGGCATGGAGCAGGCATGGTGGTGATGGATGATTGTTCATTGTCTCCTTGGGAGTTTTTCTGTGGTGTCCCGCAGGGTTCTAATTCTGTCCCCCCTCTTGTTCAGTGTGTATCTGAGGTCACTGAACGAGGTCATTTGGAGGTTTGGGGTGAGATCCCATCAATATTCTGACAACCCAGCTCTATCCCTCTTTTTCATCTGACCCAGGTCCCATAGTCTCGGTGCTTACCCGTTGCCTGGCTACTGTGAGGGACTGGCTGAGAGTGAGCTGACTAAATTGAATCCTAACGAGACTGAAGTGATGATGGTTGGCAACTCTTGTGACTTGGAAGGGATTGGGACATCTGTCATTGATGGGGTCCAACCCCCTCTGGTCACTTAGGTTTTCAGCTTTGGAGTGCTTTTGGATACTTCTCTATGCCTGGATTGTCAGATGGCACTTTTCACCAACTCCATCTGGTGAGGAGGCTGCAGCCTTTTCTTTCTGTCTCTGATCTGGCCACTGTCATTCACGTTTTCATCACCTCGAGTCTAGATTACTTGCAATTACTCAATTACTTGCACTGCACTGTACTATACATAGCCCCATGTATAGCCCTTGATGACTGTTTGGAAGCAGCAACTGGTGCAGAATGTGGGAGCTTGGCTCCTTTCAGGGACAAGTCACCAAGAGCATATTAAACGGGTGTTCCAAAGTCTGTACTGGCTCTTTCCGGGCACAATTCAAGGTGCTATTTTTGACCTTTAAAGTCCTAAAGGGTCTGGATCCCATGTATCTGAAAGACCGCCTATCCTACCATGTCCCTTTGTGGCCCCTATGGTCAGCCAGGGGCATCCCCCCTGCACGTTTTGTTGGTTACCCTTGTCCACAAGGTGGGGGTGCATGGGAAAGTGGTTGCTGCACCCATGTCTCAGTGTCATGGGTTTGGGGTCTCACCACCCCACTCTAGGCTGTCATGACTCAGTTTCCTTGGCTTGCAGCTCTCACTGGATCAACACTCTCTCTAGAACAGATTCCACCTGCAATGGGTGAACCTTCTTGTCACCTTTTCAACCATAGAGTTTCCCTGCACAGACTTTTTCTCTCTAGGTTCGCCTGTGTTTGTAAACACAGAATTAACCCAAACTGTTTCTGGCCAATGTTAGGATTAGCAATTCCATTGGGCCATACTAAATTCAGTTAAAAGAAGTTTAATGAACAAACCATGAATAAGCATGCAGTACAAGATTATACTCAAGAGCACAGAAATCAAAACAACATAACCAATGACTCATTCCTATCTGTACTTGGATTATCCTGATTTAGGCTTACCCTAATCAAAGTCCAAGGCTATTTCAGTTCATGTCACAGCCAGTGGTCAAAAGCCTGGCTGGGTACAGGTCTTAGAGTTTCCAATAGATCAGTCCTTAATTCATAGCTTGTTTGGTGCAGCCCTTTTCTGGCTGATAAGATGTGATGATCCCAAGATGGATGATGAAGATGAAGCTCTCTGATGAAAATCTTTCTTTGTCTTGTTTTCCCCCTTAAGACAGGGTCCTTTGTTTGATTTTCCTGCCATGTGACTCTGTTTTCAGTCACGTCCACAGGAAGAAATCCATTTGCAACTCAATGGCCTATTGCTGGTGTCTGCAGAAGTGTTAAGCTTTTTCTGATTACACAATCGCTCAAGGTCATGACTTAGCAGTTCTCTATTGCATGAAGCGAGTTTCAAGTTCTCAGCTTTCACGTTACATACGTTTAACCTTTACCGTTACATATTTGTAATACCTGCAGTCTACGTGTAGCCCAGTATCTCCTTATCACACTCAGTTGCTGCACCCAGGTTGTGGAACTCCCTTCCTCAGGAGTTTTGCTTTGAGCCCTAGCCTGGCTATCTTCTGAAGGCAGTGCAAAACTTTTTTATTTGGAAAAGCATTTGGCAGGCAGGGATAGGTGGGGTTTGTTTGGGGTTGCGGGGGTGGGAGGGGAGGGTATTTTTGCTGTATGAATTTTAACATTTTAAACTGGTTTTTTTGTTTGTGGATTGTGAGCAGCCCTGAGTCGTATGGGAAGGGCAGCATATACATTCAACAAACAAACAAACAAACAAACACAGCTTCTGCAAATAATGGCGCATTCAGGTGCATTTAAGACAACTGTGTGGCCACCCTGCAAATTTAATCGTAAGAAATTTACTCCCTCTCCCTCCACCTCTCTCCTGTCCTCCTTCCCTCCCACCTCCCTTGATGAAATCTCCTCTCTGCTCCCTCCTCCAACCCCTCCATTTGCCCTCTGACCTCCATTGCGTCCACCGTGGGCCCCCCCCCCCCGCACATCTTCAACCTCTACCTCTCTACGGGCTCCTTCCCCTCTGCCTTTAAACACGCCACTCTCTCCCCCATCCTCAAAAAGTCCACTCTGGATCCCTCTGAACCCTTTAATTACAGTCCTGTCTCGCTCCTCCCTTTTGCTTCCAAACTCCTTGAACGGGTTTGTCTACTCCCGTTGCCTCAACCTCCTCTCTGCCAACTCCTCCCTTGACCCCCTCTAATCTGGCTTCCGGGCGGAAGTCTCCATCCTCCCTGTCCCCCAAGCCCGCAGCTTGGGCTTCATCTTCGACTCACACCTCACCTTCAAACCCTACATTGACTCTGTCTACAATGTTGTCAAGATCTGCCCTTTTCTGTCCGTCTCCTCTGCCAAAACTCTCATCCACGCCCTAGTCATCTCACGCCTCGACTATTGTAACCTCCTCCTTGCTGGCCTTTCCTGCTCTCACCTTTCTTCCCTTATCTCTGTTCAAAACTCTGCTGCCAGGATCATCCACCTAGCCCGTCACTGTGACCATGTGCAGCCTCTCCTCTCCTCTCTCCACTAGCTCCCTCTTCCTGAGCGTATTCTGCACAAGCTCCTCGTCTTCACCTACAAAGCCCTTCACAACCTCGCTCCCCCCACCTCTCTGCTCTGATCTTCCTCCGAACCCATTTGAGCACTCCGCTCCTTTTCCATCACCTCCCTCACTCTCCCACACCTCCCCTGCTCTCCCAACCGCCTTCGTCCCTTCTCCCTCACTGCCCCGCACGCCTGGAACGCCTTCCCTGCCCTCGTCCGCCTTGCTCCCACCCTCCACACCTTCAAGTCCCTCCTCAAAACCCACCTCTTCCGCTCCGCCCTTCCTAACTCCTGCTAACCATCC
>QEPC01014024.1:1261535-1271678 GCA_003113815.1 Sphenodon punctatus
TTGGGGAAGACAATCTCAGGCGATCTGTTTTCATGTGTTTTAATGCAAATAAATAAATGTCTTTATTTGCTTGACTGTAAAATGTGTTAATTAATGCAAATATGTAAATAAATGTTTGTTTTTAATTATAAAGATGTCATTACTGCTATTAAAGAACTCATTTTTAATTTTACTAGACCGGTTTTGTAACTTTATTGGGTCGCAGAATTTTCCATTTTGGGTCGCAGAATTTTCCATTTTGGGTCGCAGAATTTCAGAAATTTTTTCGCAGAAGAATCGGGGCCCTGCCTATAATAACCATCATTACTCAAAGCAAATACATCTACGAGTAAGTGAAATGACAACTCCCATGCCCTCAACAACAAAAAAACCCAGGAGAGAAGGTGTACTAATACACAATGGGGCAATAGAGACTAGAACAACAAGGGGGTAGCTATGGTGCTTTTTAGCATTATAGTAGTGTTCCCCATAGTTTCCTATCACTCCTCCCAATCACTTACATCACCCAACATATTGAAATTCCACCCATTTCTTATGGCATTCCTTCTATTATCCCATGTTCCTTCCTGCTGTACTCAATCCCTATGACCTCCTACCTGTCATTCCACTCTCTCCCTCTGCTACTTTCGTTATACCACATCCTCTTCCTCCCCCAGTCCCAAAGATGCATCTCCATTCTATCATCTTATGGTTAATGATACACAATTTAATTTCAAATTAACAGTAATGTTTTCCCCATTCCTTCCATTGGCCATTCCATGGATTTCATGTAAACTGCCTCTCTGATATCTCTGCCTGGATGTCCCGACGTCAACTCAAGCTCAACATGGCCAAGACCGAACTCCTCATTTTTCCTCCCTATCTGCATCGATGGAGTCACCATCTATCCTGTCCTCCAAGTCCGCAGCTTGGGCTTCATCTTTGACATGCAACTCTCTTTTAAAACTTACATTGATTCTGTTGCCAAATCCTGCCAATTCGCCCTCCATAACATTGCTCAGATCCTCCCCTTTCTCTCTACCTCCTCGGCCAAAACCCTTGTTCATGCCATGGTTATCTCTCACCTCGATTACTGCAACCTCCTCCTTGCTGGCCTCCCTCGCTCTCACCTGTCCCCTCTTGTCGCAATCCAAATCTCCGCTGCCAAGGTCATTCACTCTGCCTGTCACTTCAACCATGGGCAGCCTCTCCTCTTCTCTCTTCACTGGCTCCCCCTTCCTGAACGTATCCTGTTTAAACTCCTGGTATTCACATACAAAACACTCCACGACCAAGCTCCCCCTTACCTCTCAGACCTAATCTCCCTACGCACGCCTGCACTTGCTCTCTGCTCTTCCTCTGTCCCCTCACTCACCCTCGTTTCTCCTGCTCACCTAACCGCCTTCGACCCTTTCCCCCATGCCTGGAACTCCCTCCCTACCCACATCCACCTTGCCCCATCCCTCCGCTCCTTCAAATCCCTCCTCAAGACTCAGTTTTTCCTCGCTGCCTTTCCCAATGCCTGCTAGTCGTTCCTCATATACTTACCGTCTGCCCTCCTCTGCAGACTGCTGCAACCAACCTGATTGTAACCAAGCCAAGCACACGCACCTGAGACTTCGCATCCGCTTGAATGTTTGTTTGTCTTCTCCCCCGTCTCTCCCACTGTCCCCTCTCCCTGTCTCCCCCTCCTTGTCTTTTAGATTGTAAGCCACAGGCAGGGACTGTGTCCATTTCTATGTTCTGTACGGCGCTAAGTACATGACTGGCGCTATATAAATGTTTATAATAATAATGTCTACCCATATTCTAAACAAACACTTACATAGCATTTCCCCCAGCTTTAGTGTTGCCCCCAATCTGAAAAGGAAGAGGATTGGGGCTTAAAGACCAAGGTAAAGCATGGGTGCATGGAGCCTAAGTTGTAAGCGAGCACAGTATGTAACACCATAAACAACTTCACTGCTTATAAAGTGTGCAAGTTAAGGTGGGAGCCTTAACATACAATTTCCTAGTTTGCTAAAGTTTGGTTGAAGTGAATCCGTCTTAACTAGGTCTTTTAAACCATAGGGTTTTTGGTTGACTAACTTCTTGAGAATTACATATACTATCTGGCTGAAGAAGCCAGGGAAGATTTCCCATCTTTGCTTTGGGTTCAGAATACGCAAACACACATGCACAGGAATGGCTTAACATGTCTCCTATGAAAAAGTCCTCATTCCTTGCCACTACCAGGATGCTAGCCTATGAAGTTCTTTTTCTAAAGAACAAAGATGTTTGAGAAACTAAACAAGGAGCAATACATCTTTTTCCATAGCAGGATTTTTTTGCCATGCATAGGAATATAAAGAAGTGAGCTTACTCCTTGTTCCATCTAACTTCCTGCCCTCCTTGTCAATAGGAGTAGGAAATGTTGACTACTTAGCTATCTCTATAGTAGCTGTAGTCACTAGTTAGGAGGTGAATGAACAGTGAAAACAAAGTTTCTTCTGGAAGACTCTGGTATGTCCTATTATCTTCAAAGGCTGCACAGATGAAGAAGTTTACCCTTCCCTCCATAGGAGCAATCAGTTCATCCAAACTGGAATGGAAATCATGTCAGATCGAGCCTTCCAAAATTATTAAAGAAGGGAACATACAATTTTTGTAACAAGATAGGCTAAATACCCTTGTCATGGGATTGGGGTCTCACTACCCCACTCTAGACTGTCATGACTCAGTTTCCCAGGCTTGCAGCTCCCACTGGATCAGCTCTCTCTCCAGAACTGATTGAGCCTGCAACGGGTGAACTTTCTTGTCACCTTTTCAGCCACAGTTTCCCAGCACAGAGACTTTCTCTCTCTAGGTTCGCCCGTGTTTGTAAATACAGATTAACCCCAAACTGCATCCCGCCAATGTTAGGGTTAGCAATTCCACTGGACCATACTAAGTTCAGTTAAAAGAAGCTTAATGAATAAATCATGAATAAGCATGCAGAACAAGATTATACTCAAAGAGTGCAGAAATCAAAACAACAAACAATAACGCATTCCTTCTGTACTTGGATTCTTTTAGGCTTATCCTAATCAAGGTCCCAGGATTTTCCAGTTCATGTCACAGCCAGCGGTGGAAAGCTTGGCTGGGTACAAAAGTCTCAGAGTTACCTAGAGTCCTTACTTCATAGTTTCTTAGGTACAGCCCTTCTCTGGCTGATAAGATGTGTTGATGAAGATTAAGCTCAAGCTCAACAAGCCCCCTTAAGTACCTTTCCAGGGTCCTTTGTTTGATTTTCCCCCCAGGTGACTGTGCTTTCAGCCACGTTCACAGGAAGAAATCCATTTGCAACTCAATGGTCTATTGCTAGTGTCTGTTAGGCTTTTTCTGATTACACACTTGCTCAAGGTCATGACTTAGCATTTCTTGATTGCATGAAACGAGTTTCCAGTTCTCAGCTTTCACATTACATACATGTTTAACCTTTACCTTTACATGTTTGTTAGACCTGTAGTCTCCATGTAGCCCAGTATCCCCTTATCACAACCCTATCATACATCATCACATAAGTTCCAGGGATTGATAAATATCTCTAAAGGTCTGTTCAGGTAACCACATAATGTGACCAGACCTCCTACTCCTTCCATTCTCATTCCTTTATTGAGGTACTCAGGTAAAGGACACTGTAGTCAAGGCTTTCAGTGAGGGTCTCTTAGGGCGTTTACAGACAATCCCGCTTACAAGCGGGATCGCCAAATGCCGGCTTCCCCCCCCCCCCCCCCAGCCTCTGCATGCCGTGTCTGCTGTTCAGACACGGCAGAGTGCGAGTGTGCATGCGCACTCGCCCGTGGAACCAGGAAGTGCGGCGTAAAGCCGGCACTTCGGGAATCCGCGTCGGAGGGGGCAGGATCGCCTGCCCCCTCCAACGCGGATTAAAAAGCAGCCCTAGCTTGTAGACGAGCGCCAAGAAAGGATCAGCCGCCTTTTTGGTCTCGTCTATAAACGCCCATACTCTTGCCACTACTGAATAAGAGAATAAGCATATGGATCCCAATACCAAAAAAGAGCAGTGGGGACCTTCCAGCCATCTCTCATGTATGTTTTTTCTGCGAGATTCACAGAAGACTTAGGGTGCACTATGGGGGGAAACCTAGCTCAACAGGAGTAAAGAAAGGAGAGCTCTAAGACCAGGCTACCCCATGGCTCCTAGAAGTACAAGCATGTCATTTTTGGGACCTCTTTGCAGGGGACAATGCTTGAAATTAAGCATTTTCTCTGTACTTCCTCCAGCTGCATGAGCTGAAGACAAGGAACCAGAGGACAATCAATTTTTACTGTCATTCTTCAAGTCTGAAAAGCAAACTCTTCTGTGGCTGGGCTTGAAAGTGCAGAATCTGAGTTTCCTGTGTAGACCTCTGCTATACTGGCACTGGAGGCAAGTTAGGCTGCCAAAGCCTCCATATTTGCTAAAACTTGAAAGCAGGCCCTGTATATGCTGAAGATGGGGGAAAAATCATAATATTCAGGATGAGAAAGAAAGGAATCACGCTAATTTGGATTGGATTATTCTTAACTTTAACAAAGTGAATTGGCAGCATTTAATATTTTCTTATTTTTAACATTGGGCAGCATTTTTAACATTGATACCAAAGGCATGCCCATTTTGTCAATGGACTGCTTAAGATGAAGTTCAGATAAGTCAAACTGTTTTTGATGGCCCATTAATTATGCAGACTCCACTGTGCACAAATTTAAAATTAATTTTAAAATATTCAAGTGGTACTATACGCTAAGATAGTATAGTGCCACTTGAACATTTAGATTCAGAAAAAAGTCTGAAGGCCAAACCATTGAGTTCAGATACCCAAGAGTAGTTCTCGCATGTCTGCACTGCACCATGGTTGGAAGCTTTAACCTCCTTTAATAGTTCACTCTGAGCACATGGGAACAGCGAGGAGATGGTGGAGGATCAAGGATATCCCAACAGCCAGTGTTCTCTAGAAGCTCCTGAGATTTTATTGCAAATAGCATTCACCTCCCATGCATGGTACTTGAAATAAAAAGTTTTCACTCTTACAAGTAATGGCCCAGATAGCCTTGTAAGATAAGGGCGAAAAGAACTCAGGTCACCTTGGTATATTTTAAATAGATAAATTACAATTCAAATGCAATCACAAGTCTCAACATTATGTTACCTCCAGTACTCAGTGGAAGGGGATGTTTTGTTAAGAAAGTCTGGAGTCTCACTGCAAGGCCATTCTCAGAAACTACATTCTCCTAAAAACAAAAACAAAAATCCATTGGAAAATGCAAAGAATGTTAATAAACTTCAAGAAAAGCATGTGCTACGATTATTCATACAGAAAGAGCTTTTTAACCAGTGATAATTTTATTTATTTAGTTAGTTAGTTAGTTGGCACTGGCTTTCGTCTTGGCCCATGATCTAAATAAACACATCAAAAAAGAAATTTTAAACAAAGTAAGTACATTTATCATTACATTGATAAGGGACATTCACCACAGTCCCCTACATATACTATTATTCAACTCCTAAAATTATATATAGCATCTTCCCTCTTACACATAAACACAATTAACAATACCTGCATCAATAGGTCTTAACAATAGATCCATGTTATACGCTTTAATGGTGTTTACCTCCCTAAACACATTCAATATTTACCTTTAACCAGTTCTAATTCCCATCTCCAAAGGGGAAGGTTATGGTTAAAATTCGATATCTTCCAAACTACCACATTCTAGGAAGAGTTATTACTTAGCAATTCCCAGGCTAACCAGCCTCAACTTTCTTTCCCTAGATATTAACTGGACAAAAATTGCTATAAGATTATAAAATTTGTCTTTCTGCAGGAGCAGGAGCATAGCCATTTTCTGGGCAGGTGTTAGAGAGCTCTTCCCCCCAAATAGGGGGGTAATCCATGCATCCCGCAGACTGTCACACATAGAGCAGTTAAGTAATACATGATTCAGGGATTCTTGAGCACCACACCCACATAAACGCAATTCTTTTGGTATGGAGTTGTATCTCCCATAGGTCATAGCTGACTCTAGTGAATGAAATCTCATTCTCATAAAGGCACTCTGTAGATCCCGAGAGGGAATGACTTCTAAGTAGCGCTCACGGCAGAATGTGTTTTTGATCATTGCTAGCCACGGTGCCACCTTCCACTTATGGAGCTCTGTCACATCCTCCTGTCGGGCAATATCTAGCACTCAAGATTGCAGGAGATCTTTTTGTTGGGTAGATGTTAACCCACAGAATGCCTGGCTGTCCTAATTCATCCAGGTTAGTAAAGACCTGCACTATCCATGAGTATCCGGGCACCCCACTATATTCTAGTTCCTCTTTCTGACCATAATATAGTAAGGTACCTTCCCTTTGGTTAATAAGTTTTAACCAATATCTCAAATCGGCCAATTTGCCTAGGGATTTGATCGAGAATAACCCTAACTCAGATCTGACAATGGCTCCCGGTACTGCTTGGGAAGTGCCCAAAAGGTCTCTTAGGAATTGGTTCTGTGAGACCTCCAACTATCTCTCTGCAATCCACTGACAACAATTCCATACCATACAGTAGGATTGTTTGTACTTTTGCCCTATATATTTTGAGTATTTCCGAGGTCCGTATGATCTTTGAGCTTCTTGCCATATTCAGGATACGTTTCCCTATCAGGTCTGCCTTCTTCCTCTGATAGAGAGAATGTGGGTCCCAGGATAACTTCCTCGTAAGAACCATTCCCAAATATACTAATGAGTCAACTTGGTCAAACTGCCCCTTCCGGGTCTTCCAAACATCCTGCTTTACCCCTTTATCCAATACTAGCACCTGGGACTTAGACTAATTATTTCCAGTACATTGATGTTACAATAGTCCTCCAAGGAATTCATAAGGTTGCATAGTCCTCTCCTCGTTTGCGAGACTAAGACTAAATCGTCAGCATACATCATGGTCATCAGGGGGTAATCATCAATCTTAGGGTAATTATCAATCTTAGGTGCATCATGTACACACTGTCTAAGGAAATAGACCAGATCGTTCAGGTACAGATTGAAAAGCAGAGGGGCTAATAGACAGCTCTGTCGAACACCCTTCTGAATAAGAAACTGCCTGGTATATTTACCACAAAGATCAGTTCTAACTTTGGCCGTATTGCCAGTATGAAGGTATATTATAAGGGTCAATCAATCCTTACTTATTCCCATAGCTATTAACTGTAACCAAAGCTTGGTCCTAGGTATAGAGTCAAAGGCTTTCTTCAAGTCCACAAAGGCAAGATGGAGCTTGGCATGCCAAATGCGTACATATTTAATAGCCAAATGCATCAAAAGGAAGCAGTTACCTATCACTGAACATTTTGCTTTAAATCCATACTGCTGAGCTGGGATCAGTTTATTTTCATTGGACCAGGTTTGAAGCCGATCCAAAAGTCTTGCATATAATTTCCCCGATACTGGGAGAAGACTTATCGGTCGGTAACACGCAGGGTCCGGGGGGTCACCTTTTTTAAAGAACGGAATAATAATGCTCTGGCCCCATTCCAATGGGATCTGCTTAGTTGCATTAATAATTGAAAAAAACTTTGCTAAGAGGGCAGCTCACCAATGCGGGTTGATCTTAAATACCTCAGCAGTAATAAAGTTTCCTCCTGGGGCTTTGTTGGACTTTAGTTTGGTAATAGCTACTAGCACTTCTTGCTCTGTTACCGTAGTTTCAAACCTGTTGTTCTCTAGAGTATTATTTTCCAAAAGTATCAAAATATCCACTGTATCAGTCAGTGGATCTCCATAAAGGGTCTCAAAGAACTGCACCCATAAGTTGTCCTCAATATAGTTCGCCCTATGTTCAGTCCTGCCTCTGCAAAATTGATTAGACAAAGACCAAAATTTAAAAGAATCCTGCATTGCTGCTCCCAAATTAAGTGAAGACCAAAATTTAATTTCATATATATTCTTTTTCATTTGGAGTAGCTTTTTACACTAATCCCTCAGATCAATAAAGTTCTTATAATGAGCTGGCGAGGATAGGGACAGCCACTTCCTTTTGCCTTTCAGCAAGGAGTGCTTCATACTTCTGCAATCTTTGTCAAACCAGCCATTCCTGGCCCATGTTTGCTGCCTAAATTCTCTTGATAAGTTGAAGCCTATGCCCTTAAGGACTTGAAATAACTCTTCCTTAAATATAGAGACTTTGTCCTTTTCCAAAATCTCATCCCTCCAAGCCAGCTGCTCTTGATTCCACAGAAGATCTAATATTTGGATGGCTTTAGCTGTAGTCCATCCAACCCTAACTCTATCTGATTTTCCTTTCCCATACAACTCTTTAATGATTGGCGGAGTCTTGGAAAAAATTCTTAAATGCAGGGGAGAAGTGATAATTTAGTTATCACTTCTTAATATTTTGACCACTGTAGAAGTTTAGAATGTTCCTAAAGTTGTAACAATAGTATCACCATTATTGGAATTTCCAAACTACATACTAACTCATTCAACCAAAAATTTACAACACATTAGTCTTAAAAACAAAATGGATGAGGAGTTTATCCTAATGAGGCGGCAATATAGTTGCACCACAGTTAAGGCTGTGCAGCAGTTTCTGTATAAAGCTGAATTTTCAAAGTGCTCTCAAATTCAGACACAGATTGACTGCCCAGATGGTTGCCAGGTCAGCAGGGAACCTTACATGTGAGAGTAGATAGTAATAGCTTCCAAGAATATAGCAGAACTTTAGTAATCACTAACAACTTTGCATCCTCTTGTTTAAACATTATTAGACCTGCTCTCTGGGTCTGCACTAGTAAGCCTATCAGCATTTGTGGTGGGCTGATCTCATTGAAAAAACCACTTTTATAATTAGCAGTTTATACATCAGTTTTGCTCTTCATCATCTACCTAACTGGGGTCCTGCAAAGTAACAAGGTTCCTTCAAGCACCACTTTCAGGAGGCCCCAGTGTGATGCAAGAGACATTACTTTTAACTTGGAATATCCTAGCTTCCCTTGCTGGTGTGAATCTCCTGCTTTTTGGAGGGGATATTTCAGTTTCCAGATGCCAGCCTCCAGGCCCTGGGAGGTACAAGGCATTAAGCAACATTGGCTGTGCTTTAAATCTTTAAGATAGTAAATTCCCCTTTTGTTGAAAGTTCCAGTAATACCAATCTGAGAAAGCATATGGTCTTCCTCCTCTCTGTAGTGCAGCACCCAATCCTATCAACAATTGCTATCGCCACACTGTATCTCAATCCCATCCCCCCCATGTCATTTCCCTTTCTCTTTTGGGAATTGCCACTCCATCAAGAAAATATCCTTTATTCATGATCTCTACCTGTCTTGCTCCTTCAAACTCAGCCCTTACTGAAACCTGGATCCCTAACTGCAACACTTATTACTGCTGTCCTCTCCTACGGTAGCCTCACCTTCTCCTAACTTGCCCCACTCGGAAGGCTGAGGTGGTGGCGTTGGCCTGCTCCTTGCCAAATCCTGCCAGTTCCAACCCTTTCCTGCTTCCCCCTCAGTACTTCTTTACCGTTGAGCCCCATTTCATCTGCCTCTACTCCCCCATCCACCTCTGTGTAGCTGTCATCTACTCCCCACTAGGTCTGCTTTCCTCTTCATCTTTGACTTGGATGCTTGGCTTACTTTCTTCCTCTCTGAAAACATTCTAGCCCTCATTTTGGGGGACTTTTAACATCCATGTTGACATTCCCTTTCTCTCTACTTTTTTTGCCTTTCATCTTTGGACTCTTTGTCCTCCCTTTGACCTAATCTCCCAAAATTGTTCCATTTCTGACCTCTCCTTAGATACCCTCCCCATCGCTTCATTCCATATCTCCTACTCCTCTGTTACCCAACCTCTCACTAATTCTGTGACCTTCAATCCATCACCTCTTGAGACTCTGCCTTCAATACATCCCTCTCCTCCACCCTGGACTCCCTTGTTTCTCTCCTCTTTCCCACCACTCAATCTGTCCCATCAACTTCTGAATCTAGCTCACCTCCACTCCTGCTCTCATGCCTCTGGACTAGTGGTGGGACCCCAGGCCCATTACCGGTTACCGGTTCTACAAAAACCGGATTCCCGGATTAAATCCGGTATACCGGTACCGGATTTATTTCATTGAGTTCAATGGGGCGCTGTGTCCCCATTGAACTCAATGAAATAAATGAATTCCT
>QEPC01014024.1:1277758-1302286 GCA_003113815.1 Sphenodon punctatus
CAGGGCATGGGATGTGTGGTGTGGGGGAGGTAGGGGCGGGGGTTAGGGTACTATATTTTAAATAAAGGGTTAACTGTAAATTACCGGGTTGGGATAGAGGTGAAAGGATGTAACTTTATTTTGTGGTAGTCATTGGGAGGTTGCTGTGCTGGATACATCTTCATATTATAGACTTTTGATTTTATACTAAAAATGTCCTGTGCGTGTAATTGCCTGTGAGTTATTTACTTGTGGTTGAACAGAGAATATTGACAGTATGTGAACATTGTAGATTAGTGTAATAGGTCAAGCATGATCCTTTCTGAATTGGAGTAGGGGTTAAAGCCCAGGTTTAAAGCTGGTGCCTCTACTGGGCTAACTGTAGATGACATTTGGATCTTAAATCATTCAGGCTAATCTCTGCCAAATAGAGCCTGCCATAAGCAATTGCAATTTCCATGCAAGTGTGAGTACGGTTGAACCATAAACAGCATGTTGGAGAAAACATGCACAGAATTGGTACTCAGATGGGTGTGGAAAATGAGTGCTACTTGGATGAAAGAAAAGAGGTGTAGCAAGAAGGGGGATAACTAGCAGAAAACTGTCAGAGCAGCTTCAACTCATCCTTAACCATGCTAGCAATTGTGCTGACAGCAGATGAAACCCTTCTGATTAAAATGAACATGGCAACCATCTGTTCCAAGCTAATTGCTTGTTCCCACAGACAATACAGAAAGGTGTAAATTAGACTATTCACCTGTTTGTAACCTATTAGCAATAACTGTCTAGTTTTGAATATATATAACCTAAGAAAGGAAGGGGAGGAAAAACCCTATGGTAACAGACACTGAAGTTGTTGTGCAGGTTCAGGCAGCTTGAGGTATGTTCACAACATATTAAGTACTTTCCCGTGAGATATTGGTACTAGCTCAATAATTCCCTGCCGCGGCGCAGGGTGGGGACTGTTATGTGCGTTTGAATGAGAAAGCAGATTGTGGCGGCAGCAGGGGCAGAGTTGGTGCCGGACGCGGGTGCAGGCTGGGGAAAGGAAGATCATTCCTTTCGCGCAGGCAGGAGTCGGGGAGGCTGCTCCAGCCGGCAGAACTCAGAGGTGAGAGGGGACGCCGTGGCTAGGGGGAGAAGCACAACGACCTCCACTCCACCGGCTAACTCTAGTAGGATGGAGCCCCCTTGGCTGCAGTTTGGGGGGTGCTCCAGGAGAGCGCGCTCATCTTTAGGGCTGGGGTCCAGGTGGGAGTGCTCCCAAGCCAGGGCTGTTGGGATGCGGGGGCTCTGCCTTCACGGCTCAGATCCAGGGAAATGAGGAGCTGCCGCTAGACTCCACGCTGTTCCCCACCCCATTACACTAAGTCATAAATGTAAGGGGCAAAGGCAACATGTACCACAGTTATGTTCCCACAGTCCACTAAGATCCTGACCTCCCAAGTTACAGGACCCAGGCGGCGAAGGGATGCCCGGGAGAGCCGAGCAGAGGAGTCAGTACTCTGACACGGGGGAGCCAGAGCATCGTCCCCTGGAGCAGAGCCCGGGCGGCGGCAGCAGAAAGAGAGCAGGCTCGGCCAGCGTGCGAGGAGTTGGGGAGGGATGTTGCTGCTCAGGATGCAGGACAAGGAGTTGGGCTCCTGCCACTGTGAGAGAGGAGCTTCTGCAGGCGGCCGCATCGGGGAGTTCCCTGCCCGCCCCTGCTCTCCTGAGCGGGGTGTGCGGCCGGGGCAGTGAGCGAGCGAGGGCAAGATCCCAGGTCTGACAACGAGCTGGAGCCACCCCCTTTTGTCCCAAACACAGCCCGTCACAAGCCAGCAGCCCCGGAGTGGAGAAACAGCGTGCCGGCCGCCCTGTAGCCCTCCGATTGTCGCACCTCGTTAAAGTCTCCCCCTACTCACCTGAAGTCCCTTAATGTTTCCTTCCCCCACATACCTTATCCGGTTCCCACTGACCCCCTACCTCTCCCTGGTCTGCCTGGACCTACACCTGCCTGTTGGTCAGCAGTTGAGGGCATGTGCGAGCCAGCAGAATCGCGTTTTTAATCAGCTGCTCAAATGCACATGTGCAAGCCTGCAGAACCGATTTTTAAATCATTAATAACTTGGTTTTGGTTGCACCAATCAGTATCATATTTCAGAAGCAGCTGTTATTGATCTCATGCTCCAAGCCTGTGACGTTTGGGGGCTCAATTTATCCAAGGGGAGGAGATATTGATGATTCAAAATCGTGAGGATGCTGTGCATTTTGACGACAGCCAATTAACTTTTAAACAGTCATAACATTTTATTTTCCTGATGGATCTTCTTCAAACGTTGAGCATATGATGCTCCTCACAACTTATAGCCATGGATACATTTTCAGCAATATAGCACAAGCGGTTTCCTCAAAATCAGGGCTTCAGCAGTCCCCTGTTTATAATGGAGAGTGGTTGTGCTACTGCCGCCTGAAAATATAAAAAACTGCTTCCAAATTGACTGTAGAACTATTATGCAAGTGCAAACTTGCATGTATTACTGCTACCTGGCTGACAGGCATGAGCCAGTCTTAGAATTTATGGGGCCCAAGGTGAAGGTAAAATGCAGGGTCCCTGGTGGCCCCCTCCACGTGGGCCTAAAGATGGTCATGTTTGAGGCCTCGCTGGAAGGGAGTGGGACCTCCACACCCTGCCCCAGTGAAAACAGGGGTCACTGCAGGGCACCCAGAAACAGCAGGACCCAGGGGGGGTCATGCCTGGACAAGGCATCTGGGCTAGTGCTTGCCCAAATTGTGCCATCAACCTAGAATAAGAGGTTGGGGTGGAGTGGTGGTGAGATTTATAAAGAAAATCTGGCCTAATGAAACCACCTGGTTTCAGGCTGGTGCATTCCCTATAGCATACGTCCCCCTTGTATTAGAGGTACAGATTAGGAATTCTGTTGGTGTACTCATTACCCTGCTGCACAACAGACTGCTGGACTAATCTGAGCTGGTCTCAGAGGTGGTGCAAAGGATGTTCAGACTTATTGTCTGAGGTAATACTTCAGCATGAATGGGAAGGCTGGCTCTTCAGGGCTGGGCCTTCATGAGTCTAATGCAGATGATGACTGGCCCAATGAGGTGGGACATATGCTAGGGTGCACACCAGCCTGATACCAGGGGGTTCTGATTATTGAGGGTGTCAGAAAGACACAACATGTGGTTGGATCATTACCTTCCAAGGGCCCAGATTCCTGCTTTCCTATGTCTCCATCAGGGTGGTATGGTAGTTTAGGTTGGTTCAGCCCCAAAGATGAATGGAGTCAATGGGATTCAAGAACTCACTGGGGGAACATTCTTGATGGCTGCTTGGTTGATGGCCTGGCTGGGCTGTGGAACAGCAAATTGACATTTTCTGGAGGCAATGCAAGACTGCATTCTGGAGGTCAGGTGTTTGGCAGGCAGAGACAGGGGAAATGGGAGGGGAAGGGGTTGGAGTTTCTAAGTAGTATTTGAAGGATTGTTTTGTGTGTTTTATTTCACACTCATTTTTACATGCTGTTATCTGCCTTGAACCTTCGGGATAGACCAGGATGTAAATCCAAATAAATAAACCAACCAATAAAAACTGCAGAGCCTAAGTTATGTCCACACTCATGCAACCCAACTTTTAAAACAGAATTGTTAAAAAAAAATTATTTTTAAAAAAATAATATTTTTATTGTATTTTAGCAAGTTATTTTACATCCTTCAATAATTTGTTGGCAATGTTGTTTATGGGACCTAGGTTTCAGAATCGGTCCATATTGTTAACACTTGGATGTAAATCTCTTGTTTACATCTCGCATTCTCCCACCCCACTCCCCCGAGTCCAACCAGTCCCACCCTTCCCCTTCCCCTCAATTTGTCTTATTTTTCAAATTTCAGTTATACATATAGTGGGTTTAAGCTTATTTGTTTCTGATTTTTCTTGGAGTAAGTTCCAGATGTTAGTCCAAACTGCGTAAAAGTCCAAAACAGAATTGTTAATGATTAACGGAGAAGCTAAGGGAACAAGAGAAGAAACAAGTTGCTCAATGTCTCTGGTAGAATCTTTGCTAAAAGTGATAGATAGGGACCCTATGTGGAGGAGGAGTAGTGCCACTTCAGCTTGCAGGACATTTTCATTGTTAAACGAGCACAAAACTTTCATTTTGAAGAAATGTTGTGTGTGAGGAGATGGGTTAAAAAAGAGTGCCCTAATATCTGAATTATTTGTGATAGTTTGACACAGTCCAGATTTGTACCATAGATTAGCAGCAGTTCAAAAACTAAGTTTTGGGGACTTGAAGCACCACTTGTACCATGGATGTCTGCAATGAGGACTTTCCACACTGGAAAGCTATGGAAGAACTGTGCTTAAGGGAGAAGTCCCATTTATCCAAGGCTCTCTCTTCCTAAGCTATGTTTGATGCCAATACCCAAAAGGGCTACATGGATAGGGGAGCAGGCACCAAAGTTGTGTCCTGCAAGCTTATGTGGAGTGCTCTGGCATTGAGAGTCTGTCTCAAATGCCTGTGCTGGACCATATAATCCATTTAGGGTACTGGCCAGTAACTTTGGTTAGCTGACACTATCTGGAACAGAGATTTATTCTGCACCAGCTGAGAAAGTTCTTATGTAGTCAAGCCACCACTCAAAGGCTAGTGTTGAAGCCTTATGGTGCCAAGACATAGCAAGCTTGGGCCAAAGAAGGCCACTCTGGATGAGGAGCTGACAATCTCAACAGTGAGAAGATGTAAAGGTGTTGTACACCAAGCACTAGGGAACATGCATGAGGCATATTATTGTTGTTGAATTAGAAAGATGAGCAAGTTATACATCTTAATAACCCAATCAAAGTTCTAATCCAGGCATGGCCTTGGCCTGAGTCTTGAGGGATCCAAGTGCAGGACATAAGGAAAAAAACAAAAACAAAACAAGGGAAATTCCGTCAAGTTAATCAACAAAAGAAATCACAAAACGCCACTTTAATGCACTTTGATATGCATCATAAGCATCCAAAGCGCAAGAAGACAGACAAAGCAGCCTGAATTTGTACAGAACGCTTTGAGAGCTCCAGCTCTCAGTAAGCAACTTCTCTTTTATCTTCACAAAGCAGAACTCCAGATGGCACAGTTAAATATGCAAACACTGACAACCTTTGCTGTGCTAGGGACATACTTTATATGCAGCTTTTCACTAAGTGAACTACCATCATTGCTACTGGATATTCCTCTGAGAAATGTCAATATTATTTTTATGTCAGCCAACAAGCTGATCTTGGAACTAACGTATTCAGATGAAAATATAGACGCAGATCAACCTTTATGGGTGGATGGACTGAGGAGATAGGAAAACTGGACGCTTACCTGGGAATTTTCCTTCTACAGGCTATCCTCCTGGATGGCCAACTGTGACTATGGGGTTAGATTCCGCACCTCAACCACCAGGAGGCAGATTTCAGCTTTTCTGTAGCATGCTTAGTGGGGATCTGACCCTCTGTGCTCCAGTTGATTAGAAGCCAAACAAACACTAAACTTTTGTCAATGACTTCTAACTATAACCACCACAAACTTGAGAGGAAGAGAGAAAACAAAGCTAACTACAAACTCAACTCCAACAAGCCCCACTGAAGGGAGGACCGTTGGCCATCTAGGAGAATACCGTGAAGAAGGAAAATTCCCAGGTAAGCATCCAATTTTCCTTTCTCACAGGGATCTCCTCCTGGACGGCCAGCTGTGACTATGGGGACGTTTCCATGCAGCATCACCAAAGAAGGGAGGGAATCTTAAAAGTCAGACCCCTCACAGCCGCGAGAAGACAGACTTACACAATGGCTTGTAGGACTCTCCTGCCGAATGCAGTCTCTGCAGAGTCCAAAGCACCTTGTAGTGGTTAGTAAACGTGCGAAGTGAAGCTCACATAGCAGTGCTGCAAATTTCCTCATAAGGTGCTTGGTTTCTAAATGCCCAAGAGGTGGCTGCACCTTGTAAAGAATGGGCACAAATTGTATTCACGGGAGCCTTGTTCTCTACCTTGTACACTTCCTGCACACAGGCCGCCAATCTCTTAGAGATGGTGGTCTTTGAAGCCTTCAAACCCCTCCTGATGGTAAGAAACAAGAAGAGGAGAGTGGCAAAAAACCACTGTTCTGTCTAAATATACTTTCAGAGTCCTTTGCACATTCAATTTGTGCTGAAGTTTCTCCCTAGGGGTGGACCGGATTAAGGCAGAAAGAGGGCAACACAGTCTCCTGATGCCTATGGAAAACAGTATCTATGTTAAGTTGGAAAGCAGCATCTGGCCGCAAGACCACCAAATTGTCTGGAAAAGAACAAAAATTAGGCTCCATGGAGAGTGCCCCTAGGTCAGACACACATCAAGCTGAAGTAATGGCCACTAAAAAGGCCACCTTAAGAGACAGATAGTAGAGAGAAGTTTCCCTAATAGATTTAAAGGGAGTCGTAACTAGAGCATTTAGCACTAAATTTATATTCCAAGAGGGAAAGCAATGAGCCACCAGAGAGGAGATCTGTTTTGCTGCCTTCAGGAACCATTTCACATGCAGGTGCCTGGTAATCCTATAGCCCCTCACACAGGACAGTATGCTATTCAAAGCATCCAACTGCCTAGACAGTGTATTTGGTTTCAGACCCTATGCTAGTCCTTGTGATAACTCAAGAATAGTCTTAATTCTAGCTTACAGAGGGCCGAATTTCCTGCGAGAGCACCAGTGAATGAACACCACATGCAATTGCCTCCTTACTTGCATTAGGGTAGCCACCACAGCTGAGGAATAACCCAAAGTCCTCAGTGCTCCCCTTCAACCTCCATGCTGTCAATTTCAGCATGTTCAGGTTGTCATAGTGGACTTGGACTTGGGAGAGCAGGTCCAGAGTGATGTGAAGCCTTAGTGGCTTCTCTACTTTTAGTTGCTGAAGAGACACGAACCATGGTCTTCTGGGCC
The DNA here is from genome assembly GCA_003113815.1 of Sphenodon punctatus. Lineage (NCBI taxonomy): Eukaryota > Metazoa > Chordata > Lepidosauria > Sphenodontia > Sphenodontidae > Sphenodon > Sphenodon punctatus. Next base: position 1,284,687 of record QEPC01014024.1, read on the forward strand.
AGAAGGGTCAGGATCAGTCGTGCGTGGTCCCTGAGTGCCCTCGCTATGAGAGCAGCCCTGCGGAGCACCAGGTCTGGAAATTCCCTCCCTAGCGCTGGGAAGGAATGCTGGGATGAACACAGGAGAGCCATCACGTTTTCCGGCACCTCATGAGCCCTCAGAGGCTCTATTCAATTTCATAGAGATTTCCTCCTGGATGGAAGACAAAGTCTGCGTCCTGCTGTTTCAGAGACAGACAATCAACTGGAGTACAGGGGGTCAGATCCCCACTAAGCATGCTCCAGAAAAACTGAAGTCTGCCTCCTGGTAGTTGAAGTGGGGATCTAACCCCATAGTCACAGCTGGCAGTCCAGGAGGAAATCCCTGTGAGAAAAAGATACTATTAGTCCTAAGGCAAAGAGTCAAACCCTTAAAACGACATACTACTGTTGAACATTTATACTCAGTAAGATGAAAGCAGACATACGATGTGTATTCCAGCATTGCACACTTTCGTTCAAGATTGTGCTTTTCCACTGCCGATTCCTGCTCCATCTCCACATCTGCGGCATTGCTGCTCTCATCATCTTGCACATTACTTCTCTTTGCACGAGGATAGCGGACAACTCCTGAATGCACAAATGGAACATAGTCATCATGAATATGGAAGGTTATTTTTTTTTAAATTCTTTCCAGCTTTATGATGTCAAATGAGTGGAAAAGCAATTCCTTACTACGTAAATGTTGAGAGATTCAGTAATACTGCCTACCATGCACCCTAGATGTCAAGCATACTACTTTCAGAACGTGGTAGCTTATAAGGCCTGCTGTCTGGATCATCATTCCCAAGGAAAGATTCTCCAGCATACTCCAGCACTTGGGTCTATCAAAGACAGCTGGGAAAGCTTAACAAAGGCTTCAGCAACCAGTTGGAGCATAGGACTAAATTACTTGTCTTTAGTTTCTTCCTTTCTGAAGGCAGTATTGTCAGGATCCTCTAAAAACAGAATGCTCAAATGTCTGGAAGATTATGATTTGATATCACCCAAAAACTGATTTGATAACATCACCAAAAAAGTGTCTAAATAATATGGATATATCAATAACGTAGTGGATAAAAGAATCTGATCAATTCTAAAATCTTGATATTGATGAAAATCTGAAAAACCATAATGACTGCACACTCTAGCTTTTGAAGTGTGTGTCCAAGTCCCCCTCACATTTAGGACTCATTCCAGCCAACTGCCATGTGACTGAGGAAAATGATAGTATTTGCATTCTACCATGTGAATGGTGCACTTGTTACCTGGTTACTTTCCTACTGGAGAATTCCATGGTATGTGGGAGTGAGCCAGTGAGGGATATGGCCACTTGACTGGCAGCGGGTAGTTAGAGTAACAGCTGAGACCAAGTATATACCAGGGTTGGGCAGGATATAAGTGTAGCTTGTTCAAAGAGCCTCTCATTTGAATTTAGACTGGGCTTTATTTAAGCTTCTATAAGCTTCTGACAAGGACTATTGAGAAAACTAAAAAGTCGTGGGATAGAAGACAAAGTATTGGAATGGCTTAAGATTTGTTAAGACATAAATAAAGTTGATTCATTTTCATCACAAAGACAAATTAATTATGTTAACCTGTCTTTGTGATCTTCATCACAAAGACAGGTTAACACAATTTATTTATTTTCATTTTATTTATTCAAATTTTTACCTCACCCTTCCCAAAAGGCTCAATGGGCTACCCATTCAAGACTCCATACTTAGGCCACTTTCAGACCTCCCCCCCCACCGCCCCAACACATATTTTGGCTGCGGGAGGGAATGCGCAAGCCAGGATATGTGCGGGGTTCGGCCAGTCTGAAACCCCCCCCTGCGCGGCTTCGTCGGAGCAAACACACAGAGATACAGAGCAGAAAATCCTGCCCTGTATCTCTGTGAGTGTTTGTCAGTTTCTGAACAGGTCATGACCTGGTCAGGTTCATGACCCGGTCAGGTTTCTGAAAGGGTCATGAACAGGTTTTGAAAATGGTATGCTGCATGTTTATTGTGTCATGAGAGACTTTCAAGGTGTACAAATGTTAGGTTATGTATAATAGTGAACACTCAGTCTATAGTTCTGACTTTTTTGTATGTCACTGAAGTCAATACTTAAAGCTCCTACTAGCTTTAGTGGCATAAATATCATAAATACTTGCACAAGGTTCAAGCATGCTGGCACAAATTATTTTGCACTGTTGGCAGTTCCATTAACTTCTGCAGGATTACTAACCCTGAGGCCAATCTACGCACTAGGGCTGAAAGGAGAAGCAATTTTTTCTTGTGAAAATATCACAAAATCGAGAATTAGCACCAAGATCTCACAGTACAATCTTGATAACAGACTAAGATCTGTCAAGAAATTTCTCTCTAAATATTGCTTACCATTTACTGCAATTTACTCAATTACCATGTACTGTGTTCATTCAGGTAATGCGCATGCGCAAAACTGACACTTGTTCATGTACACTACTGGGATGAATGCAGTACATGGTAAATTGGTATACGGTAATCAGTAAATTGCAGTAACCAGTATTTTGAGAAAAATTTCTCAACTGAGAAATTTCGAGAACCAGCATTTTTCTTGATTGACATTTCTCACTCAGAATGAGTCAAGAACCATGATTCTCAACTATAACCAAGAAAAACTGAAGAGTGCGTTTGAGCCCTACTATGTACATACCTGTGGGCAATGTGATGATGCAATGCACAACCTGATGTGTGCATACTGCGCACCTTGCCCATGGGTGCACACATAGGGACTCAGACTGGCCCCACAGTGTACAATTCTAAACAGGTATAGCCTTTATTTATTTATTTATTTATTTAAAACTTATACCCTGCCCCTCCTACCCAAAGGCAGCTCGGGGCAGTGAACATCATAAAATAAATCTACGAATTTTATGCTCCAATCCTACATAGAGTTACTCATCCATTTAACATTATGCACTGTGACTAGCTTCTTTGAAGTCAATAAAACAACACTGTTTAGGTGGGGCTGCCCTTGACAACTGTTTGAAAGCTGCAGCTGGTGCAGAACATGGCAACTTGGCTCTTTCCAGGTACGGGCTGCAGGGAGCACATTACACCAGTGCTCTGAAGTCTGCACTGGCTAAGTCTGCACTGGCAAGCTAGTCTTCCAGGCACAATTCAAGATGTGCTTTAGGGCCTTTAAAGCCCTAAAAGGTCTGGGTCCCACATAATTGAAGACCACCTGTCCTATCACGTTCCATTGTGAGCCCTACAGTCAGCCAGGAGTGCCCCCTTGCAGATTTCATCTGCTACTATTGTCCGCAGGAGGATGTTCTTGGTTGCTGCCCTAATTCTGTGGAACTCCCTTCCCCTGGAGGTTCATATGAGCCTTCAAGAGAGGCTGCAAAACTTTGTTTCAAAAAGCAGTTGGCGGGGGGTGGGGGTGGGGAATAGGAGTTGGAGAGGGATATGAGGGTGAAGGTGGGGTGGGATTGGAGGGGGAGGTTTTTTTCATTGTTTTACATGTTTTTATGTCATGTTAGGTTTGAAAGCCACCTTGGGAAGAGCAGGGTAAAAATTAGACACCACAACACACCCCCCCCCCGTCCCGGTTGGTGCATAATATACACTGTATATAGTTAAACATTTTGTAAGTTGCTGCAGAATTTCAACCTTAATGTTGTACATGAAAAAGCAAGACATTTTACAAAGCTTAACCTAAAAAGTTGAAGATGTTTTACCCTCATACCAACAAACTTGATCACACTGGCTCAAATTCAATGAGGCTCACTGAGTCAACTTCTTAACTTTTCTTTTAAATGATTAATAGATAAGAATCTTAGGATTTACAAGTTTCTTTTTTTAAAGAAAAATAAAAATAAAAAAATGTTTACCATACTTCTTCTAAAAAAACAAAAAAACCAGTTCAAATACAAGATCTGAGTGAAATAAAATCAGATTTTGATTTTTTTTAAAAACTATCAACTTTTATCCATACAGTTGTCTATTGATGCCTGAAACTTTCCCAAAAGTTTGGAACTGACCGGATGAAGTTTTCAACACTTAAGTAGTGAGGTAGTAAGTTTTGCTGACAACTTATTTAGCACAGTTAAGTTTAAAGTAGTCTATAAGGAACTTCAAAAGAACCTGACCATGAATGGCATGGAAAAATCAATGTAGAAAACTGTAAAATAATGTACCTTGGTGGACAAAAATTAAGAGAAGCCATTTTGCTTCATGGGAGTGGCAAAGGGAAAGAAAAGAAGCTACACATACAATACTGTGGAAAGAAGAGAAAATGCTAGTCAATACTTTACCTAATGGTGTATTAAGGCAGACACACTGTAAATCAAACCAGAAGTTCTCCACATCCTGCAAAGTGTTCAGGACATACAAGCGTTTCTCAAATGGGCGGTTACTTTGAGCCAAGTTATAATGTGGATCACAGATGGTGGTATCCAGAATGGCTGCATTTCTCTTCACATATACAAATACCTGTGAAGCACACAAGTTTTGAAACTGTAAGTAAAAGACCATACTGTAAGTAAAAGATCTCTCGGACACCCTTTTTCAAATGGGTCACAGTGGGTGGGGGGATGGGTGTGCGCCCGCAGTGGGTGTGCGCCCATCTCCATGCACGGAGGAATTGGATGGAGATGGGTGGAGTGCGAGAGCATGCATGCACCCCCACCCACCATGGGTGCCGTTCCTACGAGCATCCCCTCCACACTCGCTGCAGCGTTCAGCAGGTGCGGTGGTGGTAGGGTGCCTGTGTGAAAAGGCTCACAGATCCATCTATCCTGGGACTACTTAGTACTTGGCTCACTGTTGGTCAGCCATACTATTTTCCTCAGATTCTTCAACTGTATTTCTCATGCAGAGAGTTTGGTTTTTTGTGTACTAGTAAGGATGTTAGCATTCTCCATGTCAAGAGTTGTAAACCTATTACTTGTCTGAGTGACAGGATACTCTCTAGTAGAGATTAAATGGATACTGAAACATTATATTTGAGGTTATTATCCTCTTAATCAGATTGTAAGGAGAAGTGCTCAGATACAGTTTGGTCATCGGTGCACAGTTTGGTTTGGGAGTAGCTGTTGCTCAATTCAGTCGGACCTGGCCTCCCTCATCCATGCCTTCGTCACCTCGAGGCTGGACTACTGTAATGGCTCTACGTGGGGCTGCCCTTGTTCTTGGTCCAGAGGCTGCAGCTAGTGCAGAATGCGGCGGCCCAGCTCCTGACGGGGATGGGTCGTTGGGAGCATATAACACCTGTGGTCCGGACTCTGCATTGGCTGCCAATAGCATGCCGAGTCAGGTTCAAGGTATTGGTATTGATCTATAAAGCCCTTCACGGTTTGGGCCCCTCATACCTCAGGGACTGCCTTGGCCTCCACATCCCAGAGTGGCTCCTTCAGTCTGCTGGGGGTACCTTCTTGTAGGTGCCCTGTGTTAAGCGGGGGGCCACAATGGAGAGGGCATTCTCGGTAGCCGGGCCGCGACTTTGGAACTCCCTCCCGGAGGAAGCTCACCTGGCCCCAAGACTTCTGGCATTCTGGCGGGCTTGTAAAACCTGGCTGTTCACCCAGGCCTTTGGGGAGGAGGGGGGAAGAGGGGGGGTTAGGGATTTATCTCTCCCTTACCTTTTTATTTTTATATGTTTATCCCGACTCTGTTTTGGTTTTAAATTGCTTGGATTTAAAAAGTATTTTGGGGGGCGACTAATAAATGTATGAAATAAATAAATATAATGCATATTAAAATGATGTCAAGTGATTTCAACGCCATGAGTTAATCTACTCAGATGGTGTTTTTGCATTTATATTTAAAGTGGGCATTGTTTCATATCTGTAAACTTTTTTTGATCTCTTTGTTGCGTTCTGTGTTTTAAAGGTATGTTTTGGGTTGTTTAGTAGTTTATTTAGCAAGTTCTGTTTTCTGGGGGGGCGGGGGGGAGTTTTTTCTCTCTTTGGGTAGTTGTCTTATGATTTATGTTTGTTGTTTTTGGGGAGGTATCGTATTCTTTTAGGAGTGGATGTAACTGGAGTGCAGCTTATTGGTGTGTTTGTCGTTTTTAAAATCTGTTTGGATTTTGTTAATATCCTATATGCTGTACATGTTGTAATGTTGATTCTGCAAACTGTATGATTTTTTAATGGGGTTGGCTGTGTTTTGTTTTTTCCTTTCTTCTTTTTGTAGTTGTTTGGGTTAGGTTGGATGTTTGACATGAGTATGTGTGTATTAGTTGTAGTACATGTTAGTATTTCTAATTGATTGTTGTGGCGGAGTGCTTAACTGACATTTCCTTGTATTGTGGTGTTTGGTTTTGGTTTGTTTCATGCATATGTTACTCGATGTTTTATGTCAATGTTGTAGTTTAATGGCTTTTCAAACCAAGAGGTTTTTTATTTAGTTAATATTGATTAATAGCCATATACATCAACAATTGAATGAATGTTAGGGCTAGTGCTGAAACTTGTTCCTTGGAAAAATTGGGAGTTCACCGGGGATTCTGTTCCCTAGTTCCAAATTTTGGAGTTCCAAAGTTCTGGGAACCAAGGTTGGTCCCCAGAAAGCTTCGGAAACTTCGACTGAGTCCTGGCACCATTGTGCGGGTGGCTGGAGTGACCCACACGGTTGATACCAGCATCTCTGAGCTAGGAAACAAAACTTAGTGCCATATTTGATTTTTTTTGGGGGGGGGGGTATGGGAGGGGACAGTTGAGTGATGGACAAGCCACAGGACAGGTTTTGATTAGCTGGCAGGGGCAAAATAAAAGTGGCTGTAGAGCCATTTTCCATTCTCTTTGGTGAATTTGGCTGTGTGCTACACTGCTGATCAGTAAGTAATCAGCTGGGGAGGGTGTGTGTGTGTGCCTGGTCTGGCCATAGGAGCAATGCTTTGGGACAAGGGTTACTTGCTTCCACCATGCCATTATTTTATTTTAAAAAAAATAAGTGGGTGCCACACTGCTGCTGTCTGCTGCTTGGCACCATGGAGGCCAGAGGGATCTCTGCCTTGCCCCACTTCCCTTGTCTAGGCTGTCCAAGTTACCAGTGCCACACCAATGCCATGCCTTTTTAAAAAATAAGCAGGTGCCACTGTCTGCACTGCTTGGCACCATGGTGGCCAGAGGGATCTGCCTAGCTCCACTTTCCCTGGCCTGGGCTGTCCATATACTAACTAGGGGCAATGCCAAGGGTTGCTACCAGTGCTTAATATACTTAAAGTTTAAACTTTAAAGAGGGTGCTGCTGCTGCTTGTACTGCTTGTTGGCAAGTTGGCACCACAGAGGCTACAGAGGGATCACTTTTGATTTGGTTTTTGTCGGCCATGTGACTGTACTTTGTGGGTTCAACTTTGCCATGATGTGACTGACCACTGAGCAGGGGTACAGAGGAGATATACTTTCTTTCCGGTTAAAATAATATGGTGTGTGGGGAGGGGGCTTGCCTTGCATAGGTGGGCACTGGACAGGAACAATGGGGGCTTTTTTTGCGCGTGGAGGTGTGAATGTCTGGTTTCTTTCTTGTGGGTTAGTCTGCTGCGCTGGCTTTTTTTTTTTGGCTTTCACATGCAGTTGCACTTTTGTGAGTTTGTCTTCTTGAGCAATTGTCCCACTCTTGCTAGCCTGTTTTTCTGGACACTGCTTGGCTGGCATAATGATTTTAAAATGGGTGCACTGCTGGTGGTGGGCCATGCTGCGGGTACACTACTGTTGGATTTTTTTGGATTTCTGCACACAGTTGCACTTTTGTGCAGTTTTCTTCTTGAATGATTGTCCCACTCTTGCTAGCCTGCTTTTCTGGGCATTGCTTGGTTGGCATCATGATTTTGAAATGGGTACACTACTGCTGGCATTTTGGGGGATTTCTGAATGCAGTTGCACTTTTGTGGGTTTGTTTTCTTGAGTGATTGTCCCACTCTTGCTAGTCTGCTTATCTGGGCACTGAGTCTCAAAGTTCCGAGGATTTCCGAGGTCTGGAATTCAGAGTTCCAAATTACGTGTTCTCAGAAAAGTTCAGAGGTTTGGCCGAATACCTGGTCTGGACACTCAGAACTTTGGAACTCAATCTGAGTACTCGGATGGCCTATTTGGTGCAGCCCTAGTTGGGCCCTGCAGCAGAGTGTCCTGTAGTCAAAGCCTTCCATGTGTTTGTGAAGCTACACTTCTGGCACTAGTGCTGCCTGTGCTGTGAACCAATGGCTCAACGCCTTCGGACACAGAATCTGTGTTCATTGCGTTTTCCCCATTGGTGGCAATGCTTTGGAGCTGGCTTACTCTGCTGCCTTTGATGGCATAAAATTAGATTTGCTGGTATGACCTGCCTGGATCCTTTTATGAAACCAAGGGAATCTTTGCTTTAACAGACTCCTTTAAAGCACCTCCTACTTCTGCACCTCCGGAGAGATTGGGTACTGATGCCAGTCTATCCCAGGGGTCTAAGAGAAGAATCCACCATAATAGCAACTGTTGGTTGATTATTTGGAATCCCTTAAGGGTAAAGATGTTACATATTGAAAAAGTCTTCAAGATATCGGATCTCCCAGGAAAACAAAAAATATTGTTCATGCTCACCTGCAATCGGAAGGTGTCTGGGATGCAGCCTTATTTCATGTAAGCCAACTGAACTGAATTTGTGAGCGAAATGAATATATAGAAACATTCAAGTTTTCATTAGATTACCTGGTCTTTGTCTTGAAATTTCTCAGTTGGCCCAAACTGTAGCAGTCCCATGTAACATAATCTCTGTAGGTTTTCTACCACTGAAAAGATGTATCGCCTGTAACCAAGTTAGAAGTTTTACATTTTGTCTTCATTGTAAATTAAACATACATGATATTAATTCACACTGAACAGTAAAAAAAAAGGCATGGGAAGTAACATCTCTGATTAACATACTAGTATAGGAACAAAGGATTTTGATTTCCATGGTCTACAGAACAGAAATGGTTTCAATGGGTCAAAACAAAACACAAAACAACAAAAACACACCACCATGTAATGAGAGCATCAATGAGAACCAAACCTATAGTATTTTAGCAGCAAAAGCTAGAATAATTTAGGTTTAATCAAATGACAGATAGATATGAGATTCCAGTAAAATTGTGCAGTTTCATATTGACAGAAAAACATATTGGCAAAAGTTGGCAATTGTTTCTGAACTGAAACTTATGAATGCACTGCTTTATAGGTGACACTGTGCAGCTGCCTAACCTTTTCTGTTACAAGGCACAGTTTTCAGCTGTTTATAGGTTTATTAGACTTTGTAATAAAACCATTTTTCTGGGTGTTGGGAGGCAATATATTCATTGTATAGATTGGGAACTGAAGCACAAAAGTCCAAACTGTCATGTGTTCATTAATTTTGTGTGCCCAACTTGATACATGTAGGACCTGTTTTTCACAGACTTTAAGGCCAAAAAGGACTCCGACCTTTTATATTACACAAAACCACAGAATTCTATTAAGAAATTCCTGTGGCTTGCTGCTAATGTATGCCTACAGTATGTCATTTAGAAAACATCCACTTTTAATTTAGAGACAAGGTTCCATTCCCAAAGTGAATAGCACCAGCACTTAGTACAGGAAAGTGTCCCACTGAAGTGATCACAACTCATACCTTTGCTAAGTGCCAGCACTGGTGCTATCCTATCAGGGGATCATCCTTTGTGATGGTGATGCCATCATGTCCCTCATTTATAGTTTGAGGGGGACACAGTATCTCATGGCATGTTATATGCCAAAAACCCAGCACCTGTAGATTTTACTTGCAACTGAGATGGCTTAGAACTTCAGGTTCTGCAGATAAAGGTGTCTCAGAACAAAGCAATAAATACACAATTAGCAATCACCTCTGAAAAATTTGGCATCACTTAGGAACTTTTTGCTAGAAGGGGAAATTTGGTCTCTTACCATAAATTTCCCTTCTGGTTTCTCTCAGGGTGGCCATTCCCCACTGGAGGCAGGATCCAAAGTTGTGATAGCAGCCCTTACCTATGGGAGAGGTGCAGCTGCCACAAGACCAGAGTGAGGGTGCCAGAGCTAAGAACTACATTAACATCTCAATCAACATGACAGAACTGGAACAAGCAAGTCCCAAGGATCATGACGTAGTAGTACGAAATCTTTATTGACACGACCATTTGGTCATTGCAAAAAAACCCAACCCCAATATAAACATCACATTTCATAAAATACAAACAGCAACCAAATACTGAAATAGAGATCAGACCAAACATAAAGGATCCCTCATCTGCATTTCTGTTTGATCCAATCTCCTTTTTTTGCCAACAAGAAAAGGAAGTTAGCTGCCTTATACATTATAATTTCATTTAAATTTGCCAAAATAAAAATAAGGTTTTGTTCCTGATTTCGCCAAGAAGCCTCAAGGCAGAGCAGGCCTTTGAACTGGTAACAAACGTCTGCAGTTAATACACACTCAAAAAGGTGATGGTTTAGGTCCTCAACGTACTGTTTGCAATTGCATAGCCTTTGATTATAGGGTATCCCTCTTAAAAGCCCCTATAAGACTTCCAAGGGCATTAACATGAATCTGCCCAAGGTAAGTGCCTTTCTTAAAGCAAAATTGGATATACGGAAAAGATAGGGTTCCAGTGGATGGATTATTTTGATCTTCCCGTACTGGGGAGCGACCGCTGATACGGCAACTTGTACGATATCTTGTTGTTTATGGATATCAGGTAGGCGGGACCTAAGTAGCCTTTTCAATAGGACACCTGGGTATCCCTCCAAAGCCCTGAAAGAAAAATCAATTTTATTCAGGAGATGGATAAGGCATACTCTCCAAGTACTCCTATTTCTGAAACTCTCTTGTTCCTCCCAACAAGCATATGGTAAACTATCTTTGGGCATATCCATTAATCTCGACCAGAAGTTACAATAGTCACTTGAGCCATGTATTCCACAGAAAGAATACCTATTTCTGTCCTCAAGAAGGGTACTGGTGTATAGATGGACCCCCCAAAATCCTTCTAAGGATTTTGTTCTGGACCACTTCCAGAGAAGAAGCATCAAAGCCCCACAATTCAGCCCCATATAGCACTTGGGGAATGAGTTTCTGTGGAAGTAGCTGGAGAGCCGGTTTTAACATCCTTCCTCCATTGGTGGCCCAGAATTTAATAATCCCTCCTGTTGTTTGCTGTGCTTTTAACTTAGTAGCTGCTAGCTGGTGCAACCAGGAACCAGAGGCAGCAAAAGTCAATCCCAAGTATCTAAAACAGGGCACCAGTTCTATCTTGACTCCATCAAGTTCCCATTTACGAGTATGCACCCTCCTGGAAAATACTACAATCTTAGTTTTACAGTAGTTGATCTTTAGCTTTTCACTCCTACAATAGGTACCTAACACTGCGCCAATGCCCTTCTCATCCCACTTTCCGCAACAGACAACAAGACCATGTCGTCTGCATAAAGAAGGATTAAGAGAGCCCTCCTACCTCTGCAGGGTGCAAGTGATCACATTTCTGTAGATATCCACTATATTATTTATATAGAACTTAAAGAGAAAGGGTGCTAAAACACATCCTTGTTTTACTCCCAGGTATACTGGTAAAGGCTCGGTAAATGGCCTTCACAAGTCAGCCGTACACTCATGTAAGTTTGCATATGCAACTCTCGCACCAAAAATAAAAGTCGTCTGTCCACATTAGTGGATGCCAACTTTGCCCATAGTTGCTCCCGATTGATTGTATCGAAGGCAGACTTGAGATTGACAATGCAGCAAAGAGATTACAATTCCTAATTTGTGTATATTTATTAATCGAGTGGTCTAACACATAACATTGATCTACTGTAGCACAGCCTGACCAAAAACCGGCCTGTGGATCATGATGTGAAAACCAGCATCTCAGAGGGAGAGAAGCAGCATCAGCCCCAAAATCTTCTTTAAAAGCCCTCTCTCAAAGAGAAAAAAAGGAGTTCCATTATAATCCAAGCAGGGCAGGATTTAATGACCACCCTGAAAGAGACCAGAAAGGAAATTCACAATAGGAGACCGAGTTTCCCTGGCCCTGGGTCCCGTGGCGGCAGCAGGTCCAGCTCCGCTGCGGAGCGCTTCAGGCCTCTACTAGGCCTTTCAGGTCAGGTGACCCGGAAGTCCTAGTAGAGGCCTGAAACGCTCTGCAGTGCCGCCGGAGCCAGACCCGCCGCCGCTGCCACTGCCAGAGCCCCAGCACCGCCAGGTAGGGTGATCCCTGGGGTGGGTTTTTAAAAATAAATAAATTAGTAGGCTGTGCAGGGGAGGGGGGGGGGAAGGTGAGCACCGGCGCCCCTTCCACTCGTGCAGCCTGGAAGGAAGGGAAACCGGGTTCCCCCCTGTCCCTCGCCCAAACGGGTTCGGTCCCCCCCCAACAGGTTCGGGCCAAACAGCCAAACCCCGAATGGTTTCGGACACCCCTAATGATTAATAAACCACTCAAACGTCTATCATAAACAGTCAATACATTTCACTTCAGCAACCGACAGGCTTAAAGTTTCCCTTAATAGAAGTCTGCCACTCCATATAATTAAACTTACTTATTATCAAGGGCAGCTTTTAACTTTTGTCTTTGTTTAACAATCAAGTGCAAATACGTTGCAGCTATTACCAAAACTCATGGAGCTGTCTGTGTCAAAATAAATCTTAATTTATATCTGGAATCCCAATATCTTTTGTATCCTAGTAATTTGTTAAGCCAGATCTGCCTTATCTCTTCCACATATAAACAGTTCAACACAATGTGACATATATCATCTATTTGCCCCAACCCACAATGGTATAAACGCTGCGCCCAGGGTATGGAAGAAAATCGTCCTTCCATTACTTTAGAGGGAAGAAATTAGAGGCGGCATAGGGTGTATGCCTTCCTTAGCTTAAAGCTCTGGAGTAAAAGCAAGTATGGCTCCCTACTCCAATCAGATTTAATTAAAGGGTAGAAAGGAGCCACCTTCGTTGCTCTAACAATAGCCATATGTGTTTGCTTTGCTATATCCAAGAGCCTTTGCATCACTGCAGCCTTGATCCTATGTTGTGATGACTGTAGGTGAACTAGGCTCCCATACCCCAGTCAAGTTAAAGTACTCACAGAGATTCAAACCAAAGGAATTTGAATTCACTAACTATTGCTTCTTTCCAGCAAAGTCTGGACAAAGCGTCCGCCTTTTGGTCTAAAAGTCTGAACCAGTATCGCAGCAAATTTTGTAGTGCCTTCGTTTGCCCAGATACTACGCCTGCTTCACACCTAAGTAGAGCTATTTGAGAGCATTGAGAAGCCCCCATAATAGTACGGAGCACATTGTTCTGAAATCCCTCCAATTTCCTTTCTACAGATCCACCCCATATTTCTGCCCCATAAGTAGCTTGCGGAATCATCTTATGCTTGAGGAGCTTTATTGTTGGCATGAATTGTTGACCTCCCGCCTTCCTCCAAAATTTCAGAACTCCCTGAGATGACCACGCCATTTTTAGGCCAACTGTTTTAAAATGTTGGCTCCAAGTTCCAGAAGCCACAAAAGTAATACCTAAATAGCAGTAGGATTGCACCTGCTCCAGAGGGGCACTATCTAATTTCCAATCACAGTCGCGAGGTTTGGGGGCAAAGAGTCATTAAAGGAGTTTTTGAGTAAAAAACAGAGGTATAAGGAATTGATTAAAAGAAAAAAGGCAGCATACCAGAAATTTCAGTGGAGTTATCTTCAGGCAGCAGTTCAGGATAAAGATACTAAGATTCTGGGGACTGGTTAACTCAGGATTAGGAAATGAGAATATCTTTCAATGAGATTGAAATCTTATCCGATAAGCTGTCGCTCAAAGCGAGGTTTTGCATACCCTGCTTTCCCTATCGAACCAGTCCGCATGACCTACCGTCTTATAAAGTCATCTAGTTTGACTGGTCAAAAACTCATTCTAATTTTGTCAATTAAGGTCACGTATACCCCGGAGATATCTCCTTGTATCAAGTCCTCACTTAACAACTTTGCCCTTTCTCTCAACAATTCTTCTGAATATAGAAGCACCCTACCCTTATCCATAAGATCTGGGCCCCATCTTCGAATCCTGTTACCGTCAGCTACCACGGAGCCAAATACCGGGTTCGGTTCATGCCATAGCTGCTGTGGTTCATCCACCATATACCTAACCCGTATAGGCTGGTGGTCACTAGTACCATATTCCATTACCTCAAAGCTGGTATACCTTCCCACTGCACTATACGGTACACATATATAAGGGCTATTATACTGGCCCCTAATTTGGAAAAATAGGTATACGATGAGTCTTCCAGATTACCTGTAGTACCATTTACAATTCTCCAATTATTTCTAAACAAAAATTTTAAAAATTGTATTCCAGGAGCATTCAGTACCTTATCCCTAGAGGCTGATGTTGCCCTCATCCCCCGTTCTAGCATTTATATCTCCAAGCAGTATAAGGCTAGCTTGGGGGTAGCTATCTTCCAAAGTTACTATATATTCACGGATGAACATATTCCCTACGGCTACCACTGAGGGATGGTTCCTGAGGTTGCATCCCTCGTTGTGTGTATGCAAGTGTGCAGGTATGGCGCTTGGTCCAGTTGGTTCCCTTGAACATGTTTTGCTCCACTGTTCTAGGTGGCATGATCTTCGGGCCAAATGGTTGGCCCCTTTTATTACTATTTGCAACCCAGCCACTTGGCAATTTTGCCTTGCTGGGCAGGAGGAAGTATTATCTGGGAGGGTGGCGTTCTTTTTATATAATGTTCTCCGGGCTAAGTAGTCCTGTTAGATCTGATTCTGCCTTTTTTAGTAATAGGTCTTATAAGGACCCTTGGGATTGCTGAACTTTTTATTACAGTATCTTGATACTGCTGTTCTCTGTTTGTTTTGTATTGTGTTTATTTCTGTATGTTATGGCAGTAGCTAAACATTAAAGTTTATTCATTCATTCACTATATATTTATCTAAGATCGCTCGGATTCAGAGCGACTTTGATGCTGGATTAGAGGCAGTAGGTAGAGAGAGCGAGGTGATGGAGGCTCCGTCTGGTCCATCTTTGTGGGGGGAGTTTCAGGAAGTGACACCGGCTGATGCGGTGGATGTCTTGGGGTCTGTGAGAGCCACTTGTTGTGAACTCGATCCATGCCCATCCTGGTTGGTGAAAGCCTCCAGGGAGATGTTGGGGACAGTGCTGGCGAGAGTGGTTAACACATCCTTGAAGGAGGGGAGACTGTCGCCCAGTCTCAAGGAGGCTGTGGTGCGCCCCCTGCTAAAGAAACCATCATTGGACGTGGACGCACTCGCCAGTTACCGACCTGTCTCTAACCTTCCCTTTTTAGGGAAGGTTATTGAATGGGCAGTGGCGATCCAGCTTCAGGTGCATCTAGACAGCATTGGTTTCCTGGACCCTTTTCAATCTGGGTTCTCGTCCGGCTATGGCACTGAGACGGCGTTGGTAGCCTTGGTCGACGATCTCCGCTGAGAGATGAACGCAGGACGTTCAACATTTCTCGTCCTGCTAGATCTCTCGGCCGCCTTTGATACCGTGGACCATGGGCTGTTGTTGAGGCGGCTGCGTGACCTGAGGGGGCTGGACGGGACCATTCTTGAATGGTTCCGTTCTTTCCTCTAGGGGAGAAGCCAGCGGGTAGTGCTGGAAGCTCAAACATCTTGCCCCCGCGCTTTGTCCTGCGGCGTTCTGCAGGGTTCCATTCGGTCTACATTTAGTGTTTATATGCAGCCTTTGGGGGAGGTCGTGAGAGGGTTCGGGGTGCACTGTCACCAATATGCTGATGATACACAGCTGTACCTCTCTTTTTCAGCAAACTCAGACCCTGCCGCCTTGTTGCTATCCCAGTGTTTGGAGGTCGTGGCGGAATGGATGTGGCAGAGCAGACTGAAGCTCAACCCCGATAAGAGGGAGGTGATGGTGGTGGGGAGAGCGAGGGAGGTGTCGACCACCCTGATTGGGGGGGGGGGTTCACCGTCCCGTAGCTCAACAGGTCCGGAGTCTGGGGGTGGTGCTGGATGCGGATCCCCGCCTGGAGCAGCAGGTAGAGGAGGTGGCGAAGGCTGCCTTCCGCCAGTTGTATCTGGTGCGGAGGTTGCGTCCGTACGTCTCTGGCCTGGGCCTGGCCTCCCTCGTCCATGCCTTCGTCACCTCGAGGCTGGACTACTGCAACGCGCTCTACTTGGGGCTGCCCTTGTTCCTGGTTCGGAGGCTGCAGCTAGTGCAGAATGCAGCGGCCCGCCTCCTTTCGAGGACGGGTCGCCGGGACCACATAACACATGTGCACTGGCTGCCAATAGCATGCCGAGCCAGGTTCAAGGTGTTGGTGTTGATTTATAAGGCCCTTTACCGTCTCGTGTTAAGTGGGGGGCCGCAATGGAGAGGGCATTCTCGGTGGCCGGGCCGCACCTTTGGAATTCCTTCCTGGAGGAAGCTCGCCTGGCCCAGAGCCTTTTAACATTCCAGTGAGTTTGTAAAACCTGGCTGTTCGCCCAGGCCTTTGGGGAGGGTGGGTTAGCGGGTTTTTATCCTCCTACCCTTCTTTATATTTTCTTGTTGTCCTTTCCCTGTTTTATTTGTGAGATTTTTATAGCTGTTTTAAATGTTTAAAAGCTGTTTTTAAAAATTTGTTAGCCGCCCTGAGCTGCTTGCAGGAGGGGCGGGGTATAAATATATTACATAAATAAATAAATAAATAAATAACTGTTGCCATAACTTTGCCCTTTCTTCCAGTTTACAAATACCCCTATAAAAATTATAAAAAGATTATAAAAAAGCACTGCGAGCCCTCTACCTTGACCACCAATAATTCCTCAGGTCCCCCTGTTAATTGCTCACTTTCACCATCCAGTGCTACATTAACCAAAGTTGCAGGGCTTCCTGATGGCCTGCCCTTTATTCTCTCTTTCTTAGCTGGTAATAACCAAGTCTTAAATCCGGGGAATAACAGATCACTGCCTCCTAAGTGCCATGTCTCTGAATACCAAGTATACCAACATCTGCAAAAATTCCCCATGCGTCACTCAGAAAACAGTTCCTCCTCCCTGCAATATTCCAGGACACTATAGGCAAACCCTCCATCCTCCTTGTCTGATGACTCCCACCTGTTAGTCAAGCTACCTCTGGTTTGTTATCACATACTTCACCATTACCCTCACCCCCCCCTACCCTGCTCCAGGGCGATACCCTCCTGTACCCCCCTTGGGTCTATCTTGTCCCCCATACTTTCCTTGCACTCCCTTAACAAGGGTATCTCTACCTGTATATTCTCAGTTATTTTCCCAGTTGCCCTCGGGCAAGGCACCTCATCCTGACAGTTATCCCGAAGGCCCATTCCTTCCCGGAGCTCCTCCCCCTGTCACATTGACCATAGGGGTTTCCCACTGTTGTGACCAAGTCCTGTTTGTATTTGTAATATTCGTGGAAAAAGTCTGTCCTGATCTATGACAGGGAGGTATTACAATACTTCTGCCACTTATTCAGACTATCATCTGTCGGTGTCTTTGCCAGACACATATCTCTTAATGCTTCATGGAAGTTGACACTTAACTCCAATGCCTGTCCCAGTAGTTGATCCCCTTCCATTCCTGTTATTTATTATTATTATTATTATTATTATTATTAT
>QEPC01014024.1:1319887-1341595 GCA_003113815.1 Sphenodon punctatus
GGGGGGGGGGGCGGGTCCAGTGTGACGTGAGGCGGGGTGTGAGGAGGCACAGCTGGCAGGGGGACTCAGGCAGAGCAGCGGCAGTGCACCACCTGTCCCACTGAGTTTTTGTTTATTTTGTTTTAATTTGCCGCAACTTAAGAAAAAAAACACAACAACTTAAGGGCATTAAGGGCAGGGCGCAAGCTCTCATTTTCTGGTCGCCAATGGCAACTTGGTGACCAGAAATTTTGCGCCCTGCCTCCAGTAACCGTGTGGCTCAAAGTACTACATACATGACCCTCTCAACAGCCTCCCGGCAAGGGTATAGCCCAAAGCACTATGCACCTGGCACCTGCCACTCACAATCCGCTACCAGTCGTGTGATGCAGGCGGGGGTTACCCACCACCACTCGTGTGGCACAATAGGGGTTAACGGGACCTTTTCTTTGTGTTTCCCCTAAGCACAGGTTGACATGGCGCGGACGAGCGCTAACCGAGGTGGCAGGGATTCTCAGGCCGTTTCCCCCCCTCCCCCCAGCTTCTAACATGGGGAGGCGGCAACCCTGGACGAGGGTCGTTGCCACCCCTCCTACACAGGGTGACCAGGAGCAGCTGGACAGTGCTCCTAGGTACACTCTGCAGGAGATTACTATGATGCTGACTGCGGCATTGGAGTCCGTCCATGCCCAGAGCTCGGGCGAGACAGCCACAGATCCCCTGCTGCCCAAATGGGTGTGGAGGCGAGGTGGACAGACTCCGGTCCTTACCAGCACAGGGGTTGAGATTGCGGATGTTGCGAGTATGGCAGAAGCGATGCAGGCGACCTGGATGGACACACCAGGGACAATTGGGATGCCAGTGACACCAAGGGAACAAGGTGAGTGGTCCACAGATCCCGCAGTCACCTGTACTGTAGGCTCTGTGGGTCCGGAGGGTTTTGGACTAGGCAACACTGTGGGAGTTGCTGCCGTGGAAGCCCAGCTGCCGGGGGTTTTTGGTCTGGGCAACACTGCGGGCATTGCTTCTTGGGGACCTGGAGTTTTTTGGTCTGGGCAGCACCATGGGCGTTGCTGCCGGGACAAGTCCACCTACAAGCCGTTATTGGCGGGGTCTCCCCTCCATTGGTACCCCTGGTACATAGTCTGGGGGGGCTCCTCGATGCACAGCTCTGCCTGGATGGCCAGGTGGAGACTGTGGCGAGGAGTACCTTTCGCCAATTACATCTGGTGCGATGGCTTCGTCCGTTTGTCTCAGACTCTGACCTGGCCACCATCATCCATGCTTTCATCACCTCCAGATTGGACTTTGTAATGTACTCTACACATGGTGACGGCTTGGAAACTGCAACTGGTGCAGAATGCGGCGGCCCGTCTTCTGGACTGGGCTGCCGGGAGCATATTACACCAGCGCTCCGCTCTCTGAACTGGCTGTTGGTGGTTTTCCAGGCCCGATTCAAGGTGTTGGTTTTGGCTTATAAAGCCCTAAACAGCCTAGGCCCTACCTATCTGCGGGACCGCCTCACTCCCCGGGTGCTGGACCAACCCGTGGTCATCGGGGGGCACCCTGCTTGAGGTCCCCCAATTCTTCCGGGGGGCCACACAGGGGAGGGCGTTCTTGGTGGCCGCCTCATGGCTGTGGAATTCCCTTCCAGATGCGGCCCATTTGGCTCCAGATCTCCCCTCTTTTCTGAGAAGTTGTAAGACCTGGCTATTCCGCCAGGCGTTTGGCGGGGGTGAGGGGTTATTTTTATTTTTGTCTTCCTTTTAGTTGTATTTAAATTGTTTTAATGTTTGTTTGCAAATTGTAAGTTGCCCCGAGCTGCCTGTGGCAGGAGGGATAGGGTAGCAAAACTCTAAATAAATAAATATATTATTGGCAGTGCCTACCTGCAATAAAACCCACCTGATCAGAATGAATTAAATTTTTAATTATTTTAACTAATCGATTGGATACGGTCTTTGTAAAAATCTTGTAGACCACATTTAATAACGAAATAGATCTATAATTAGAACATTCAAGAGGCTCTTTACCTGGTTTTAAATTCTAGTAGCCATATTAAATGATTCTGGCATATTTCCTTGATCAAGAACATCATTTAATGTTTCTGTGAGAATGGGAACTATTTGTGTATTATCTTTGATATTATCTTTGATAATATTCAGTGGGAAAGTCATCTGGCCCTGGAGTCTTATTCTTGGCAAGTGGTTTAATTGATTTATTTATTTCATTACACGTGAAAGGTTCATTTTGTATTTATTTGTATTTATTTCAAAAACGTAGCCGAAGCCAGAGTAGAACAGAAGCATTAAAGGGACTACAAACTTCAAAGTAATACATATAATGATAATACTAATAGTAAAATAAAATAGTAAAACACATGAAATCACATTATAGTCAGCAAGCAAACTCGACTGGCTGTTAATCGCATTTGAAGGCAAGGAACTTTTCTATTATCTGAAAAGCCATAAGCAGAAAGGCCATGATGGCTTGGGTCATCTCCGGCTTTTGGTCAGACAAAAGACATCTCGAAATTTGGTTGTTCTGCCAGGCAAACGGTCCAAGAACCTCGTCAGCCATTTAGCTCTTAGGTTATCATAGAGACGGCAATTACACAATAAATGCCCAACAGATTCGACCTCTACATTATCGAATAGACATGTCCTCAGATGATAGGGGATCCCCCTATATCTGCCCTCCAACTTGAAGACAAAGCATTAAACCGAGCACACATAAAAAGATGGAGTTTCCTATATGAACAATGAGTTGACAAATAATTTGGGAGAAGGCCCATATCCGGGATCAGTTCGCTATAGCATACTAATGGTGCACATGAGGAGATGACAGCACAGTCCTCCTGTCTACTAAGGCCCTTTAACCTTGCTGAAATCTCGGCTTTAGCAGTTTTTAAACCTTTGGCCAACAAATCCAATATTGAAAAGCCCAGTGAGCAGATTTTAAAAGCTACCAGCTTGCTCCATGATCTTACAAATAAGTCATCCCCTAGGTATGAAAAAAGGCCAAATCCAGGATCTTGGGTGAGTTTAACATGCAACCATAGGCCGATAGCCAGCTTCCAGACCTCGTAGTTCCATGACGTTTGGCCCAACTCCTGGTGTACGGCAGCTGTGGGCACACTATGGGGAATGTTTAACAGAGATCTCATAAATTTTGCCTGTAAAACATTAAGATTAAAAGGGTGCTTAGTCGCCCAAATAGCTGCCCTGAAAAAGAGCTGGGCTCTAGGCTTAGCATCCAAAACCCTGAGTGCCAGCACCAAAAACCCGGCTTCCTTTTTACAAATAAATAAATAAAAAGATCGAAGGATCGCCGAAATACAGCCGCTAGCCCAAGCACTGGCCAGGTTAAAATGGTGATCCCACTTAAGGGAAGACTGAAATAGTAAACCCAGGTATTTGTATGGGTGGACCTTTTATATGTATGAGTGACCATTTATAGACCACTTGAAAGATCATTTTCCTTGCCAAACATCATAACCTTGGTTTGTAGGTAATTAATCTGTAATTTATTCTGCTCACAGAAGGTTGCTAGCGCTACGAGCTGTCTTTGCAGACCAATTCTGGTCAGAGATAGTATGACAGCATCATCCGTATAAAGCAAACAACCAACTGCGTAAGTCCCTAATTTAGGAGGGAAAAAGAATTTACTTGACATAACTGTGATCAGATCATTTACAAAAAAATTAAACAAAACAGGTGCCAAAACACAGCCCTGCTGCACTCCCGAAAAGACATCAATACGCTTGGACAGTTGACCTGACCGGCCTACTCTAACTGCCAGAGTGGTTTTAGAATCTAAGGATTTGATCAGTCCAAATAGGCACTTATCAATGGCAGTATTACCCAGCTTTGACCAGAGCAATTCTCTGTCAATAGAATCAAACGCCGCCCTCAAGTCCACAAAAACACAGAAAAGTATTTTTTTAAGTTTAACACTTCTCAGCGAGATGGGACAATAGTAGACAATGATCGATTGTGGAGTGATCTTTTTGAAACCCGGCTTGCTCCAGACGAATGATCTTATTCTAGTCCAGCCAGACTACCAGATGCTTCGAGATATGTTTAGAATAAAGTTTGCTGATAATACTTAACAGACTAATTGGTCTGTAATTTCCGTAATGAGCTCTTGGGCCGTTTTTGTAGATAGGAATCACAACAGCATCTCCCCACCCATCGGGGACAAGGCCTGACTGGTCTATGTGTGTGAAAAGGGCTGCCAATAGTGGCGACCACCATACAAAGTGTTGTTTTAGCAATTCCGCAGGTACGAAGTCCACTACTAGGGCTTTGTTGGATTAGAGTTCTGAAATTAAGGAAACAATTCCTGTGCTGTCACTACAGGCCAGACTGGAAGGTCAGGGTCAATCGGGGGTTGAACTTTAGGCAAGGGTTGATAAGGAAAGATGGAACAAAAATATGATTCCCACGCATCTATAGGAATGGGTATAGTAACTACGCTCCTACCCCTGCCAAGGGAACTATTGATAATTTCCCACAATGCCTTGGAATCACCCGCTTGCGCTGCTGACACCAGTAGCCCCCACTGCCCTGTAGCATAATCCCTTTTTTTCACCTGAACAAGTTCCTTGTAGCATTGTTTAAGCTAAAGAAATTAATTGGGAATTCCATGCACAGATCCAGACCTATACTGATGGTACATGGACATCATTCCACCTTTGGCGGCTCTACACTCAGAGTCATACCACGGTTTGGACTTAGGGTGAAGCCGGCCCTTAGTTCATGTCTACATGCTGGGCTTGGAGAGATATGGTAGTAAAAACTTTATGAGGAGATTGTATTCCTTAATCGCAGTATTAGCTGAGGAGCAATCCATTATGGTAGATTTAAATCTGTTACAGTCCTGGCAGTTCAGCATCCCTGCCATCATCTCCAACACCCCATGGGACCAAGTAATTCTAGAGAGAGACTCCATCGGGGCAGGCACTACACCAGGCAAAGCATCAAGGAGATCATTTCCAAAGTTCTCGGTAACCTCCAAAAAAACTGTTAGGGGAAGATGGTCACTGAAAATAACCGAGGCCACTTCAAATTTGCTTATCTGAGGGATCAGACTAGGAGTTACTACCACAAAATCAACTACACTAGATCCCTAGTGAGAAATAAACGTAAATTCCCCTTCTAGTTCATCAGCAATAGATCCATCGAGTACAACCAAGTCGGCTGAAACAAGAAAATTAGCAATCGCAATACCTGAGGAATTTACTTTTTGATCCTTAGAACATCTATGTGGGAGGCCATGAGTGTAACCACTGATCTCTAACTTACTAGCTGAGCCTAGAACTTCGTCATTAAGGCCAGTTTGATTATTTTTTTTCAAAGTAACAGCTAATTTTCCTAAGCTGACTAGCTGTTTTATCTATTTCTAGAGTATTAATTTCTCCTTTTATTTTAATTAATTGTTGATCTCTCTTTGAAGGACTTTCTTTTTGGAGTTTTCCAGCTTTACACAGTTGATATAATCCCTCCCCTTTTTAAATTTTTCCTTTTACAAATCCAAGCTGCGAGTTCAATAAATGTTCCTCTCAACATCGCTTTACTAGCCTCCCAAAACGTCTGAATAGAAATCTCTGGTGATTTATTAATGGCACTATAGTACTTAAAAGCTATATTAATTTCCTCCCTCTCTTCTGCATCATAAAGTATTTTTTTATCTAACATTGATGTTCCCTTCCCATTACCATTTTTTAAAGTCCCCGATAGGTTAATAGAAGTTTTAACCGCATAATGATCTGATATTAACTTTGGTATATTTTTACATGGTAGACATCTAGTTACCCGTTTCTTATTAATAACGGAATAATCAACCCCTGAAAAAGATTTGCTAGGAATTGAGTAAAAAGTATAATTTTTTACTCCTGGATTTTTAAAACGCCATACATAAATCATTGCATGTTGATCCAGCAACTCTGCAGCTCTCTTGTGATGCTTTCTATTCTTCCATTTACTGTCTGATCTGTCCATCTCCTGTAGATGGCAATTCAAATCTCACTGTATTATGAATATTGTTCTAGAATATTCAATGCTAATTTCAATATATTTTTGGAGGACCAATATGGGATTTTCATCTGGAGTGCACAAGTTGACCAGTGTAATCTGTTCTACTCCTAAATTACCCTGAATTAGGAGAAATCTTCCTTCGTGATCTTTAAGAGTTTTTACCTGCTTTTTTTTTTCTTTGTAGCGCAAGCTGCATACACTTGTGTAAATAATTTATTTTTAATTCTATAAACATCTTTATTTAATAAATGGGTCTCGCAGAAAATATATCAATTTTTTGTTCCATTAGATCATTCATAAATCTTTTCCATTTAATAGACTCATTGCATGCCAAACTTGCCTTTATAAGATATTGGGTGAGGCTGCTCTCACTACAAGAGAATTCGCTCCCTTGACTATGCCTGTATGAGGAACTATTCTACTCAGGTACTCGAGGTTACCCAATGGCTCAGGTATCTGGGATACATTATCCAGAGTCAAGGATTTTCCTTTGCCCCCTTTTTAGGCAGGCCACTAGTGGGAATTAAAAGAGAAGTGCAGGCTAGGATAGGAGATATGGCTCGGCAAGAGGACATGGCGGTCATAAGGAGTTGGAGGGTTGCTCCCTGGTTTGGGTTAGTTAAGATTATCTGGGGGTTGGAGGTGTATTTGGATGTGCTATTGAGCCGTATTCTTCGAAGGAATTATACCCTCCTCCGTTTCCACTTGGTTCAGACCGCGGTGGTGGAGGGGAGATACAAGAGGGTTCCCTATGAAAGACGGCTGTGCACTTGCCCCCAGGGAGGGATGTAAACGATTGAGCATTTTCTGCTCCTCTGTCCCTATTACAAAGATCTTAGGACTGTCTGGCTCCAGTCTTTTCTTGATGACCTGCTGTATAATGAGCCTGGTCAGGGGTATAGGAGGCTTCTTTCTTTGTCTAAAAAGGAGGACGTGGTCGCTCTTGCAACCTTTGTATGGTTAGCTTCCCAAAAACGGAAAGCAGTAACTGATTTGTAAGCAAATCAGGTTTTTCCCGTTATTCCTGGAATGCAAATGGCAAGGATTTTGAGGCGTGCCAAATTAGACACTGTATAGGCATGCTGAAGCAAGATATGTGTTTATTTATCTGTTGCTATTATAAAGACACCTTTTATTGGATATTATGTTTGATTATACCAATTAAGGTTATTTTGTCATAAAGTATTGTATTGTGTTAGGTTACCTTGGAAACTTATTAAGATGCTATGTGTTATGGTTATTTTTCTTTGGCAAATGGCAAAAGCTATGCCTTAAATAAACAAATAATTAAAAAAAAATAGACTCATTGAGTCCCTTTACATTTAACATAATAATGTTTAATTGTTCCATATCGTACTTTATTATACTATAAATCACAAAACTATAAAGTATTGAAAGGCAAATAACCAGAACATGCAGTCCTCCCCGCTCCCTCTCTAATTCAATTCAATCGCTATGTTCTACTATTAAACTAAAGGCCAATCCACCTTCATCAGTAAAGTATCATATATACATCCCCTTCGTCTTCCTTCTCCACTCCCCTATTAAGTAATATCTGGTGCTGCTGAGGGCTATCCCAAGCCTGGAGTTTTGGCGGTTTGGATTGCGTCTGGTGTTCTGGCAATAACTGACCCTCTGGGTCAGAGGTATATGGGCTGTTAATAGGCACAGCTAATAAACCCAGCGGGCCAGTTAGGGCCATAGTAGAGCCAATTATAGTTGTGGGCTCTATCAAAAGGTGGCTGCTGGGGCCTGGCTCATTATCTTGCTCAGTCAGTGTTAATATGCCCTGCGTGGGCTGAGCCATCAGTTGCTGTTCGTCTTGAACAGGTTGGGGGCCCTTGTTTCTCAGAACCACAATCTGTGGTCTGACTCCCTGCTTTCACCTTCTTTGTGAGAGAAACTCCGTCCATTGACTCCAGTGCCTTTTTAATGAGTGCCTCATCTAGGTGTCGCTTCCTGTCCTTCACTGCCCATTTGGAAAGGGCTTTGCAGGCCGGACAGTTCTTTCTTATGAGGACTTCCCCCAGGCAATAGAGACACTAGTTGTGTTGATCTGATATGGGAAGGGGGGGGCACTGCAATTACCACAGGACTTGAAGCATGTTTTTTTATTTTTTGTCGGTGCCGCCATGATGGCGGGAAGAGCTATTGCAGCCGGCCCAGCAGTCGTTCAATCCTTTTTTTTCCTTTTCTTTTTACAACAAGAATAACTATGTACATGTATAAGAATAAACTAACTTGAACTACTCTAACTAACTAACTAACTAACTTATAGAACTAATCTAACTATATATATGTTAATTTTTCTAAAGACTAATGAGAAGCAGTATCCAACGCTAAAGACAGTAAAGGAACTGAGGGATGTGTCTCGCCCCTCCACTTTTATACACCGGCACTCTTGCAAGGGTGTGGGTTTGAGAGGAGGGGCAGAGGGCACTCCTACATGCTTCCAGAACTTTCTTCTAGGGAAGCATACAGAGAACTGCTCTTAAAGAGACAGTATCTGACCTAGATAGGGTACCATGTGATCCCATAAGTGAGAATCACGGAGCCATTAGAAGAACTATAAGATAACCAGCGCCGACTTTGGAGCACCGGTGTAAATGGGCTCCCAGCGACTTGTCACTAAAAGCAGCGAAGCACCAGCTGCAGGTTCCCAACAATCATCAAGGGCAGCCCCATGTAAAACACATTGCAGTAATTTCCCCTCAAGGTGAAAGCATGGACAACAGTGGCCAGATCAGAGTCAGAAAGAAAAGGCCACAGCTTCCTCAACAGATGGAGTTGATGAAAAGCACTCCTGGCCACTGTCGCTACCCGATACACCAGGCACAACGAGGGATCCAAAAGCACTCCAAGGCTGAGGACCTGACTGACCAGAGCGGGCTGGACTCCATCAATTTTGTGAGCCGCCCCGAGCTGCCATTTGGTTGGAGGAAGCGGAATATAAAGTATTAAATAAATAAAAAAACAACAGGTATGCCAGTTCTCTCCAAGTCACAAGGTCGACCCCTGGATTCAACTTCAATTGGCTCACCCTAATGCACTTCCCAACATCAGCTAGGAATTGGGTAAAGCACCGAGACTGCAGGACCTGGGTCTGATGAAGAAGAGCTGAGTGTCATCAGCATATTGATGTAATCTCACCTCAGACCTCCAAGTGACCTCAGATACACAATGAACAAGAAGGGAAACCGAATAGAACCCTGTGGGACTCTACAGGGAAGGTCCCGAGGAAAAACAAGCAATCACCCATCACCACCTGTTGGGATCTCCCCAACAGGAAAGAGCAGACCACCCAAGAGCAGTCTTGTGCACCCCTGCCAGGTCTTGCAGTTGTGTCAACACCACCTTATCATCAGCTATATCAAAGGCTGCTTAAAGATCTAATAAGATCAACAGGGTAGAATTCCCCCTGTCCATCTCAAGGCACAGATCATTCACCAAGGCCAGATACACAATCTCTGTGTCATACCCAGGACGAAAGCCCAACCAAAATGGGTCCTGGAATTCAACAGCATCAAGGTGAGCCTGGAGCTATCAGGCAATCACCTGTTCAATAACCTTCCCTAAAAAGAGAACGTTAGTCAGCATTCAAGGATAGTTTCACAGGGGTCAGAACACCTCAGTTTTAAGGAGGTCTGATACCCTTCCCTCGCATAAAGAGGTGCTGACAACCTCAGCCAACGATGGCCCCAACGTCTCCCAGCTGGCTTTCACCAGCCAGGACGGGCAAGGTTCTAGTTCACAACTGGTTTCCCTCATCACCTCAAGCACCTCCTCTGATTCGGTTGGTGATACCAATTGAAACCGATCCAAACAAGCAGGACGAGACTGAGCTCTGCTAGAGTTAATCCCAAGCTCTAGCAGAGAACAAAACTTTCTTCGCCACCATCGCAGCAACAGCATAGTCCTTCCAAAATTATCTATGCCACAATCGGTTGGCTACAGTGCAAGTTGAGTGTCACCTGCATTCTAACCAGCTATCCTTCCACATGAACTGCCTCAGGTCCCGAGTATACCAGGGGACCTGTGCTGAAAAAGTGGTGGTGCAACTGTGTCGATGGCCATGGTCAAGATGTCATTCCATAAAGCAACCAGGTCATCGAGAGAACAGCCATAAAGGTTAGTGTGTATATCCCCCAGAGAGTTCCGGAAACCAATCTGATCCATCATTCTCCAGGCGGCAGATCAACCTAACTGGTCCACCACCCTGATGAGGGCATAGGACGCCTGAGATCTGGGCCTTCAGGTTGTAATGGTACAATCATGACAACAGTGTTATCACACCTCCTGCCCCCCCGACCATCGGACAGCCCCCTCCAACTCCATAAGGAGGATGGGGCCAGGAGTCCCTCCCCGGCAGGAAGTGGCAGCGGCGGGGAGCTTAAAGCCCCGACCCGGCACCGCCAAGACCAGCTGCGAAGAGAATGTGGGGTTGAGGGCTCCCAGGGGCTCAAGATCCCCCACTCCCGTGACCAGCTCTGCGGTGCAGGGCTTGTTGCTTGCCCCCTCCCCCACCAGACCATCATATATAACGAAGGATAACAGCTCCAAAGGGGGCAAAAATATTAAATGTACCACAAGAGCAAAAAAACCCAAAAGGGGAACAACATGATAGATCTATAAAACATAAAGTGTAAAACAAGACAACGACACAAAGGCCAATAGTCAATACATGGAAATTACACTCAGGGCACAAATCAATAACAAATGTCTCTGCGCTCAAAATCTAAAGAACCAAAATCCAAAAAAGGACCAAACTGAAGTCCAAGAAGACAAAAAGGTATTTGAAAATGTCCCAATGTTTCGCTGTCAAAAAGCAGCTTCTTCAAGGGTTCTCAGAAAATCTTACAATGATAATTCTGCTATAGCTGTCTTAGTAAGCTGTCTTCAGAAATGGCCCATTTCAAAATGTCAGCTAAAAGTTGTAACCTGATTCTTAGAGCAACGGGGGTGCATCCTCCCTGCTCTACATACATAAAGAAACCAATAGTCATTCAAGGTGATACAATATTCAAATCACATAGAATAATTTATCATAAACAAAAGGAATACTATTCCACTTTACAATAACGTTACTGCTAGCCACATACAGTAACTGTAACACTCACCCAATTTCAAAGGATCAATTAAAGCTGTGACACAATCTTTAGAATGGTGGGGGCGTTTCCTCCCTGCTCTATATGCGTGGAAAGAACAGTAGCAATCAAAATTAAATCCAAGACCCAACAACCTCCCATTTATCCCTCCCCGGTCAAAAGACCCAGAGACGAACCTGAAAAACTTTCAATGACTAATAGAATGTCAGCGTAACTTCCTTATGGGGCCGGCGTTCTTATCCACTTCTATGCTTAGCCTGTACCAGAGTGATTTAACTTACAAAGGTGCCGGCAGTGATCACATGTCAGCTGGATAGTTGCAGATTAGTCCACTCCTGTTCACTTCAATTAAGGGGGAGATACAAAATCCACTCCTTTCTGCTACCATTTAAAGTAGACAAATAAACTTAAAATACTCCCCCACTGAATAATATTTTAAAATGATTCAAATCCCACACCAGAGCTATGTTGATGGATAACTTCATAAAATATGCTAGAAGCTTTTCATGTTATAGAATCCAGGAAGTCATTTAAACCCCACGGTTCAAGAGTCCTAAGTCAATATCCAGAATGTTTCTCTAGAAGCCCGTAGCTTGGGATTAATGGGAAGAGTTAATTTTTCAATACCCCAAAATGAAAATGAATCACTGTCCTTATGATATAAGTTATAATGCTCAACAAGAGGAGCTGATGGAGTTCCATTCTTTAATCTGCTACGATGTTCAGTAATCCTAGTTCTCAAATGCCGACTAGTTTTCCCCACATAAATTTTCCTGCACGGGCACTGGATTCCATAAATCACCCCTATTGTGTTACAATTGATAAAGTCATTAATATAGAACAATTTACCTTTATTATTACAAAATGTTTTAATCTTGGCAGTAAATGGACAATTGGTACACTGACCACAGGGAAAATTTCCTGTGATTTTTTTTACTCCAGAGTTCTCTGCGACAGTGATGGTGTTAGCCGCCCCGAAATGTCGTGGGCATGAGGGGACGGCATAAAAATTGCCATGAAATAAAAAATAAAATAAAAAATAATCAAGCCCTGGCAATATGGTCACTTAGATTCCTACCTCGTTTGTAAGCAAACAGGGGTGGAATCTCAGAGTCTTTAATATGGTCAATAGTTGTCCAATGTTTCAAAATAATCTTTCATAAATGGTTAGTATAATCATTAAATGTAGTAACACAAACTATCCTATTTTGAGGATCTTTTAAAATAGGAGCTGATGTTTGAAGCAAAGATCTTCTGGTGAGTTCTGCTACCCGCTGTAGGTTATTAGATATGATATATACAGGGTAACCCCTATCCCTGAAGTTCCTACTCATATATTTCGCCTCATTCCAGAATTGAATTTCATCTGTGCAGTTTCTTTTAATTCGTCTAAATTGATTAAAGGGGATGTTCCTAAGAAGGTGCCTCGGATGATGGCTTGTGTATTGGAGATAGGTATTTTGATCAGTGGGCTTTATGTAAGTATGAGTAAACAATTTACCCCCTTCTACACAAATCCAAAAAATTAATTTGACACTTATCAAATTGCATACTGAACTTTATGGTGTTATGTAAACCATTTAACCATGAGTTAAATTTCAGAAGGGAATCCACATCGCCTACCCATAAAATCAAAATATCATCAATAAATCTACACCAAAAAAATATATAACTAAAAAAAGGATTAAACTCCTGATTATAAATAAATTTCTCCCATTCACCCATAAATGGGTGAAAACGGGCTGCCCATGCTCACCCCTTTTATTTGCAGATAAAAAATATTATTAAATTCAAAGTAATTTTGTGACAAAACTATATCCCCCTAAACTTAGCAAAAATTCAATAAGCGGGTTCTGATTTGATCTCTGGTTGAGATACACATTCAAGGTGTTTAATGCTTCATTATGTGGTATATTGGTGTAAAGGGCCTTAAATTCAATGCTCACCAAAATAGGATTAAATCCACTAATATGGATTTATTACCATCCTGGATTAACATTCCAGGATGTTAATCAAATGGGTAGTGTCCTTTATAGAACATGGGACCTGCTCAACAAATGGTTTCAAAAAGAAAATCACATACTTCACCAATGGTTCTAAAATAGAACCTATGCCAGAAACCTATGCCTAAATTCTAATGAATTAAGTCCTTTATCTTAGGAAGCCCATAGAAAACTGGTGTACGAGGGAAATCCTTAATAAGGAATCTTGATTCTTTCTCTGTGATTATAATCTTTATTACCGCATCCGAGACAGTCCTAGAGATCAACCCCTTAAGGGAATCTATTGGATCCTTGATTAATAATTTATAGTCTGCAATGATCTGAAGTAGGCTTTGGCAACCCTTTATATAATTATCTCAATTAAGTATCACTATGCCTCCACCTTTAACTGCTTTCTTAATGACAATAGTTTTGTCATGTTTCAGATTCCTAAACGCAATCCAGTCCGATCTAGTAAGATTCACAAAATGTCTACGTGGGGGATTATCTTCCAAAATTCATAATTCATGAAGTATCTTATTTTCAAAAACAGGAATAGCCCTATCAATATTGGTCTTCGGAAAAAAAACAGATTTAATTTGACAAGGGCCCAACTTCGGGGCTGTAAATGGAAAATCTGTAAAAAAGCTCTTCAATCTTATTTTGCGAAAGAGTTCATTAATTTCCTTCCGTACTAGGTACCTGTTGTAAAAATTGGTGGGGACAAAAGAAAGTCCTTTTGAAAAAAACACTCATTTCAGCATTGGACAGATTTTTATTAGACAAATTGATAACCTTCAGTTTCTGTTTTTGTGCCACTCTGCCCTTTTGTAATCCCTCTTGTTCCGTTGGGTTGGCTCCCTTCTGCGATCCCTTAAAAAATATTTTTGTGGATGCAGAGGGGTAGTATCAGAAATGTCTGATGCAGTAGCTGAATCAATACTACTGGCTGAATATGTACCATTAACTGACTTATAATCAGGCCTCCAATTATAAACCCTATTTTTCATTGGCCGCCACCTCATGCCTATGGTTGTGTGTTAGTTTTTAGGAATGTTTGTTGTACCCGCCTTTTAATTCAGTATCTCCTTGGACATTAGAGATTTGCCTTAGGTTGAACTTTATTAGGAATTTTAATACATTATAAGGGTGGGAGGTATATTATTTGTGTTTTAAAGGGTTTTGGTGGGGATGGGCTATGTTTATTATGAGAGGGGGGCAAGGTGGTTGGGTGGGGGAGAATGGGGCCGCTTCCCTTGGTGAGAGGAAGGGAGGTGACCCTGGGGGATGGAGGGTGGGGCTCCCCCGTGACTGGGGAACGAGGGCTGGGGAGGGGTAACTGGGGGGGGCAGGTGTGGCTATTGGGGTCATGACAGGCAAGGGGAGATATGGTCTCGGGCAGGGGGGAGGGAGTGGCTAGGAGAAACAGGTGCTTGGTGCACGTCCCACTTGTCCCACCCACCCCCCCGGCAGATTTTGGTCAGGGGGGCATTGGCCTGGTTTTGGTGCTGTTAAACACAAGGTCGGTGGCGAATAAAGCAACAACGGTTCAGGAGGTGATCCTGGACTCTGTCGCCAATCTCGTATGCGTCACGGAAACCTGGCTGGACAATGAATCGGGGCCTAACCTGGCTGATCTTGTTCCGGCCGGGTATTCCATGCAGCACCAGCTGGAGGGACGGGGGGTGGGGGCGGTGTAGCTATGATTTTTAAAGAGGAGTGGTCTGTGAGGAGGTATCTGGTGCAGACCATAGCAGCCACTGAAGGTCTCCATCTTGTGTTCGATTTGGCGGGGGACAGTTGGGGAGTGCTGCTGGTATACCGTGCACCTACCAGTACAGCAGCCTCCCTGCATGCTCTGGCAGAGGCAGTGTCGAATGGGGTGTTGCGGTCCTCCAGGACGATAGTCCTGGGGGACCTCAACATCCACACCGACGCTGCGCTTGGGGGTGCCGAGCAGGAGTTCATGATCACCATGGCAACCATGGGCCTGTCCCAGAGGGTCAACAGCCTAAAACATCTTGGAGGGCATACACCTTGGACCCTGTGTTCTGCACTGGCCTTGAGGCAGGTACTCCTTTAATGGGCGAGATATGAAATGTGCCCTTGTTATGGACGGATCATTACCTCCTACAGGTAATGATCCGTCTACCTGTAGGAGGTAACCTGTAGCACGTCTACCCCGGCAGGGTGAGGGACCTATTAGGATGGTCCGCCCTCGGAGGCTGATGGACCCGGTGCGGTTTCTAGGCGCTCTGAGGAGTTACTCTCTGACCTTGATGACCGTCTCATCAATGACCGTGTCAAGTTATGGAATATCTTGCTGACAGAGGCCATCGATCAAATAGCTCCCAGGCGTCCGTTGCCCAGGCGGCAGCCCTGCAGACCACCTTGGTTCTCTGAGGAGCTGCGGGTCTTGAAGCAAGAGGGGCGACAGTTGGAGCGATGGTGACGTCGATCTCACACTGAAGATGACAGATTGCAACATAGAGTCAGTTTACGAGCCTATGCCATGGCTATGCGGATAGCAAAGAGGGAGTTCTTTGGTGCACTCATAGCAGCCACTAAATCCCATCCAGCGGAGCTGTTCCGGGTGGTGCGGAGGCTGGTCAGTCCAGCCTCCCTCAACCCAGGAGTTGAGTCATCTTCCGTCCGCTGTGACCTTTTCACAGATCATTTTGCGGATAAAATAGCTCGTATCCACAAAGACCTTGATGCTGCACTTAATACAGTAGAGGAGGTAGAGGGTGTAGAAGCCCCAGCTTGTCCGATTTTATGGGATCACTTTCAGTCGGTGATGCCCGCTGACGTGGTGGGGGTGCTTGGAGCTGTTTGAGCCACCTCTTATGAATTAGACCCATGCCCGTCCTGGCTGGTTAAGAGCTGCCGGGAGACATTGGGGCCGGTGCTGGACGACGTGGTCAATGCCTCCCTGTGGGAGGCCAGAGTGCCGAGGTGTCTCAAGGAGGCGGTGGTGCAGCCTCTGATCAAGAAACCATCGCTTGACGCTGACTCCCCTGCCAGCTATCCGCCTGTCTCTAACCTTCCCTTTTTAGGGAAGGTTATTGAACGGGTAGTGGCTCAGCAGCTCCAGGGTTATCTTGATCCCTCACAGTCTGGCTTCTGTCCGGGGCATGGCACTGAGACAGCACTTGTGGCCTTTGGTGGATGACCTTCGCCGAGAAAAGGAAGGGGTCGATCGACGCTACTGGTCCTTTTAGATCTGTCGGCAGCATTTGATACCGTTGACCACAAGATGTTGGTGACGCACCTGCGGGACAGTGTGGGGGTAGGCGGGGTCATTCTTGAATGGTTCCGCTCATTCCTGACCAGAAGAACTCAGCGGATGGTGCTCGGTGATTATTTTTCATCTTATCGAGATATCCCGTGTGGGGTCCTGCAGGGTTCTGTCTTGTCCCCTCTCCTGTTCAACGTGTATATGCAGCCACTCGGCGAGGTGATCAGAGAATTCGGAGTGAGGTGTCATCAGTATGCTGATGACACCCAATTGTATCTCTCATTTTCGACCGACCCAGGCCCGGCTGTCTCGGTGCTTATCCGGTGTTTGGCAGCTGTGGGGGACTGGATGAGGGCTAACCAGCTGGCGACTGAATCTTGACAAGATGGAGGTGTTGCTAGTGGGTAGGCCAGCGGAGTTGACAGCTCCATCGATTGATGGAGTCTGCCCTCTGTTGATGTCCCAGGTGCGGAACTTGGGAGTGCTCCTCGATGCGCAGCTCCGCCTGGATCTCCAGGTGGAGGCTGTGGCGAGGGGTACCTTCTGCCAGTTACATCTGGTGCGGCGGCTTTGGCCACTGCTTTCAGTTCCGGACCTGGCCACGATCATCCATTCTTTTATTACCTCTCTTTTAGACTACTGTAACGCGCTGTATGTGGGGCTACCTATGGTGACACAGCTCGGAAGCTGTAACTGGTGCAGAATGTGGCGGCCCGGCTCCTGGTGGGGTTGGGCCACCGGGAGCACATTACACCAGTGCTCCAATCTCTGCACTGGCTGCCAGTAGTCTTCTGGGCGCGGATTCAAAGTGTTGATTTTAACCTGTAAAGCCCTACATGGCCTGGGCCCTGCTTATTTGCAAGACCGCCTCACCCCCCAGGTTCTGGACCGGCCCCTGTGGTCGTCCGGGGGCACCTTGCTGGAATAGGGCGTTCTCGGTGGCTGCGCCATGCCTTTGGAATTCCCTCCCGGAGGGAGGCTCCAGACCTCCCGGCCTTCCATAGGAACTGCAAGACTTGGCTGTTCCGTCAGGCATTTGGTGAGGGAGAGGGGCAGAGTTGGGTGGGGAGTGGGTTTATTTGTGTTTTTATGCTTTATGTGGGTTGAAAATGTTTTATATTATATTTATATTGTTTTGTAAGCCGCTCTGGACCGAGGCAGGATAGAGCAGGGTATAAATCTCGTAAATAAATAAATAAATAAATAAATAATCGGAACCCCCGTCTCCAGACTGGGGCAAAACATCAAATCCAATGGGTCCCCCCACCTCATGCGTCAGGCCTTATATTAATTAGGATAGACCCATGGTTGTCATGGCAGCCATGAGCTCCTGCTCTGCCCCTAAAAGGCTGGTCTCAATGTGAAATCACCCAAGACAGTAAGTCTAAGTGATCTCAACACCACCTCAGAGACCAGCTCAGCTAGAGCAGTCAGGGAGTCAACTGTGCAGCAGGGTAGTCAGTACGCTCTGAGCCTTTTAAGGGAAGGGCGGAATAGAAATTTAAATAAATAAATAAAATAAAATAAAATAAAACAAATAAATACACAAAGAGGATCCCCAATCTATTCCCAGCCAAATCCAGCAGGAAGTAGACACACTCTATATCAGATGAGTTAGGCATCAGATACCTCTGAAAGGCCAAGGTATCTTTACAGATCACAGTCACTCTGAGCCTATGCTGATGCTGCACCAAGTACCCCGCCGGCACCATCTGGGCCAACATTGGCCCAGATGCCTCATCCAGCCAGGTCCCCATAATGCATACGAGGTTGGCAGCCTCATCCTGAATCAAACTGTGAATGATAGATGTTTTATTTGCCATTTACCTCACATTAAGCAGCATTTGTGTCAGAACAGGGGCCATACTGGCCTCAACCCCCAAATATCCCAAAACGGGGGGATTGGTTCATGGGAACTGACACCAAGCATCTCTCCTGATAGCCCCACTGATCTGTTTCTCCCACCCTGCCATACCTCCCCATGCCCAACATGACTCAAATAGCTGCCCCCCTCTCCTCCCACCCCAGAAAAGCTCCCCTCCACAGCCTCTGATTAACATTTCCCCCTCCCCAAGAACACCACCACTAAAAGGGCCCATAAGGGCCTGAGGGAAGGGGTGGCTGGAGAGGGACCCTAAGCCCAGCACCCCCGGAGCAAAGGTCACAAAGCAGACAAGCGAGGAAATTCCTACCCAAAACATATCCCAAATCCCTTGTGCCCTTATCCCCCCCTTCACAAGGGGGTCATGGCACAATCCTCCACCCCCCCAACCCACAAAAAGTCCCATACCCCGCCTCACAGGGGGGCCAGAGCACTCCCACCCCTCCTCCACAACCATATCTGTACCCCCCTCACCAGGGAGCTAGAACACTACCTGCCACTCTCTACCCCATGTTGTAACCCCCTGCACAGCTCACTCTGCATGGCAAGGTTATTGCAAATAGAAAAACCCTGTTCTAGCCCTGGTAGAGTTTTGGGGTTTAACTGATCAAAGCCCTAAAAACATTGACAAAGTTTCAGGGAAAAACTTGTTCCTCCTCAAATTTAATCTATTCTCAAATGAGGAAAAAGACAAGCATTCATTTCATCATCTGAGGTGTTGTCTCTGCATAGGAAAAATCAATTGAAGTGTACTTGGGTCTGATATATCTGCTTAGATTACAATGGGCAAATATTACTGGCAACTATGGGGTCTCTAAGACCCTGAATGCATACCAAAATCAAAAACTAGAGAAAGCATTGCCTTCTCTCTTTTTTAAGTATTCTCAAAGAATGTTAAAGACAACCTGATATATTTTGTTTTGTTCTCCTATCTGTTGTGATTTTTGTGCAATGAAAAAATTGTCCGAAAGGTATTGGAATCAGTTAGACCCCTGAAGTGATTGAGCAGCCTTTTCAGTACTAGTTTGTAGCAGTTATTTATTTCTACACACTTATATCCTGCACCCTCCTGCTTGGGCAGCTCGGGGCAGCTTACACGCACGCACGCACGCACGCATGCACGCACACTCTCCCTCCCCAAAGGCCTGGCGGAACAGCCAGGTCTTACATTGTCTTCGGAAAGACAATGTATGTTATGAAAGGATGGTATGAATTGTTGCCTTGTGGTGGGGTCGTGGTGTTGGTTTGTTGGTATCAGCTTGCGTCTAAGGTACGGGTTCAATAGGAAAGAGCAAAAGCAGCATGCAGGCAGGGACTCAGAAACTGAGACCAGAATGTTCAATAAGCAATATGGACTTGTTTAATTTACCTCCGCAGAGGGGCACAGAGCACACACACAGTTTACATCAGATCGGCTGGCATGCTGGGGTGCTCCCAGAGCCCAGTTTTTATGCACTTTTTGCTCACATATCCATCTTATATTGACGTCTCCATCCTAATTGGATCCGTTCATCACATGTACCTACCTGTTACGGGAAATTGCCATGGAAACCACCCAAGGCCCCCCCCATTTTCAGTTTGAGTACATTTAGGTTTTTTCTCTCTGTACCTTCTGACTTCTACATTTCATTCTGTACTTGTCAGTTCTTCATGGTATCATGTTGATAACATAATTTATTGCTGACACCACTTTACTGTGAGGCCCACCTCTGAGTGTGCATTCCAGAGAGGTTTGTGCCATCTCTGGCAGTCTTACTAAAATTACATGGATTCAGCATTTCTACCTTCTACCCATAATACTGTGCTCTTAACTACCTCTATGCTACCCATGATTCTGTGTTCTAACAGTGTTGTTCATGGTGTGCTGGTGACACATATAAAGACACCCCAACCTAAATACAGTACATCCCTGAAATGAATCTTCCAATATTTGTCATCCATTCTGTTAGTCGCTTATGGTTTTTTAAGAATGCATACAAAGAACATTAAAAGTCAGTGAGACCCCATATAAAATCTGCCTTTAGAATTATCCAGTATATTTAATTGGAAGACAATTATCTTCCCATGTATTTGGATACAGATCTCTTCCCCAGTCAGCTTCTAGGCAATTTCTGAGGAACAGTTATTTCTTACCTGTCTCATTACTGAATTCCATTTCCAACTCCTGTGCAGGGACATCAGGGATACCTGTGACTTCACGGTCACTGTCTCCTGTCACATTGGGATGGGTTTGAGATATGGCAGTGTTGGGTTCCAGCTCCTGTATTCTATTGTTCTTTTCATCACCACTGCATTCCTGCTGCTGCCCCCCATTTAAAGGATGGCCATAAACTAGGTACCAAAGAAAAATATGGACCATTCTCAAACGAGGCATTTTGGGAAGAAAGCCCAGGGAACGCCCAAGTCCTGGAACTGAGGAAAAATAAGTAAAGAACCTGAAGTATGCCAAAATTAAAATGGATTAAAATCTGTTTTTCTCCCAAGTTCAGATAAATTAAAATGTCACTTTTCATGCAGAATGATTAAATTAGAAAACTACAGATCATTAAAAGGTAGACAATTCATTGAACTGAGCTCTGAGACAAGAAATTTACGATCTCAAAAACCTAGTGACTGGCTGTAGCAAAAGATAAGTCATGCCACTCTTACAACACATTGTACCCCTGGCTCTGACACGAGGAAAAACACTCTGAAGTTCACAGTATGTACAGAGCTGTAAACATATATAAATAATTCACTAGTCAGACGTAAAAGACTACTCGCCAGGCTGGCACTTAATACTGGCGTAGTGGGTCCATGACTGTGAAAATCTATCCATGGACTCAAAAGTCTAATTGCCAGAGACGAGACTATTAATAGGGTCTTTACAGACCTAAGCATGCATCAACTGTCTGCGTAGACAACACATCTTTAGAGAGAGAAGCAGTAACAATTAACCTTATGATATCCTTGTTCACAAGCTGGTAAAGTGTGGGGTAGATGATAATACCATTAGGTGGATTTACAGCTGAGAACCATACTCAGAGCTCATCAATGGCTCATCATCAATCCGGGGGGGGGGGGAAGGAGTGTCTAGTGGGGTGCCTCAGGACTCTGTCCTGGGCCAGGTACGGTTAGACATCTTTATTAATGACTTGGATGAGGGAGTAGAGGAAATGCTTATTACATTTGCAGATGACACAAAACTGAGAGGGATAGCTACCACCTTAGAAGAAAGAAATAACTAGGGGTGGGAAACCGGTAGAATCCGGTATCCGATAATGCCGGTATTGGGCGTACCGGCATTATTGGATTCGACCCGGTAATCCGGACCGGGTACCGGATTCCGGGGTACCGGATTTTTTTTGCATTGCAGCCATTTAAAAATGGCTGCAATGTAAAAAAACTTAAAGCCCCAGCAAAGTTTTTTTTTAAAAAACCCTCCCCGAGTCCAGGCTGCGCGGGTGGAAGGGGGGACACCCCCCACCCACCCTGCCCAGCCTGG
>QEPC01014024.1:1342198-1353735 GCA_003113815.1 Sphenodon punctatus
GGAGGGGGAGGGAATTAATTTATTTCATTGGTTTCAATGGGGACACAGCGCCCCATTGAAACCAATGAAATAAATCCGGTACCGGCATACCGGATTTAATCCGGGAATCTGGTTTTCGCAGAACCGATAACCGGTAAATCCGGTAGCCGGTAATGGGCCCGGGGTCCCACCACTAGAAATAACATTCAAAATGATCTTGATAAGTTGGAAAACTGGGCTGAAACTAACCAAATTAATTTCAACAGAGATAAATGTAAAGCTCTACATTTAGGCAAGAAAAATAAAACGTACACATACAGGATGGGGGATGCCTGGCTCGGCAGCAATACATGTGAAAAGGATCTGGAAATGGTAGTTGATCACAAACCGAACAAGAGTCAGTAGTGTGAAACAGCTATAAAAAAGGGTAATGCATGTTTAGGTTGCATTAACAGAAGCATAATTTCCAAGTCACGAGAAGTAATAGTTCAACTCCATTCTGCGCTGGTCGGACCTCATCTGAGGTATTGTGTTCAGTTCTGGATACCACATTGTAAGAAGGACATCAACAAATTGGAAAGGGTTCAAAGGAGAGCGACAAAGATGATCAGTGGTCTGGAAACCAAGTCCTATGAGGAAAGGTTGAAGTAGCTGGGTATGTTTAGCCTTGAGAAGGAAAGACTAAGGGGAGACATGATAGCAGTCTTCCACTACCTGAAGGGCTGTCACGGAGGGGATGTCAGACTTGTTCTCTCTTGCCCTTGAAGGTAAAACTAGAAATAATGGGCTCAAATTACAAGACAGCAGATTTTGGTTAAACATTAGGAAGAACATCCTAATGATAAGAGCTGCTCCACAGTGGAACAAATTACCTAGGGAGGTGGGCTCACCTTCGCTGGAGGTTTTCAAACAGAGGCTGGACAGTCATCTGTCAGGAATGCTATAGCTGTGGATTTCCTGCATTGAACAGGGGGTTGGATTAGATGACCTCTGAGGTGCCTTCCAATTCTATTATTGTATTATTTCTTTAGCGAGTGTTTGAATTTGTAACCAAAATAAATCTAGAGAGATTATGGTTGCTGTGTTAGTCACAGATGTAAAAAATATGGAGACAAAAGCAGTTCAGAGGAGATATTTTATTGGACCAACTTCTGATGAAGACTGTGCACAAGCGTTCCAGCCACACAGGACTCCTCTTTAGGTATGTAAGAAATGTCAGAACTACAGACTACACAGAAGCAAGACACATATTTGTGTGTGCATGCAGTTAAGTGATTGCTTAAGTGGTGAGGTTGCTGTTATTGGATAAACAGGTGACTTTTTTCCCTATTTAAATACGGTGTATTTTTTTCCTTAACAGCAGCCTACCAAACTCCAAGCAACTGATTTCATTTTATATATGTATAGAAATGCATACACCACATACATTTTGCTTTTGCTCACTCTATAGTTCTGACTTTTTAGATGTCTAAGGAAGGGTCCCTGTATAGCCTAAAATTTTGCATGCTCTCACAACAGAAGTTGGTTAAACGGAAGATATCATCTGAACAACTTTGTCCCTGTTGCTAAGTCAAATAATGCTCTTTATATTTAATTTTTATATTAAATTTAACCTTTGTAGGATAAAACCAATCACTGAGAAAGCTGTTAGTTAACTTCTATAAATGCAAGCACATTAATTAATTCTGCTTATTGCATATTATATGTGCACACGTAGAAGAATATTAGCATTCAAGAGAAGTTATGCCAAAACGAAAGTTGTCTATGCAGTCCTTAATTTGCTCTCTTAAGCATGCACATCATGATACTCTTTACATGTTCATATATCCCTTCCCATCCCATATTTCTCTCCACAGCAGCGGAAAGGAAAATCAAACTATGAAGAAACTGATAAACTCTCTCTCTATGTCCCACCACTAAGGCTGAAAAGAGATCTCGGTATACCAAGTAATATCATCAATCCTGATGCTCATTCTGTTCTGGGACTAACTGAGCACTGAGATCTGCTTGCCAAATTTTCTGTGAGCAAAAAGTGAATAAGAAAAAAAGAAAATAAAGACTGACAAGCACCAGCTGGGAGTGCTGGGGAATGAAGCCCTCCCAAGCATTCCCAGCTGGCTCTTGTTAATTTCAAAGTCTGAGTGCACCTCTGATATTGGGAACAGGGACCCATCAGGGGATTGCACACAGGTGGGAAGAGGCCACCTCAAAAAAAACCTGAGCAGGGAAGTCACCAGATTCAGCTGTGCAGCTTGCCGGCAGGAGGAAGGAGATGGGAGCACCCAGACACAACTGGGAGAGAGTAGGAGCCCATGCCTGGTGGTGAGGTGAGTCAGTCCAGGGAGCACAAGTGCAAAGGGCTTGGAAGTGTCCCCCCCACACACTTTTATTGAACTTCTTCTAAAGTGCCTTCGAACAACCTGCCTGATGGTGTTCAAAGGCCACTTACCCTCCTGCACTGCCGAGCAGCTATTTGGTGGACTGGGGGGGGAGGGGGGGAGACATGCGCAGAAGGCCTTTGAAACCTACACGTGTTCCCACCTGAGCAGCCATTTTAACTGCTTACCGAGAAATTGCAACAGGACCAAGAACTTGTCAAGATCTCGGTCCCCGTGATACAATTTCAAGCATTTTCGCAAGCAGCAAAATCGTTGCTTGTTTCAGCCCTACACACCACCATGTTCATCTCTGTGTCCCACTGTCCAGTGCTGGGCACATATTATTTTTTTATATAGCACCAGAACTGTGCTTGTACAACCATTAGAGACAGGTCCCTTTCCCCAAGGGGCTTGCAATCTTGGAATGACAAAGGAGGGGAGGCAAAGGAGAAGGGAACTAAGAGAGAGACAGGGATACACTAATAAGCTGAGAAGTTGCAGGTGAACATGCTTAAGTTAGCATAATTACAGGGAAAAACCGGGGTGCCTGAGTGAAGCATCAGTAACATGGGGATCAGTCTACGGGGCTGAGGAACTAGGTAGATTTTTATGAGGAAGCTAAAGGTTGGGAGGGGAGCAGAATGCATTCAGGAAGGGAGTTCCAGACGTGGGGCAAGGACACAAGGAAAAGTGGG
Organism: Sphenodon punctatus; assembly: GCA_003113815.1. Classification (NCBI taxonomy): domain Eukaryota; kingdom Metazoa; phylum Chordata; class Lepidosauria; order Sphenodontia; family Sphenodontidae; genus Sphenodon; species Sphenodon punctatus. Next base: position 1,345,251 of record QEPC01014024.1, read on the forward strand.
ATAAATAACTGTTGCAAAGTAGCGGTGTTAGTGGTCAGGCAAGGGTGGTTAAGAGGAATAGTTGACATGAAACTGACTACAGATGCCTCTTGCTGTCTGTCTGAGGCAAGTGGGTAACTGACACAAAACTGACTAGAACTTAAAAATCTTTGTGACAGAGCTGGCTCCTGATAAAGTTACATGAATTTAAGAAGCAGAGTCACGTAACTTTTCTTATGCTGTTTTTTGGTGGTCAGTGGCTGCTTGACTGCACATGCGCCAGCCAGCAGAACTAATTATTTAATGTTTAATAACTTGGTTTTGGCTGTTTTTGGCATATTATCACACTACACCAGCACTTGATCTAGATCTCACGCTCCAAAGTTGTGAAGTCTGGAGGCTCAACTCATCCGGGGGGAGGAGATATGGATTGCTCAAAATCCTCCCCATGGAGTGAACGAATGAAAAAGTCATGCAACTTTTCATATGGAATGAAAAGTATGGAGTGAGGCAAGAGGGTAATTGACATGAACTGGACTATAGATGCCTCACTGGCTTTCTGAGGGAAGTGGGTAAATGACATGAAACCGATTAGAGCTTGAAGTCTTTGCAACAGAGCTGGCTCCTGTTAAAGTTATGTGATTTTAAGAAGCAGAGTCACTTAGCTTTCCTTATGCTGTTTTTGCTAACACGACAAATGGTGATCAGTGGCTACTCAACTGCACATGCGCCAGCCGAACTGATTTTTCTATCTCCAAGGTGAGGGGTCAACTTGTCAGGGGGTGGGAGGAGATATCAATGATTTAAAATAGTCAGGACGCTGTGCATTTTGAACACAACCAATTCACTTTTAAACAGTTATAACAACTGATTTTTCTGGCTGGATCTTCTTCAAACATTCCATGTATGACGGTCCCCACAAATACAAGCCATGGATAAATTTTCAGAACTGTAGCTCAAGCAGTTTCCTCAATATCAGGGCTTTAGCAGTCCCTTGTTTATAATGGAGAGCAGTTCTGCCTTTAACTTTCTTGCAGCTACCACTGCAAGAAAATAGCTATTGCTTGTAGGACATTAAACTTATTGAGAAAATGTTACCCTAATTAAGGGAGAAAGCTATCAGGATTAGCTGACCAAATCTGATTCTTTTAATGGATTCCAGGAATGATCTCTATTAATCTACCAGGGAGGTTTAAAACATGCAGGACCATATGACGCATGAGTTCAGTTCCAAGCCTCAGGGAAGACTTCTCTTTGGACTTTTTAGTTCCAACTGGAAATTAGCTTGCCAGTAACTGATTAGACACATTACAAACCTAGCACATGCTTTGCCTCCCGGATTCTTTCCCAAAGACAAATCGTGCATAGACAGTAATGTGGGAAAGTACCCTCAGTAACCTCCTTAAAATCGCCCTTTTAACGAACCCCCTTAAAATCTGACTTTCCCCGAAGCAAATCGTGCGTGGACAGTAACGTGGGAAGGTGCCTTCAGTAACCTCCTTAAAATCTGTGGACAAATAAATGCTACTACCATATGCGAACTCTGTTTGGAGAAATGGAACCAGCTGGAAAAGAAAGCAGTATATACAGAGGATGGCTGGTATTGTGTGGTAACTAATAGGAAAGATTTATTTTACGGAAATCAGTGGTGCCCAATTCCAGACCAAATTGGTTTTCAGCCAAGATCTGTGGTAAAACTGGCACACTCATCCTGCACGCAGTGAAGACATATTACGAGGAGAGAGAAATTATGGTACCGCCAGATTGTCAGGATTTGGTTCAACAATTTACTTCAAATTTTAGAGCTCCAATTCCAGAGCTGAACTTTAATTTGTAGAAATATTATTTATATAGCACAAGCAGTGTACCTGGTACTGTACAATCAATAGTTATAGACAGGTCCCTACCCCCAGGGGGCATACAATGTAAGGCAGAAGGGAGGGGGGGTGAACATCAGGAGAGAAGAGTACATCCATGAGGTTGAGAATTTCAGGTACACGTGTATCACTTAGTTACAGGAAACTAGATGCTAAGTGATAGGGAAGATGATGCAATTTCAATCATGAAGAGAGCTAGGGAAGGTCTGAGAAGTGGTAGGTTTTCAGGAGGGATTTGAAAGTTGGGAGGGAGGGAGCAGAGCGAACGTATCCAGGGAGGGAGTTCCAGGCATGAGGGGCAACAACAAAGAAAGGGCAAAGACATTTAAAGGAGCAAGGGTGTCATAAGCAGTGGAGGAGTGAAGATTCCAGCAAGGAGCGTGGTGGGAAACTGAGGAATTCTGAGGAACACAAAGTCTCTGATAGTGGAAATACAGCATGATATGAAAAGGGCTCATGTTTCCCTTAAATCAATTTTATATTTTATATTTATTTATTTTTATTTTATAGATTTATATCCCGCCCCCTCCTGCAATGCAGCTCGGTAATATTCATATATTACCATATATGAATATGGTAAAACCTTAGCTACTCTTCTAGGAAGTCAGCCTTCAGGTCAGGGAATTGTCCTGATGGATTGTCTTGTACTTTTGTACATGAGTTGGTACTCTTTCCAGGGACTCTCATCCAGACCCAACAACTTGGCATGGTATGAATGACATTCCAGATATGTCTTATGCTGAAGTTACCCAATAGTGCCCAGGGTCTATTCCATAGAGGTCTTGGGGGAGGGAATATGTAGGCTGCCTATAAATAAGGCTTACTGTTCAGTTTTATGGCTGCTTGATTATTATACAAAACTGCTTGGCATAGCAGGCTTGGAGGCCTAGGAAAAGAGAGCACTAGACAAAGAAGAAAACAGAGGTTACTTACCAGTAACTCTGTTCTTCGAGAGAGCTCCGCGTATTCTCACTCTTGGGATTTACTTCCTGCTCCGCAGGTACCGGAAAACCTCTCGTCAGCAGTATCCAGGCAGATTACGCCTGGAAAAGACTAGAAAAGGTGAGGGCTCCGCCCCCTCACTCCCCCTCCCATCCCGAGAAAAGCGCGGGCCCGCATCACGAGGGATGGAAGTATAAAGAGGGGGAGGAGCCCCCACCGCCTCAGTTCCTTCCAACCCAGCCTGGAAGACCTGGTATGTCCATCCACGACTGAGGGGAAGGCGGGCGGGATGTGAGAATACGCGGAGCTCTCTCGAAGAACAGAGTTACTGGTAAGTAACCTCCGTTTCTTCTTCGAGGATCTCCGCGATTCTCACTCTTGGGAGAGTAATAAGCAGTTCTAGATAACTCACCTCAAGGAGGTGGGAGTCGAGGATGGTAACTCAAAAAAGAGTCCAGCACTGCTTTCCCCACTTGGGAATCTGCTCTGGCCGCCAGGTCCAAAGAGTAATGTCTTGTAAACGTGTGGACAGATGCCCACGTGGCAGCCCTACAGATATCCGGTAGATTTATACCTTGGAAGTTAGCCAAAGAAGCAGCAGTGGCTCTAGTAGAATGAGCCCTCAGACCTTCGGGAGGGATCTTGTCTGCTAAAGCATAACATCTCTGTATGCACAGCAAAATCCACTTGGAAAGTCTCTGTGTAGAAAGCTTGACTCCAATTCTTTGACCCCCATACGTGATAAAAAGGGAATCACACGCTCTGATTGACTTGGTTCTATCAATGTAGAAAGCCAGAGCTCTTTTAACATCTAACGAGTGTAGCCTTTGCTCCTCAACAGATGTGTGCGGCTTAGGAAAGAAAACTGGCAAAGAGATTGTCTGATTAAGGTGGAAACTAGAAACAACCTTAGGTACAAATGAGGGATCAATCCGCAGATCAACTTTCTCCCTGTGAAACAGGATATAAGGAGGTGAAGCTCTAAGGGCCGTGAGTTCACTCACCCTCCTAGCCGAGGTAATAGCCACCAAGAACGCCGTTTTAATTGACAGATCTTCCAAGCTGCAAGTAGCTAAAGGTTCGAAAGGAGGAGACATCAACTTGGATAGCACAAGATTCAAGTCCCACTGAGGGGCGGGCCTCGACCGTTGAGGAAAAGTGTTCTTTAGACCTTTCCAAAACGCCCTCATTAGTTTATGAGAATACAGCGTGCCACTGTCATGCGGTTGCAAACGAGAAGAAAGAGCTGCCAGATGAACTTTTATGGAAGCCAAAGACAAATGCAACTTTTGTAGATTCAGGAGATAGAGAAATACATGATTCATGTCCAAAGCTTGCAACGGAATAGAATGCGAAGTACACCAGCTACAGAATCGTCTCCACTTCATTTGATAACATTTGCGTGTCGAAGGTCTCCTTGCATTTAAGAGTATCTCTGAAACCTCCGGCGGTAAGTTGCCTATCGGGGTAGAATCAACCAAGCGGAGAGGTGGAGCATCTGTAGGTCGTGGTGAAGAATTTCCCCCCGTTCTCTGGAGAGTAGATCGCAGACCATTGGAAGTCTCTTGATTTGAGTCGCCATTCCCAGCAAGGTTTGGAACCAGGTTTGGCGTGGCCAAAAAGGAGCGATCAGGATGATATGAGCCTTGTCCGTCCTGACCTTGCACAACACTCTGTGGATGAGGGGAAAGGGGGGAAAGGCATAAAGGAATGTCCCGTGCCAAGAGATGGCAAAGGCGTCCGATATCGATTCTGGTGCCATACCTGCTCGGCTGCAGAATTTTGGTAATTTCGCGTTCCCCCGTGATGCAAATAGATCTATCACTGGAGTTCCCCAATCCTGAAATATGTCGTGCAAGATCTCTTCTTTCAGAGACCACTCGTGCTGGTCCATCGATTTGCGACTGAGGTAATCCGCCCTCAAGTTGTCTTGTCCTGCCAAGTGAATGGCGTGTACGTGTATGCCGTGACCGATACACCAGTGCCAGATGGTCTCCGCTTCCCTTGATAAGCGGGTGGAATGTGCTCCCCCTTGTTTGTTCACATACCACATTGCTGTGGTATTGTCCGTCACGATCTGAATGTTTTGACCTTGGATGCGGGGAAGCAAGGCCTTCAACGCCCAACGTATGGCCCTCAGTTCTAGCATGTTTATGTGCAGATGTGTCTCCTCTGGGGACCAGAGACCATGTACCGTGAAGTCTCCTAAGTGCGCACCCCATCCCGTCAGGGATGCGTCTGTTGTGATGATGCCCCCGAAGCTGGGAGCATCGAAGGGCACCCCCTGTAGCACGTGCTCTGCATTTGCCCACCACTGTAGGTCCAGAAGAAGTTCCTCTGTTATGCAGAGTTTCATGTTGAGTGGATGGATGGCGGGCACGTAGTTGCTGGCTAGCCACTGTTGCAGGGGTCTCATGTGCAGACGTGCGTGCGGGGTTACCATCGTCGTGGAGGCCATCAACCCTTGCAAGTGTAGGAAAAAACGGACTGGTTTGGTGGGATGCGAGTGGAGAATGCCTAGGGCATGACGTATGGAGACAAGTCTCTCCTCTGGAAGATACGCTTTCGCGTGTCTGGTGTCCAAAATTGCCCCTATAAAAGGTAGTCGTTGCGTCGGTTGTATGTGAGATTTTGCCAAGTTCAGAACAAACCCCAGGTCCCTGAGGAGTGACATGGTGAGCTCCACGTGTTTGGTAAGCTCTTGTCGTGACCTCGCCGCCAGCAGCCAGTCGTCTAGGTACGGAAAGATTCTGACACCTTGCCTTCTCAGATAGGCTGCTACGACAGCCACACATTTTGTGAACACGCGTGGTGCTGTGGACAGTCCGAAGGGAAGGACACGGTACTGGAAGCGAAGGTCTCCTGCAACGAATCGCAAGAACTTACGGTGAGAAGGGCGTATTGAAATATGAAAATAGGCGTCTTTGAGATCAAGGGAGGCCAACCAGTCGCCTTGCTGTAAGCCCATGAAAATGACAGGTAGGGAGGTCATACGAAATTTAAACTTCTTAACGAATTTGTTGAGATATCTCAGGTCCAGAATGGGTCTAGACCCCTTGTCCTTTTTAGGGACCACAAAGAATCTAGAGTAGAATCCAGAACTATGCTCATCTCGAGGGATGAGTTCAACAGCACCCTTGTCGATGAGTTTTTGAATTTCAACTAGTATTTGAGTAGAGGGGAGGGGAGCCCCAGGGGGGCAGGGTGAGAGGGGAGGGGTGGTGTGAAACTGTATGGCATACCCCAGTTGTACTATCTCCCTGACCCAGCGGTCAGAAGAGATGGTTTCCCATACATGTAGGTAGGGTAATAGGCGGTCCTGGAATGAGGGGTCATCCTCATTATCTCCCTTGATCAGAGAACAATCAAAAACGCGATTTCGTCTGCTGTCCAGAAGACGAACTAGGAGAGGGTTTACCCCTGCCCCTTTGCCTGCCAAATGATTTACGTTGCTGAGCACCCTGTTGCTGGTAATGTGGCTGATTGTGTTGCTGGAATCTTTTTCCAGCTTGGAAATTATAATTTTGGTAGGGAGTTCTTCTAGATGCAAAAGAATAGCCCTGCGTAAAGGGCTTTTTACGTATAGCCCTGACTACCCCTGTGGACCTTGCCGTTTGATTCATCTCTTTGATCTTTTTAAGAGTGTCATCAGTAGAAGCTGAGAACAGGCCCTCACAATCAAACGGCAAATCCTCTATTCTAGTTTTGTTCTCAGGGGTGAGCGCTGTGGAACGAAGCCACGCATGTCTGCGCAGAGCTATTGCCGATGCCATACCTCTGGCATTGGCATCCGCCACATGCATGTTTGCAGTCAATTGAAACTGGGCCATTTGCATGCCCTCTTTCTGCAACGCTGCCAACTGGTTGGGGTCTGATGTCATGCTAATTTTAGACCACAACCAGTGCTGGTAACCGCACATGGCGGAAGCATAATTGGCAATTCGAAAGGACAGAGAATCCGAAGAAAATACCTTCCTGCCCAGCACATCCAACCTCCTCCCTTCCCTATCTGCCGGGGAAGTCTGGATTCCCCCCGCTCGAGATCTAACGGAGGCAGCTGCTATCACTAGAGAATTGGGAGGGGGGTGGCTGTGAAAGATTTGAGCCCCTTCTTTGGGCACCCCATATAGAGAGTCTGCCAATTTGTTAGTCGGAGGGACAGAGGCCGGCTTCGCCCATAGTGCTGTAGCTGGTTCCAGCAGCTGATCCAGTAAAGGCAAAGTCACATGCCCAGATTCCCCAGACCCCAGTATGCCGAAAATGGGTCCTGTCTGGGCCTTTTTAACGACCCTCGTGGGCAGCTTTGGAAGAGAGGAAGCCATTCTCCTCAACATTGCCTGAAATGCCTTAGAGTCCTCGGTGGCCAGCGACATGTTAGCGTCCGATATAGCATCCGGCGGTGGTGGGGAGATGGTTTCGTCCTCCTCCAGTGATGGAGAAGAAGATGACGACGACCGTGACGCCGACATCCCCGGGGAAACCATCCGGGGTACCGTCGGTACCGTCTCGTCCCTATGGGTGCCCAATAGGGAAGTTAGGAGTTGTGTGGCTCCTGATGGCTCTAACCTCGTTCCGGTCCCGGAGTCGAGTGGTTCAGTTCCGATGGCACCGATGTCCGCGAGTGCCTGCACCGATCCCGCCTCCGATGGGGGAGGGCGCGATATGGTCGCCGACGGTGCCGCTCTAGGTGGAGCCGGAGGCACATAGGGTTATTCCCGTGTCGGAAGAGCCGGGTACCCAAAGTCGTGCGCGTACATAGGAGGGCTGCGCGACCGGTACCTATAGTCCCTGCCATAGTTGTAGTCCCGGTGACCATGCCTTGGTGAGCAGCATGAACAAGGTGAACGCGACCGGCGTTCCAGGTGGTACCGGAGGGGCGTACGTTCAGTCCGGTACCGAGGAGAGTGGGATCGGGAGTGGTGCTGTGGTGATCCGGAGCGTGACTCTCTACGCACCATCGGTACCGTCAACAGCAGCGGCGGTACCGAGCGAGATAGCGGTGTCGTCGGTGCCGTCCCCCTCGTCGAGCCCGACGGTCGTGGGGATTGATGGTCTGTAACCGCTGGTGTCGTCGGTGCCGGCTCCCGTGTGGAGCTTTTCTTTCTCTTCTTCTTTTTCTCTGCACTCTTGGTGCCCCGCTCCGAGGAGTGCGCGACGCCTCGCGCACCTGCAAGTTCGGTACCGCTACTGGTTAAGTGTCTCGGGCTGGACGCATGTATAGCACTGCCCTCCGCAGTGCGACCGGAACCGGCAGTCTGTATTTCAAACGGCCCCTCGGTCCCGAGGTCGCCGGTGCAGCCGGTACCCATCGGCGGTACCGCCGGTGTCGTTGGAGCCGAATGTTCCATCGGCCTGGAGTGCCGGGCGGGAAGCCTCAGAGGCCCCTCTTCACCGCCCTCTAAGTCTCTTTTTGTTAAAATGTCCTGGAGCCTTAGCGCCCTAGCTCGCCTAGCTCTGCTTGAGAGCACCGAGCAGGCTGCGCAAGTCCGAGTGTTGTGGCCCTCTCCCAAACAAGTTAGGCAGCGGTCATGCTGGTCGCTAACCGATAAAGTAGCCGGGCAAGAGCCGCAGCGTTTAAAGCCCGGTTGTTTGGGCATTCCGTTCGCCCCGGAAGGCGCAACGGCCCGGGGAACGTCCCACGGGTGGGCGGCACTCCTTTCCGCTTCAATCTTCTTCTTTATCTTTTT
>QEPC01014024.1:1360887-1375638 GCA_003113815.1 Sphenodon punctatus
CCCCGTACCTTCACCCCCATGTCCTTGGTGTCCCCCGGAGCCCTGGTCCCCCGAGTGCATGGGAATCAGGGAGTGGTTCAAGGCTTGCGCTCCTCCCAGATACCCAGTGATGATATAGGCTGGGGGATCCTTGGATTCCAAGGCCCTAATTCTATCCTGAGGGTAGTTTTCCAGGCACTGCCTTGCAACGGTACACTCCCGGGAGTGAAAGGTCTGGGTATCCCTCTTTCCCTACTCCTTCCCTACCCCCCTGTGAGGGTTTCCCTCCTTGCAGGGCCGTGTGAGGTACCCCATACCTCACAAGAATGATGAATAAAATGTTTAAGACAAGGTGTTTATATACTGCTACCCTTTACTCCCCAAAAATGTTTTCTAAGTAATAACTATGTAATAGGAAGACTTTTATGTAAGATAGTAAAACTATCTACAGTATCAGAAGATCATTACAAGTCCTGTACACCGAGTACAGTACAACTCTCAAATGCATTTCTGCCCCCAGAGGGCACTGCCATTTTCACAAGAGAACGAAGAAGGATTCAGTGCTCCTGTCCTCCTGACTACGCCTCAAAGGACTCTGAGTGTATACTGGAAGCAGCATCCATTCGTTCCTGTAGAGATTAGAAACAAGGAGCTTATTGCCCAGCTTGCTCAAAAGTCTCAGGAAAGGAGACAGAGCAAGACTAAAGGTTTTGGAGTTGGAAGGAACCTGCTCCTGGCCCTGTGATCTTGAGATCCACAGAAGTACAGAAGCAGCACAAGGAACTGAAAGAAAGTATACTTTATTGAAAGGTAAGAGTTTAAATTTCTCTGAATTCAGTATATTAAACTATATTTTAGCTGCATTAGTATATTTTCATAACCTAATTCAGTTAATTGAATTCCTACTAATTTGATGTTTTGTGACAAATGGAATATCCTAATAACTACAAAGGCCTTGTTCTACAAACACACTGTATCTCTATAACTAAGTGAACTACTATGTCTTCATCTATTACTTTTGAGACCAACATGACAACCACATCATCTCTCTAGACTGCCTTGTAAGAGACTCTCGCTTCAAAGGAGCCCAATGTCCAAGGAACAGGTGCCAGCAGGACTACATTGGTATGGCATGCTTCCAGAATTGAATAGGAGAGTCTGGACCATCAAGAGTGCAAGAAGAGGTGCAGTCAGGAGACAATGATAAATAGGACTCTTGTCCAGTAGCCTGCAGGTCCAGAGGGCAATTCCCATAAGTGAGCATCATGGAGTCCCTCAAAGAAGAATTGGGTGTTCTATGTGAGCGAAAAACTGAAGCTCTAGAGGGCAGTGCTAGTGGCTTTAAACACTGCGGCTAGGGAGCTCCAGGTTGTTTGTTCTGAGGGGGATAGATTCCAAGTAAAAAGATTATCACAGCTATATGAACAAACTGACAGATGAAAAGATGCTGAAAAGGAAAGGTACTGGTATTTTATGTGTTTTAGACTGTTTTATATTGTTGTTTTATGACTGGTAGCCGCCCCGAGCTGTGTTCAGGAGGACGGGGTATAAATGCAATAAATAAATAAATAAATAAATACTTTTACCTGTAACAGGATGATAATTTTTTAACTGCGATATACCCATTTTCTCATCTGTTTTCCTTGTCCTGCCATTAATTTCAGCTTTGCAAGAAAATTCTTGCATTTCCCCTGAAGCAGTTTCATTTCCTGACCTCAGGATTTCTACATCTGGATACTCCTGGGGTGTTGGCATTTGTGGAACTTTAATCCTATATTTAAGGTAACACAACATCTTTAGTAAACTAAGCAGTCAAATCATGTAATAATGTAATTAAATTGACATAACTGTATCCAACAAAGGCAATGCTGTTCTGTGAAGACAAACTCTTCATACAAAAAATGAGACTAAGAACTCTTCACCACGCACACCTTGATTTGCGCCTTGGAAGAAAAGTATTTTTTGCACATTCAGCCTCTAGAAAGAAAACCCTAGTGAAAATGGACTATGTGACAATGATTTTTACGGAAATAAAATGGTCTGGTAAATGAGGACAGAGGTCCTGAAGTCAGCACTAATTTAGTTTAGAGTTCTAAATTAAACACTTAATTCTGGGAGCTCACTCTAAAGATTAACTATGCCAGTGATGTACATACTAGGCTAATCCACTGAAATGTCAGAACTGCTAGGGCTAACAAGAGGGAGGCTGCTTTTTGTTCAATGAGGTGCTGTTCTTCGACACAGAAGATTTGGGCTCAAATGCTAGTTTTGCTAGGCTTCCTCGGTCACTTAATCCTCATGTCTTAAAAATCCACCCATAAGACTACGCTAATATATCCTAAATTCATTTGCAACTAAAAACACCACAGAAAAGATTTAGAGATAAACAAAACTGAAGAACAGTGCAATGGCGGCATAACTGCATCAGCCTCAGCCAGCAAACACTAGAATCACTGACACTTGCCTGCTTGCTGTGCTCGAGTTGGAGATTCGGAAACGCACTTGTTCAATGGCACTTTTTACCAGAGGATCATTGGGATTCACAGATGGGTCAACTACAAACTCTACCTGTGCAAGAGTCAAAACAGAAGAGTACACGGGAGGAGGCTGGTTTACTCGCATGCTGATTAAATAATTAACAATCACACAGAAAAGCCCTGCCAAACGCTGAGTGTTTTTAATGCAAGGTTTCCCAGTTCTGGAATGATCTCTATATAAGACTGGCTGGTCATGTGGTATTAGCAATCAATGTTTCCAGCTACTTCTAAATGTATTTATTTATACTTTAATTTCTGTGTCATCCCCTTCTGCCTCTGGCAGCTCGGGGTGACTCACAACAACACAAAAACAACTTTCTATTAAATAACAAATTACAAAAAATATAAAAATATTAAAATATCAATTAAACCAATGCAGGAGAGTCCATAAAATGCATAAAAATATCGCACACCCACCTCCCACCCACTACCCAACTCCCTCGCCAAAAACCTGGCAGAATAGCCAGGTCTTACAACAGCGCTTGAAGGAGGAGAGATCCGGGGACAAATGGGTCTCAGTCAGCAGGGAGTTCCACAGACACGGTGCCGCCACCAAGAACGCCCTCTCAAATGTGTCCCCCCCCATTGCACCAGGGAAACCTCCAACAGGGCGTACCTGGCCTACCGCAGAGGTCAAGTCAAGTCATATTTATTTAGCGTGGCCAAAGGCCATTGCTCATCAAAGTAAAAATAACAGGTCAATCCAGGCTAATACATAAAAGGACAAAAATCACACATTCTAAACGTACAAATTTACCGCAGAGATTGATTCAGGACCTGGGGAGTGAGGAGGTTCCACAGACAGGTTGGGTCCAGCCCATTCAGGGCTTTATAGGTAAGAACCAACACCATGAAACGAGTCCAGAAGACTAGGCAGCCAGTGCAGCAAGCAAAGTACAGATGTTACATGCTCACAGCAACCCGTCCCCACAGGAAGATGGGCTGTCACATTCTGCACCAGTCTCTGGACTGTTACCAATGGTAGCCCCGTGTAGAGCGCGTTACAGTAGTCCAATCTAGAGGTGATGAATGCATGGTGGCTAGGTCCGAGTCTGAACTATACAGTCAAAACTGCTGTACCAGATGTAACTGGCCAAAGGCACTCCTCATCACAACTGTCACCTGGACATTCAGGCAGAGCTGCAAGTCAAGGAGCACCCCCAGACTACGAACCTGAGGAACCAGGGAGGGTGAACCCCATCAATGATGGGGACCTCCACACCCCCAGCCCTCTCCCCACCAGCATCACCTCTGTCTTGTCAGGATTCAGCTTCAGATGGCTCGCCTTCATCCAGAACCCCACAGCGGTCAAACACCGGTAAGCAACGAGAGTGCCAGACCTGGGGCAGCTGAAAAAGAGAGGTAGAGTTGGGTGTCATCAACATATTGATGACACCGAACCCCAAACCCACTCACGACCTCACTCAGCAGCTGCATATACACTTTGAAAAGGAGAGGGGACAGAATAGAACCTTGCAGGACACCACAGGTGAGATTCTGGGGAGATGAAGAACAGTCCCCCAGAACCACATGCTGAGTTCTCACGGCCAAAAAGGAACAGAACAATTCAACCCACCCCAGCTCGGTCCCGCAAGCGGGTCACCAGCATCTTGTGGTCAACGGTTTCAAACACAGCTGACAGATCTAACAGGACTATAAGAGTCAAACGGCCCTGATCTAACTCACAGCAGAGGTCGTCAACCAAGGCCATAAACGCGGTCTCAGTACCATAACCTGGACAAAAGCCAGACTAGGAGGGATCCAGAAAATTGATACGATCCAGATGCCCCTGAAGCTGCTGAGCCACCATCCGTCCAAATAATATTTCCTAAAAAGGGAAGGTTAGAGACCGGCCGATAGCTGGCAAGGGAGTCAACGTCCAAAGATAGTTTTTTGAGCAATGGGCGCACTAGGGCCTTCTTGAGGCACTCAGACATGGGAGCCACTGACTACCCCTGCCAGCAATGGCCCTAATGTCTCCCAGCTGTCTCAGACTTCAAATGGAAAGAGCAGCTTACTGCAGTAAAAGCAGCTGAGATAAGGAGACATAGCTATGCATATGGAAGAGGAAACAAGATCTGCCTTCAAATCAAAGCCACAAGGTCTTAGAAAGATATCTGCAGACCAGAGGAACAAAGATAAAAGGGAAGGGGGGGGGGGGGGGGGAGAGAGAACAGTATACAATTCAGCTCTTCCTAAGTATTACTAAGAAGAGCATTCCAACAACAATGTCTGATACACATTACTATTTGTGTGATAGCTTAACCATATTGAGAGATTAACATGCAGTGAGAGAAGCCACATCTATTCCTAGTTCTCAGCAAGAGACCCTCTAAGGAACACATTACCTTCCTGCTAATGCCATCCTGAATGACTGTTGTGCGGTAAAGTCTCAGGAGCCCTTCCTGGGAAAGCTTCTGCACCAGTCGAACGATGGACTTTTTACAGCATTTGGTAGACACACCTTCTTGCTTCTCTTGATCCATGATCATTTTCTGAAGCCTACAATATCAAACATCTTGCACTTTATAGCAACAGTGGCATTTCTATGCAATTTAGAGCTGCATGACTGACAGAGAACCAAAATTATTAATTTTTTTCCTAATCAAAAGATGGCAACTTGCAGAAACCAGTATTTGAAAACTCAATTTACCACTGACAAACATGAGGTGTAATACTCCTTCAAAAGCTCATCAGCATAAACTGCTGAAACTTCGATGTTCTTATTATCGAATCCCTCAATCTATTATTTTGTCATCAAAATGGCACCAATGGCTAATAGGTCAACACCTTCCACTTCGAAGGCCACTTTCACACCTCAGGGAAGGGTCATTAGGAAGCCAGCAGAGCAAAAGCGCATTCAAATTAGCCACGTCTTTGGGGAGGCGTGAATGCTGACAGACGGGTAATTTCCTCCGATATGTGTCTTTAGAATGACGATTGACTGAGCTGGTTTGCCGCTTGGTCAATCGTCATTCAAAGACACATATCGGAGAAAGTCACCCAGCTATCGGCATTCATACCTAATCAAAGATATGGCTAATTTGCATGCATGTCTGCTCTGCTGGCTTCCTAACGACCCTTTCCCACAGGTGTGAAAGTGCCCTAAGACTGCCTTCCTGATCTCAGTCACAATTAGATTTTTTTTTCCCTTGGGAAAAAAATGAATCCCTTATTCATGTGGTAGAAACCCTAAGAATGTGAAAAGAACGTGAACACTATACCTATCTCTGTTTGTAAGTGAACCTGAAACAATAGCTTCAAACAATCACACAAAAGTCACCCCATTCATTATACTGACATGTAAATTTCTTAGTGCTTACCTGAGTTTACATGCCCTAATAGAAGTGAAGCAGTATTAAGAAAGTAGAGGGAGGATTAGAGATCTGAACACTTTACTGTATGCAGCTTCTCACATTGAGTGCACAGTAGTTTGGAAACTATCACTTCCTCCCTCAGTGATCTTTGGTAACAAAATGTAAGAGAGAAGGAGCTAAGTCTCATCAAGAGGGAGCCAGAACTACAGAGCGCAGCAGGCCTCTGATCCTTGCACCTGCTACAATTATGTATCCTCCACCAAGAACAGTGGGCACTAGGTTTGCTTTAGCTGTCATGCCTGTCAACCCCAAGACTCTGAAATGAGGGATATCAATAGTCAATATCAGTAACAATGAGAGAAAGTGCACCATGAAAAGGAACATAAAGAGGAGCATACAAAAATCACCACCACCTCTTAATTTATGTAAGTTTGCATATGTTTATTTATGTAGATTAAAATAACCTACTGCCCACCTTAAGCTAGGCTGAAAAAGAAATCATACATGCAGTATCATCTTGCATCTTACAATCTCCTTTCAAAGCTCTACAATCACCACCACTCCAGCTTCAGGAGCAACTGCTGGTTGCTTGCTCCCAGCTATTAAGGATTTTGCACACTGCTCAGCATGCAAACAGCTGGGTAGATATTTACTAGGATGCTGCAGCAATGTGGCACAATAGGAAGCTGGGTAGGCAGCTAGGATAAGCTTTCTAGATTCTATTCCTCCTTGTGCCTGTGAGGGTCACCCAGCTGAGGTACATATTTGCAGGACTGGGCCGAAACAGCCTCAATACTCAAACAAAACCAGGGGGATAAACCAAGGGAATGCCTACAGGTACTTAAAAACAGAGTGGTATTTATTATAATCACCCCAAATTGGACAATAAGCTGGAAAGGTCAACATACATCATAAAAAATATATATAGATATAAGTCATAATATTTGCAATTATGCAATAATATTTACTCCAAACTTCACACAGCCAGTACATCCCATTGGGAGTAGTAACATAATCTCCCTACATAAATGTGTGTAAATATCAGTCAAAAAATGCTCATCCTGAATACATACAAATAATAACACAACACCCCAATGGGAGTACCTCCCAAAATAGGATATTTACTCCAGATTTAACACAGCAATAAAGCATATAGAAGGACTCCAATAGGAGAGATAACATCTCCCTGTGTTGAGAACCCCAATGGGAGAGAAAACAACATCTCCTTGTGTTGTACACAGCTAGGTTTCACTACCAGGTATCCTGGTCTTCCTCAGCATCACATACTTTATTTTTTATTATTTATTTTTCTCAGAGGGGCTGTTCTCATAGCTATATACAAGAGTATTGAAATTATTGGTATGAAGTCTGGGAAATGAGAATTACATCTTATGTGTCCTTGAGGTATTTGGTACTGGTTTATCTACATTAATAGTAATTTGTATTTTTGGTATGTTTATATTATTGGTAATTACTATATATTTTCTCTGAATATTTTTTCAGAGTATTGTGGTTTTTAAGACCTTATAATTAGAATAGACCCATGGGGATAAAGATTAAAATAAGAAATATATGGTATTGTTTGGTTTATTTTTGGCTTGTGTATGCTAATAGTAATTATTATATATTTTTCAGATTGTTTAGGTCTTAAGGATCCACGAATAAGAACAAACCCTCTGAGAAAAATAAATAATAAAAAATAAAGTATGTGTTGCTGAGGAAGACCAGGATACCTGGTACTGAAACACAGCTATGTACAACACAGGGAGATGTTGTTGTCTCTTTCATTGGGTTCTCAACATAGGGAGATAGGAAAATTGGTCACTTACCGCTGAATTTTCCTTCTGCGGGGGATCCTCCTGGCCGGCCAGTCAGGATAGTAGGGTAGATCCCACTGGGTACCACTAGGAGGCAGACAACTAATTTTCTAGACCCCTAATCCCCGGGATCTATCCTCTATTCCCCAGTCTTTCCAAGCCATATCAACCTGCTTGAACTACTCAAGGAACTTAACATATCAAACATATGAACCCACTAAACTGAGAAACTGAACGAGAGATGATTTCACTGTCACTGTCTCTCTATGTCTCCGCTTCTTTAAGACCACAGAATTGTTCTTATGGCCCGAGGAAACCAGACGACAAGGTAATCACACCTTGCTCCGCCACCACAGAGTTCTGAATGCTCCGGGTGGGGACTGGCCGGCCAGGAGGATCCCCCGCAGAAGGAAAATTCAGCGGTAAGTGACCAATTTTCCTTTCTCCCAGGGGATCCTCCTGGCCGGCCAGTCAGGATAGTAGGGACGTACCCAAGCAGTACCCCAGATCACTACTATGGGAGTGAAAGCAAAGAGGAGAGAACCCCAAAGAGGAGCCCAAATAATCCTTCGGCGTTGTCTCCTTTTATAGAACCGCCTGAAGGACCCTCCTCCCGAAGGCTGCCTCCATCAAGTCATGCAACGTGATCCTATAGTGCCTAGTAAAGGACTGCACCGAGGACCACGTTGCGGCACGACAGATCTCCCCATAGGAGGCTGCATTCGCGAAGGCCTGAGAGATAGCCGCATCCCTTAGGGAGGCCTCCCCCGCTCTCATCTGTCCCCCCTTATCTCCATCCAAAACTCCACTGCTAGGGTCATCCACTCGGCCCATCACTTTGACCACATGCAGCATCTCCTCTCCTCACTTCACTGGCTCCCCCTCTCCCAACGCATCCTTCACAAATGCCTGGTATTTACTTACAAAGCCCTTCACAGCCTGGCTCCCCCTTACCTCTCAGCCCTTATCTCCTTACACACTCCTGCACGCACTCTCCGCTCCTCCTCTGCCCCCTCCCTCGCTCTCCCTCGTCTCCCCTGCTCCCCTAACTGCCTTCATCCCTTCTCCCTTGCTGCCCCCCATGCCTGGAACTTCCTCCCTGCCCACATCCGCCTTGGCCCCTCCCTCCGCTCCTTCAAATCCCTCCTCAAAATCCATCTCTTCCTCGCCGCCTTTCCCGACGCTTGCTAGAACTTTACTCTCAACATTTACTGTCTACCCTCCCCCTGACTACAACAAAACCAAGCACGTGCACCTGAGACTTCGCTCTGAATGTTTTGTCCCTTGTATCTCCCTATGTCCCCTCTCCTTGTCTCCCCCCTCCGAGGCTTTTAGATTGTAAGCCGTAGGCAGGGACCGCGTCCATCTCATTGTTCTGTGAAGTGCCAGGTACACAGCTGGCGCTATACAAGTGCTAATAATAATAATAATACGTAAAACCATACAATAATAATAATCTCAATTTTTCTCCCTTATTGCTTTCTTTCAGAATCTGTTATCCTGCACCTCCATACACCTTGGGCAGGGACCCGAGTTGACTGCACTAAAAAAATCTTAAACTCTGCAACCAGTGAAGTCAAATTTGCAAATTCACCACAAGCATTAATATTTGCATAATTAACTTGATTTGCATAACTATGCATGCTGGGAAGCAAATTTGCAATAGGTTTGACATAGAATCACAGCTTTGCTAATCAAACACAACTCAAATCCTCTGGAATTTCAGCACCTCCCTCACGCAAACATAGGGCCATCAGACCCCACCCACCTACAGTTCATCTCCCAGGGGACTATTTACCCTCGGGTCATGGTCAGGATTGGCTGATTCTGCAAAAATCACTGCAAATTGCAGCAACGCAGTCAACTCGGGTCCCTGACCTTGGGGGCTGATCCAGTAATTGCACATGTACTGTTGTGCAAGGTGGGGGGTGTACAATTGTTGCACAAGTGGAAGTACTGGATAGGCTCCATTGTGCGCAAAAGGGTATTAACCTTCTGATTATGGGGTCTCAAGGCCCATTAGTGCAAATTCACCAGTTGCCATCTGCAAAAGGGACACACTGGGGGTGAAGAGTACCTTTCATGACCATCTTCTCTCACCAAGTATCACACACCACTTGCACACACCTCACTGACTGGGTTGGCTAATGGGATGTTCTGTGCTATGCCCCCCCTTCTAAGGGTTTCAGCCTCTTTAAGCGTTGCAGGTTTGGCTACTACCCCAAGACTCTTGTAGACATCCTGAGGCACACCCGCAAGTTCTTGCTCATTTGGTGCTTCCACTGGCCTCTTTTCTCCTCCTAGGGTTTCCCCATACCAAGTTCTGCTTTATCCTCTTGGCATTGTCCCCTTGCACATCTCATCCTTTTGAGAAGGGAATCTCATCTTCCACAAAGTAGATTGGTGTCTACTAATACTTGGGTATCTCCCACAGCTTCCCCACACAGACATCTTACTTCCCTGGTTTCACTCTCTCTTGTGGACTTTGCCTTGTTTTGTTCTTGCTGAAATGGAAAGGGAGGCATCCACTCCCATCAGTACTGGATAAGATAATGACACCACTACTACCCACTGTCTCCAAGTCACTCCCAACCCTCAGGGAAACCTTAACCCCCTTAACTTGGGGATACACCCTTGTGACCCATGGATGCCACATTTCATCCTGCCAACCTAACTCCAGCATCCTTATAGCACAAAACATACTGCTGCCACTAAAATAGAACCACCATCCATGAATCAGATTCGAAGACTGTTCCAAAGAAATAAAAGCATTAGCGCACTGCTTTGGCACCCACTAAACAAGCAAACAATTTTGCAGACACCATCTTACATGAACAAGCTTTCAATTAAGCGGAGGTTTCGGACAGCCTCTACAATGAGATTTCGACGCTTCAATAGCCGATAGGTCTCATGAGATCTCTCTACAGCAGTGACTCTTGAGCGCTTTTCCTTCCTCTTTTGGTCACAATTCTAGTGCAAGAGAGAGAGAGAGAATTCAGTCTGTATAGCCCCACAAAATGTATTTAAAGGAGATTTGTAAAGGAAACGGTGCTCCAGATTCAGCAGAGGAGATTAAGGGAGAAATAAAGGTAACTAGAGATTGAGGTCCTGGTAAAGTAGGAGACGGTTAGTAATGCGGCCACCTACCCAGTACTGCAGATTCCTACATATCAGGCAGTTGTACTAACAACAAAACAACTCTTTACAAGCTCTTACCTTGGAATTTTCAAGTCTAACCTCCTAAATCACAGCCATATCTCCATCTTCATCTGTGGAATGGGTGTATGAAGAGAGATTGGGCTCCTGCTTCAGTGTGTGTAAAGTAGAATCTTCCTCTGCCAAACCCTCAGGAATCTCTTCTGGATCTTCCAGAGGGCACAAAGCAGGCAGCTTCCTCACCAAGGTTTTTACAGTTAGCAGCTTACAACCTAATTTCAACAGCAAAATACGCAGCCACTTGGTTAGTCACTTACTGAACAGTACCTACAGACTTCTCAAAAAATGCAGTTAATTGACTAGATGTCTGTACAGGCGTTGACCTGGACCCACTCAAGATGAATTCAAGCATGTTCCACTCAACTCATTAAATGTCACCTTATCCAGTGGCACAGAAAGGGTCACGAAAAATATTAGAATTGTAGACTGGAAGGGACAGCAACAAGCTATTTAATCCATCCCTTTTCCCAGCCATCTACACAGATTTAAATCTAAAATTATCCCTGACAGATTTTCAGTTTCCCTTGGAAACGTTTCCTAATATTTACCTAGATTATCTTAAGCCTATTGTTTCTTCTCCAACCATTAGTTGACAGGGTGAATAAAACAATATACTGTATACCCTCTTTACCTTTTACATATTTGAAAACTACGTCTCTCCCCCTGCCAGTCTTAATTTCTCAAGACCATGCCCAGTTCTTTCAACATTTCTTCATTAATCTTGCTTCCATGAGATAATAGATTGTTCTTCAAATCCTCTCTAATTTAACAGCTTCTTAAATATTGGTGCTCAAAACAGCACACAATTCTCCAACCAAGGCCTGACCAGCAGAAGATGGTAATACTATATCCTGTACCTTACATATAGTAAAACTGGAATCTGTCCTTTTTGCAGCAGCATTAAATTTCTGCAAAGTTTGTGATATCTGTTTAAACAAATTTATACCCCACCCCTCCTGTTGAGGCAGCTAACAAATCATAAAATACAATAATAAACAAACATAAATACATCATAAAACATCCCATTCATATGGAGGCTAACACCCTAGCCCAGTCACACACACACACACCCTCTCCAAAAGCCTGGCGGAACACCAGGTCTTCTACTGTCTCGGCTTCCTGGCAGAGGGCTCCGAGTCCCAACAGAGCTGGCTCAAAAGACATATGCGGTCCAAGCGCAAAGCAGAGCTGGTCCAAGGCACTAGGAACAGCAGGAGGAGACACCCAGGAATCAAGGCAGAGATTGGAAACAGCAGGGTGATTGGGATCCAAGAAGTGACTGATGATCTGCCTAGCTTCCTGTGCCTTCAGGATGGCCTTAGATACAGGCCAGCAGCCAGCCAGGAAGCTAGGGGCATGGAGCAAGGTTGAGGGAGAGATGTGGCCTGACCTGTACTACGGATGGCCTTTAGCACTAGCCCTGAGCAAAGTGCCTTGGTGGCACTGAGGCGCCCGTCGCTGCACTCAGGGCCCCACAGAGGGAGGTTTGAGCCTGGGTCTTTACACATAGGTCCCTCGCCCAAGAGGCCTACAATCTAGGATAAATAAGGAAGGTGGAAACATAGGAAGGGATAGATATACAAACCTTTCCCATTTTACAGATGGGGAACCAAGGTTGAGACACAGTGACTTGCCCAAGGTGACCCAGTAAGTTTATCAATCAATCAAAGGTTTTATTTGTTTAGCCTTAGGCCATAACAAAAGTAATATATCATTAAATACATTTGAATCCATAAAAACAAATAAAATACAAGTGGATAAAATTAATAAAAAAAATATAAAATAGAGTTCACGAGAAAGTTATTTTGTCTTCCCAATCCTCTCATGACTTACTCTTCCTAAGACACTGTGAAATAGCTTGACCACATACACGATTAACGGGGCATCAGGAAAAGACCTAAAAACAGATCCACTCCTAGAGAATCCCTATGTCCAGGATATGCAAACCCTTAGAAAGGTACAAAGTGCCTTGCCCTTCCCGGAGCTTGTGGCGGCACACTTGGCCCCTGCAAATACAATCCCACTAGCCTACAATTGTGGGACAATGCAGAAATGAAAAGGGGGCAGGCATGTGGCATTTGGACTGGGCTTTGAGTCCCGTAACAATAATATATAATTAAACTGCAGGAAGGTCAGTAGGAGATACAATAAATATATACTTTGATAGGCAGATTACACATAAAGTTCACAAGGAGAGTAGTTCTCAATCTTCCCTATCCTCCCACGTCTTACCCTTCTCACAGCTATAGCAACGCCCTTAAGCCTTGTGGAAATATCTTAACCAAAGGACACAATATAGGGCAAAACTGAGAGAACTTGGGGACAAACCCACTCCCCAAAGTCCCCATATAACACTATTAATACCCTCCCTTGGGGGATAACAAAATGCCTTGCCCTTCCCTTCCCGGGCTTGTGATGACACGCTTAGCCCCTGCAAAATGCAATCGTACTAATCTGCATTTGTAAGTGAATACTCTAGTATGATAATAATCAAAACTTTGTTCAAGCACTAGCCGCAGCCGTGACCCAACATAACATTAACATGAAACCAACATAAAACTGTGACTAGGAAATTCATCTGCACATCTAGATATCCAAATTTTCAGAACGCATTGAAATGTAATCTTGGGTCATTCTTGCCGTCCCAAAAATGACTTCCCGGGATTTACTTCCGATGCAATATAGCAATAACTGCAAAGGTGACTGATTACCCATCCGAGAGAGTCATGGTGTCAAATGGGTGTCTGTAAGAAACTGCTTCCGGGGGCATACAAACATTATATGGGGAAGATCTTCTACTAAACCTAGGCCACAGGGACAGATCCTATCTTGCCACCGCACACCAGATCTCCGCCCTTTCAAAACATTGGATGGAAGAAGATCCAATCGAAGCAGGGTCATAGTCCTCCTTACACCTGGAACTTCCATCATTTCCAGGTATTCCTCACACATATGTATCTGCTTGAACATTTTATAGAAAGGTGCACAGCTAAGCGAATATATTGTACTCAAGTCGGTCTGGGTGGCTTGATCTCTCAGCTGTTTATATATTAGGTGCTTTTGGGTGCAGAGTGGCAGAGAAGCTAACATTTCACTTGAAAGGCCCAAATATTGAAGCTGCCTAGCAACTTTGTTCCTTCAGAGCCTGTGAGAACACCAATTCCCTGTCTCGATGTAACATTGATGAGGGAGACGGAACTCAGGCATGTTGGTCAACTTGGACCAGTAATTCAAAGTTGCCATCTTTATTTTAACTTCTATTGGGAGCATTCCCGTTTCGAATCTGAGCAGACAGGCCGGGACCGATTGCGAGATCATAAGAATCACTCTTAAAAATTTCAACATTCACGTTGACACACCTTCCACCCCCTCTATCTCCCACTTTCTCTCTCTGACCTCCTCCTTTGATCTCCGACTCTGGACCGACTCCCCCACTCATACTGATGGCCACTCCCTCGACCTCATCTTCACTCGAAACGGTTCTCTTACTGACCTCTCCTTTGACCCCTGCCCTAATTCTGATCACTTCCTCGCCTCCTTCAGCCTCTCCCACCAACCCCCTTCTTCCTCCCTCTCTGCGCCCCTTCCACAATATGCAGGCCTTTACCCCCTCGGAGTTTGCCTCCTCTCTTTCCCCCCTCCTCCCCACCGTTTTCGCCTCCTCCTCCACTGACTCTGCCATCTCTGCTCTCAACACTTCTCTCTCCTCGACCCTTGACTCTCTTGCCCTCCCCCTTCTTCACGCCCCATCCGGCCCCTAAACCCCCGCCCCTGGCTTACCCCTACCATCCTCTACCTCCGCTCCTGCACCTGGGCTGCCGAACGCCTCTGGCACACATCCCGCTCCCTCCCTGACTTCCTCCACTACAAATTCTCCCTCTCCTC
>QEPC01014024.1:1377453-1388398 GCA_003113815.1 Sphenodon punctatus
TCTGCTGACTGCTGCTACCAACTTCTTTGTAACCAAGCCAAGCACACGCACCTGAGACTTCGCATCCGCCTGAATGTTTGTTTGTCTTCTCCCATGTCTCTCCAACTGTCCCCTCTCCCTGTCTCCCCCCTTTGTCTTTGTCTTTTAGATTGTAAGCCATAGGCAGGGACCGCGTCTATTTCTGTGTTCTGTACAGCACCAGGTCATACGACTGGCACTTTATAAATGTCTAATAATAATAATAATAATTTTAAAAAGCGATTTTGTAGCCTTTCAAGGTCACCAGCCGCAGACAGGCCCCAGATTTCTGCCCCATACAATGCAGCGAGTCTGGTTTTAAGCTCAAATAATTTCAGGGCTGGCTTTACCAATCGCACCTCCATGGGACCTCCAAAATGTTAGGAGACCCCCAACTGACTGGGAGAGTTTTAATCTAACACCCTCTACATGGGGCTGCCATGAAGTCGAGGCTGAGAAGCGAATCCCCAGATAACTATAACTTTCAACCTGCTACAGTTGTTTCCCATCCAGCAACCATTCTTGTCCCCTAGATTGTTTGCCAGTAAGTTTATAGTATAATAATAGTATAATTTATTTACAGCCATAGGTCAAACATACAAATATCATTACAAGTTAAAAAAAAATACAAAAGTCATTAGGACAAGTTCCTTAAGCAAATAAAGCAAATTGTGTGGTAACACACACAGCACATTTACCAACAATCCTAAACAGTACCCATTAGAGCTTGGTAAAAAGGACATACCCACAGAATGTGGATCGTATCCTCCACTGCCCCCATCAAGCATGGACACTGCCTTTGACCATAAGGGACTTTAGCCCATCTCCCTCTTGGACCCTGGACTTCAGCTGGCCTAGATGCAACTTTGTTAAGCCCACATGAAGGGGACAATACCTGGATGGGAGAGGAGACCAATAGAAGCCTCAGCTGATGGCACTTCCAACAGGCTGTTTTCCCCAAACCAGTGAGTTTAAACTAGGATGGGATTAGAACCCTGGTCTCCATGTCTAAATCCAGCACCTTATCCGTAGGCTAGTGGCTCCCTATATTTGCTAGTTCACATTTTTCCAGCTTACTTAAGAGAACATCACACATAACAAAGACAGTTCAGATTATTAGATCAAGAACTGTTGGTAAGACTATGGAAGTTTTCAGTCCTCACAAGGCCCTTCCTCGGGCATATAATAAGACAGAACTATGGACAGAGAAAAATGTAAGACAGGTATAAATAATGAAAGTAATCGCTTGAAATGGAGTTATAGGGAAATTGATCACTGGTGTTCTAAACATTTTAAAAGCCATTGACAAACATTTAGGAGGGTGTAATAGGAAAAAGGTTTCTGGGGGGACAAGGTTCCTCACATTTCAGGCTTGTGATCCCCGGAGAACAAGATTTTCATGCCGCTGAATGTGTCCGTGGGTATAACCTTCTCTAGGGCTGTTCGAGTATCTTCTGGCCCTTATGGCATACCTTTCAAGCACCACGCTGACAGCTGTAAACGTTGAGGCTCCGTGTAGACTATGGACTGTATCTTAGGGGGTCCGGCATCGCTGGCAGAGCAAGCGGGTCTTGCGTCTGCATTTTCCAGATGACTGGTGTCCACCGGCACCTGGGCCCACCCACACAGGTGTTGAATACCAATGCCCATTCGTCCCTTATCTTTGTGCAGTACCCTGGTGAAAATTAGGAAGGGTGGGAAGGTGTACAGGATTACCTGGGGCCAGGTTTGCTGAGGGCATCTATTGCTAACGTCACTGGGTTACCTCTCCTGGCGAAGTAGTCAGAGGGTTTGAATTTGGCTCCTGATTCGGACAGGTTGAATTCTGGCTTCCCCAACCCAGAGTCCTCTGGAATGCTTGTGGGCTGAGCTCTCATTCACCCAGGTCTATGTCCCTGCAGCTCAGCCAGGTGGGTGTTTTCCACTTCTCAAGTGTGGCTTGCCCTATGGAGGAGGTTCTGTGCTTCACCCAGTTTAAGGTCCATTGCCCCTCCCCCAGTGGGAGCTTTCCTGGTGTTTCATGTGTGCTATTACCATGAATTTGTCTGCATCGAATTGTGCGGGTTCATTATCCTGTGCTCAAAGGCTTGAAGAGTCAGTTAAATCACCCAAAGCTGGAGGAAGTTTGTGCTGAAGGTGAACTCGATGACTGAACACCTTCCTTGCATTGCTGTGCCTGCCTGACGTGCTCCCTAGTCCCTTAAGCTGGCAACAGTCATGGTGGGAGCTCGCTTTCGGGCTCCATCATGGGGATCCTCTGGCTGAGGGGGCCTTCCCAGCTTCCCCACTGGGGATCTGCGATAGGTGAGCCGGTATCCAATTTTCTTAGGTTCCCTGCTCACTATCCTCATTTGTAGGGGTCAGAGAAGGTGTTGAAGTGGATGAAGGTGCATCGTTGAATGCAATTGTTTTCTGCTGGTTAAGCGGACTACTCCTGTGGCTTCCCAGCCCTCAAGATGTTCTATGGTCCTTGACATGAGCAAGCACTTTACTGAGATTCATACCTACTTGGTGGGCAGCTGGTCAACACCAGGTTATGCCTCTCATAACAACGTCTTTCACCCAGCTTCCCATTATCAACTGTTCCCGTGCTTGGTTGGGGCAGTGCAGCCTTCCCCCCCCAAAAAGGGGGAGTGCTTGGGGGAAGTGTTGGATGAATCACTGGGGTGGCTTGTTTCGTGCTGGCTTGTCTCCACTTCTATTGAAGTGTACATCACGTGTGCAAAACGGGGCTGTCCTTGTCCTTGGCTGCAGCCAGTGCCTTTTTCCATTTCTCAGTGGTCTCCTTGAACCTCTCGTTGAGTGTTGGCCCAAAGAATTTCTCCTCAGTGAAGGGATCCGCTGTGAATACAGCCATGGAAGCTGGGTCCCCCAAGCAGGTGCAAAGCCATAGGTGCCGTGTGATGGTGTCATGAGTGATCTATGGTAGCTTCTGTTACCTATGCTGCTGCCATGTCGATCCCCTAGTCAGCTCATTCAATGCCGCGACCGACCTGTCAGGGTCTCAGGTGTCCTCGGTCCTGGTCATAATAATCCAACTGGGGACAGTGATGGTTGAGGTGGGCCTGCCTAGTTGTCATGGACTCATGGACTCAGTGGAGTGATGCCTTGACACCGTATGGGCCTTATCGTAAGGGTCACTCCTAGTGTGAAGTTGAGTCCCTCATGAGCGCTGCTTCTGCCCAGTGAAAGGTGGTGTTGGGGCCCATGTCTTGCAACCCTGATCCCAAGGGGGTTGGAACACTGCCCAAACCTCTGACAACACCACTCAGGCCTTGTGAACCATGTGCTCGTCTGGAGGAAGGGAATACAGCTAAGTGATAGCCTCAAGGGTCTTACTTTTAGCTGCTGTGCTCATGCTGACCTAACTGCTGCCTCCACAAGGGTGGGGGGTGGGCAGCAGGAGAAACACCTCCCGCTACTTCCGTTTCTGGAGGACCTTGTGTCTGTCACTGTTTTTCTCTGGCTGTTTTTCTAGCTCGTCAAGGCCTTGAAGGTCTAGTCCCTCAATGGCCACAGTCCCCCTTTTGATAGGAGGGGCTAAAGAATCTCTCCTGATGTTCCTTGTCAGATGACTACTCCACCTCTGAAATCCTCTGCTTCCTCCAAGGAGGCCTCAAAATCTGACGGTGAGCCTTGGGTGACCAAATAGTCCCTCGACACCTTCGAGGAGGTCCCTTTATATTTCTTTTTTTTTTAAAAATAAAACATTTTTATTTTATTAACATTCCAGTATTGGAATCTTACAACAACATTTCAGACACGGATACATATTCTATGAACACAAAATTTTTGCCAATTTGCAGATTCACCGTATAATAACCCAGAAGCACTCCATTATATATGCATTTACATTCAGTTAACTCCTAGAGTTGTGAGAGATTAAAGATAAGTCAAAAATCAGTTTTTGTCCAGCTCTTCTCCTATAGCCAAAAGAATTGAGAACCATATCATCACGAAATTCTTGCGCTTGTTTCTTAGTTGGGCTAACATCTTCTCCATCATAAATAAAAAACATACCCGACTGGTCCATTCCTCCAAAGGTATTTCGCCTGGTGATTTCCAGTGTGTAGCAGCGGGTGGCTTCCAGGTGGTAAATCCCTGCAGGATCCAGACCCCCTGGGCTGTCACTCACTGGGAATCAGCACTCTTCACAAGTCACGTGGGAATTAGCTCAACAGTCTTTATTACACACACACAGATCCTGTATTCCCCAGTCTACAATCCCCAGGCTTCCGGCTCGTCTGCCTCCACCATGCAGGCCCAGCAGTCTCTTCACAGGCACAGGAGCGATACCTTAGCAACCCCCCCAAAGTCCATACAGCTAGGCCTCAGACCCTGGGTTCTGGCCAAGCCTTCCCCAGGCAGGAGGCACCCTCCTGGACATAACCCTCTCCACTACCTGGGTCCACGGCCTTCACCACCTTGGAGACCGTAGAGTGGAGATCAAGGCTTCTTCATGGGAAATGTTGCCCCTTCAGCTTCCAGGCAGGGACTGCCCTTTCTCACAATCTTGCCTCTCCTTATATCCCTAGAGTGGGCATGCCCAACTCTCCAGCTTGGTTACCCTTAAGAAGGCCAGTGTCCTGCCCACTCTGTCTCTTGGGCTCTCAGCCTGTTTCCAGCTCAGGCTGGTCTTACACCATGGGCTAGCTTCCCCCCAGACCCATGCACAGAACCCACTTATACCCCTCTTACAGAGGCAGCAGCCACACAGGACTGCTCTCTGCTACAAAGTGCCTGGTGATCATATTTAAATCCGCAATGCGTAATATCTTGATTCCTGATGTAGTTGTAGGACTTTCCCCTCTAAGTAAACACCCAGTAGTGCAAGTTCCAGCTTAAAGGGACAATCAAGCCATTAACTTTGTTAATAAATGCCCAGACTTTTCTCCAGAACTGCTGGATATACTTACAGCCCCATAAACAATGTAGGCCTGTCCACATCCCTTCCAGCATAGGCCTTCTGGGTATATTCCAGTATACCTGAATTGTACAGGGGTGATATAAAATCTTCTTGTGACTTTGAGTTGTGCTTCTTTGATCTCGAGTGTGGATGCTCATGAGTGAATATGAGACCAGATTTGTTTAACCTTCTTTTTTGTAAATTTATGGTCTAAATGTTTCCCCCACATTTCTATATACCTATTATTTATTTATTTTTGAGTAAATCTTTTCAAAAAATTCTTTGTATAGTCTGGACAGTCTGGTGCCAGACCTCTTGAATATCACCAATTCAATACCAAGTATGTCTCTCCCAAAGCTTTTCACAGTTTCTGAGCAGGTAAAGACACTTTTAAGTTACAAATATAGAAATATACTGATTTTTGCTTACAAGTCTAATTCTTGTAAGGATTTAAAGTTGTCCTCTGAACAGCTGATAAGCCTTGTTAATGTACTTTTCTAATAGTTGCTCTCTCAGTTGGGTGGCAATTTCTTTTTTATGTATATATTATTTTTATTTAATAATTCTTGTACAGTGTAACAGTGTTAATATTACACATCGTCTCCACAAACATTATTACACATGTGCATACTTTGCATATTGAAAACAAAATATTCATACCCTTTATCGCTCGCTATTTCCTAGTTATCTACTTTTTAAACATATAGTTATAGCCCATTAATAGTGTAGAGTTGTAGTTACAATATACATTTTCAATAACCGTCTCCCTATTGGATATAGTATAGTATAGTCTAGTATAGTACAATTTACGGTCATAGGCCAAAAACATACAAATATCATTACAAGTAAAAAACATACAAAATCCATTAGGACTAGTTGCTTAAGCAAATAAAGCAAATTGTGTGGTATAAACATGTAACGCATTTACAAACATCTCTTCCCGGGGATATATATGCTGCTGGGTCTAAGATTTTGATTAGTTAATTATGTTTTTGTTTTTCTGTTTTTGTATTTGACAGTTTGGTTTTTTTGTAACATGTTATGACTTTGTTGAACATTAATAAATAAATACATACAAACAACCCTAAACAGTACCCATTTCAGGTGGCTCTTATTTCCAAAATAAAATAATTTAGGTCTCAGAGAGAATTTACTTCTTTAATTACACTGCTGCAAAGTTTCTGTGTTGCATATATGAATTTATGCCAGTGACGTTATTACAAATATTTAGTTGCTTTGAAGAAGCCATAATGTTTTTCCAAAGGTATCAAACGCGGGGACCAAAGCTGTCACAGGAACTAAATATTGCTTTCTTAGAGCTTGGTAAAAAGGACATACCCACACTGTTCCCATGAAGCATGGACACTACCTTTGACCATATGGGTCTTTAGCCCACCTTCCCTATTGGACCCTGGACTTCAGCTGACCTAGATGCAACTTTGTTAAAGCCTCTCTAAGACGGGGCTGCGTGATCTTCAAAAGATAGGGAGAGCAAATATTTTCCTGTCGTGGCCCTATAGTTAAGGCAGTAGCAAACTCTCATTGAACAGCACATGCTGTTCAGTGGGAGTCAGTAGAGCAAAAACTTCCAGTTGGCGACCATTCTGGCTTTCCTCCAGCAACGCATGTGATTACAAACAATGACAATGACAAACAATGAAGGGGAGTCCAGGGCCGGGGGAGGGGGGGCTGAAGGTGTGGGGGGGGTCCCCATCCCTCACCTACCTCTGCCTGCTAGTAGAGCAGCAGCAGCAGGACACCAATCGGATTGGGAGATAAAGCTGTTTGTTTACAAACAACTCCTCCCCATTTGAGTGATCAGAAGGTTGTTGCCTTCTAAAGAAGGTTCTTTGATATGGCTTCCAACATTCTCACAACCGGGTTGTGCATGCGCACTATATTCAGATAATAAGACCACGTGATGGTCTCGAGCTCCTCTAGTATAAAAAGCAATCTCCCCCTCAGAAGGACAGTTCCTTTCAACCCTTTCTAGGATATAAGAAAATTCCACATGCAGGGCTGGAAGAGTGGGTGTTGTGAGAATGTTCGGAGCCATCTCAAAGAACCTTGTTTACAAGGCAGCAACCTTCTGTTCTTCTTCAAGTGGCTCCTCACAGGCTGTTTTTACATGGCTCCGCCGTATCCCCACTCACCCCCTACTCATCTGCACCTACGGAGCAACCACCGTTTTCCCCAGTTGCTCCGTGCACGGGGACGAGATGGGAGGTGAGAGGGGAATGCATGTTAGGCAAGCATGCGCATGCACCCCTCACTGTGAGTGCGCGCGCAGTTCACACAGGGCTCCTCCACCCATGAAGATGCAGAAATCTGCATTTTCACGGGTGGGAGAGGCCAGTGTAAAAACTGTCTTACTTCTACTATATACTTATACATTCTTAGGTAGGAATATAGGATGTAAAGCAATATCTATTCTATCTTAGAAAATCTGGAAATATGGTTCTGAGATTATTATGGCTGCTATTTCACTAACTCTTCTTAATGAAGTTATTGCTAACGACTACTGTCTTTAAACCCACACCCCATAACCACTTCATTAGCGCCCCCATATAATTAATTCACGCTGCCCCGGGGGTGCAAATGAAATGGTTATGGGTGGGGGGCAGCATGAATTGATTATGGGGGCACAACTGAACTGGTTAGATGGATGGATAGAGTCTCTTTTCATGGCATAATGCGCTTAATAGGCTGGCTGCATTTTAAGTGTATTTTGTGTTTGATGATAGCGTCCCCCAGGCCTGCCGAGCCAGGCGGCACCCCTCGGCCTGCCAGTGGGACACAAACAGAGGGGCCCATCTTGACTTCTTAGCCAGGGGCCCACTGCACCCTAGCTATGCCCGTGGTCTAGTGTGTTTGACTGATCATTTGAATGAGTGTGTGAGGTGAGAGCGTGTGTGTGTAGTGTGTATGGATGAGTGTGTGTGACCAATTTGAATGACTGAGATGAGAGCATGTGTGTACTGTGTCTGAATGACTGTGCGTATGATTAGTTAGAATGAGTGTGCGTGAGAGAGGTGAGAGCACGTGTGTGAATGAGTGTGTGACCTCTTTTACACGAGATGCACCCCTGCAGTGGTGCGTCTCGTATGAAAGCTAGTTAGTTAATTAACGGCTCTGGCTAACGCCTTGGTCAAACAACAAATGAACAAAAAAAGACATCACTCAATATATTAAGTATATCACAGAAAAAAACCAGACAAATATAGCATAGCATAACGTGTCTGGCCCTGGTCCCCTCATTCTAACACAAGTAGAAAGAGGCTTGTAGATAACAAGCTTGAATTTCTAAAACTATTTCATCTTCTATCTACACTCAGTCAGGGGGGCAGCATGATATTTAAGGAGAGCTCTCTTATTAACGTGGGGTTAATTACAACAGTAATTATTTCATTGATATTGCCGTACTCTTGGGGGGGGGGGAGGGAGTACTTTGGCAGAGCTTGACCTCTAAATATACTTAATCAGCTAAATACAATACCTACTTGGGTATGTAAAACAACATATTGCCATATCCATTAGAGTCATCATCAGTGATAAATTTCAGGTTAATACCATACCTTAATGAGACATTAAATCAGTTCCTTAACATAACACAATGTACATCCTCCATTAAATTACTACCCAAAAAACCATCTAATCCACCTCTTCCTTTACTTATCACACTGGGCTCTTATCTTTCCCACTGCAAGTGCAAAAATAGCCACAGCTTTGGACACCTCCTCATTCTTATCAGTTAATAAAAATATCAATTTCTGCAGTGTTGGTCAATTACAATCTAATTTAACTGATTCTAGTAGCTTTTGGCAGATTGCAAAGAACATCGAGCAGGCCAGGATATAATGGAGTAGGTCATCAACCACCCCCATTCCACAGCTACATAAACGATCTTTGTATGGAATCTTCCCATAACATCCCAGTGTCACGGCAGAGCTCATAGTCTGGAATCTCAGATCAAAGAAAGCTTTTCTAAGCATCAGGTTTGATATTAGTACCAAGTATCCAGACCCCTCATCTTTAGGTAGCCAATATTTGTAATACAGGGAGATACGAGAGAGTCTGGCTTGAGTGCCTTCTTGCTGCTGAGCAATATCATTCATCCTTAATTTAATCAACCTCTTTGCTTCTTTTAAGTGGAAAGGTTTTACAAAATCTACAGAAAAGTCTAAAAGGTTGAGTTTATTCCTTATGCCCTTCCACCATGGATCCCTATCAAACCAACGGGGGTTACTTTTTTCGTCCAAACACAATTTTGGCAAGGAAACAGGTGGCAAATGCAAGATCTTTAACATGATCAATAAAATAAGTTTCTCCACTTTTGCCGCTATGGGTTTCATTCCTACCTCTGATCTTAATGTAGCTGAGGAGGCTGCAGGAGGAGCCAAAATCCCCCTCAAGAATTTATTTTGAATGACCTTGCAGTAGTCATTAACCGAAATGTCATATCCCCATACCTGAGAGCATAACACATTTTAGAGATGGCTTTCACCTCATAAATGTTTAAGGCTGGTCTCAGTTTAAATCCCCCCTTAGATTTATAAAACTTTAGTAATGTTATAATAATAGGTGTCAGAGTTTGTTTGATAGACTGGCTATGGGGTGCCCATGAGCCCATTAAATGCAAAGATTATCCCAAGATATTTAAATAAACATACCTGCTCTACTTTCTGCCCTTGTATGTACCATTTTTCAGCTTTATATTTTGGGGCAAAAATCATTATTTTTGTCTTATTATAATTAATTAAAAGGTCTTCTTTGGTGCAGGCCGACCCAAAATCCTCAAGAAGCTGTAGTAGGCCCAGCCTTACTGTAGAGAGCAAAATAGTATCATCGGCATACATTAGGATAGATACTTTACGGTTTCCAATTTTTGCCGCCATATAATTCCCCTGATCTTGGTGGGATTCTAACATATTATTTACATAGCCGTTAAATAAGGTTGGGGTCAGCAAGCAACTTTGCTGGGCACCTCTTGTTGA
Source organism: Sphenodon punctatus (assembly GCA_003113815.1). Classification (NCBI taxonomy): domain Eukaryota; kingdom Metazoa; phylum Chordata; class Lepidosauria; order Sphenodontia; family Sphenodontidae; genus Sphenodon; species Sphenodon punctatus. The sequence goes on from QEPC01014024.1 coordinate 1,387,372, forward strand.
CCTAATAGGTTCTGTCATAGCTTCTCTTAAGTTTATCTGTACCTTCACCGATACATTTGTATAGAGGGACTTTATTAGCAACAGCAATCTTTTATCCATCTTTAACTCAGCCATTCTTCCCCATAACTTCTCTCGATTAATTAAATCAAACAAAGATGTCAAATTGATGAAGGCTGCGAATAGCTTCATTTTTGAAACTTTGTATTTCCCTATGAGATGGGCAAGCACAAAGCAATGACTTACAGTGCTTTTAGAAGCACAAAATTCAGCTTGTCCCTCCGCTAATACCTTGTTAGTAATTTTATTTATTTATACATGTATACATACATACACATACACATATTAAAATTTATATCCCGCCCCCTCCCGTCAACAGACAGCTTGGGGTAGCTCACAACTCCCACATTTTAAAGTCATAAAACAATAAATACAATAAAAAACAGATAAAAAGCGAAACTCAAACCAGTTAAATTAACCAAAACAAAAATCTTAACAGTTTAAAAAAACCTTAAATGCACAGAGTATTCTTAAAATACAAAAAAAACCCAAATTCAGTACAATTACAATTTAAAAAACCTTCCACTCCATACTTTGCAACAAAACATAAATGCCAAAAAACATGGAAATTATTTCACAATTTGAACAATATTTAATATTTTATCCTCATCAACATATATGTAATATATGTACTTAATTCCTTACCATACTACTTTTATTCATTTTTATCAATGACTAAACTTTCACATTTTTTCATTATTAAACTTTTATTTATTATCATAATTCGACAACAGTTTTTTGACAGTGCATTAAGTCTGTTTGGACACAACTCCATTCTGTAGAACAAATTGTACGATGTTAGGTATACTCAGATTGTTAACACTTTATTGTATGAAGTGTATACAATTTGCATAAATATAAAGCACAGACAATGCACTGTGAAAAAATTGTTCGTTGTCGATCAGCGGGGGTGGGGGCAGTTTGAGGCTGGGTGTGGGGGTGGGAGGCAGGTCGGGGATGAGCGCGGGGG
>QEPC01014024.1:1390215-1557420 GCA_003113815.1 Sphenodon punctatus
GGGGGGGGGGGGGGGGAGGGGTTAGGGATTTTTATTTCACCCTACCCTTATATATTTCTCTTTTTATTCTTTTGTTCTTACCCTGTTTTAAAACTATTATATTATGATGATTGTTATATTTTATTATTGTACTTTTATGCTTTTAAAATTGTTAGCCGCCCTGAGCTGTTCTCAGGAGGGGTGGGATATAAATTGACAAAAATAAATAAATAAATAGTGGCCCCCGGAGGACCTCCAAGAAGGAACCCATGGCGGACCACAAGGATCGCCCCAGGACCTGAGGAGTGAGGCGGTCTCTCAGAAAGGAGGGGCCCAAGCCATATAGGGCTTTAAAGGTTAAAACCAGCACCTTGAATCAGGTTCGGAACACTATAGGCAGCCAGTGCAGAGCTCAGAGCACTGGTATTATGTGCTCCCTACGGCCGAGCCCTGTCAAAAGACGGGCCGCCGCATTCTGCACCAGTTGCAGCTTCCGAATCGTCACCAGGGGCAGCCCCACGTAGAGCGTGTTGCAGTAATCCAGCTTCGATGTGATCAACACATGGATGAGGGTGGCCAGGTTGGAATCCGAAAGATATGGTCAGAGCCTCCGCACAAGATGTAGCTGGCGAAAGGCTCCCTTCATCACTGCCTCTACCTGGCAATCCAGCTGAAGGCTGGGGTCCAACGGAATTACCAAGCTTTGGACCTGGGGAGCCAGCAGGGGACGGGCCCCCTCAACGAGGGGATCCATCACCCCTGTCGCGTGACCCACCAACATCACCTCCATCTTATCGGGATTCAGCCTCCATCTGTTCTGCTGTATCCAGTCAGTCACTGCCTCCAGGCACTGGGAAAGCACCGAGACTGCAGGACCTGGGTCAGTTGAAAATGCGAGGTATAGCTGGGTGTCATCAGCATATTGGTGGCAATGCACATCAAACCATCTCACAACCTCCCCCAGGGGTTGCAAATAGATGTTAAAGAATAATGGAGAGAAAATAGAACCTTGCGGTATGCTGCAAGAGAGGTCGCGGGGGCTAGATATTTCAGCCCCAACACCACCCGCTGACTCCTTCCTGAGAGAAACGAGTGGAACCATCCAAGAAACATCCCGTTCACACCCCCAGGGACCGCAATAGTCTCAACAATAACCCGTGGTCCATTGCAGCAGAGGCTAGCTAACAGGATGGAGGCTGATCCAAGCAGCAGAGAGCTCGAACAGGATGAGTAGTATGGAACGCCCTGAATCCATCTCTCAGCGGAGGTCGTCCACCAAGGCCACTAACGCAGTCTAGGTGCCATACCCTGGGCGAAACCCTGACTGAAAGGGGTCTAGAAAACTGATGCCATCCAGGTGACCCCGGAGCTGCTGTGCCACTACCAGTTCAATAACCTTCCCGGTGCATCGATGTCCAAAGATGGCTTCTTTAACAGGGACTGCATCACCGCCATCACCTTGAGGCAGTCCGGCACCCTACGCTCCTGAAGGGAGGCGTTGATCACGCCAGCCAGCACCGACCCCAAGGTCTCCCTGGAGGCATTTACCAACCAGGATGGGCATGGATCTAATTCGCAAGAGGTGGCCGTGACAGACTCCAGGACACCCACAGCATCAGCTGGCGTCACTTCCTGAAACTGATCCCACAAAGATGGATCAAACAGGGCATCCATAACCCCAAGTTCTCCTTCCTCTGCATCAATCCTGGCTCCGAAATTGCGCTGAATCCAAGCGATCTTATCTGCAAAGTAGGTGACAAGCTCCTCACAGTGGGCATGGGGTATCTCCCCCTCCAGGCGGAGGGAGGCCAGACTGACCAGCCCCCTAGCTCTGCTGGACGTGACTTTGCAGCAGCTATGAAGGCAGCAAAGAATGCCTTCTTTGCCGCCCTCAAGGCCACAGCATAGGACCGCAAATGGGCCCGATGCTGTAGCCGATCGGATTGAGTAAAAAAACACCGGTGTCGCTCTAACCACCATCCGTCCTGCTTCATACACCACAGCTCCTCAGTAAACCAAGGAGCCCTACGATAATGAAGCGGGCATAGATAATGACAAGGGCATAGAACTAACCTCCCCCACTACCAGATCACCCACCTCAAGGCCAGAGCAGAATACCAGATTGAGCATATGTCCCCCCTCGTGTGTTGGGCCATTGACCATTTGGGACATGCCAACAGTTGACATGGTGGCCATGAACTCACACTCTGTCCCTGCAAGGCCGGAGCTGGCGTGGATGTTGAGATCCCCCAAGACCAAGGGAAGCGCAACACCACCTCCGACACCAGTTCTGCTAGAGAAGAGAGGGATGCCGCTGGGCAGGAAGGAGCCCAGTACACCAGCAGCACCCCAGTTTTGTCCCCTGCCAAATCAAACATCACATGAAGAGCCCCAATTCCTGGAATAGACTGCACTGTATACCTCCTACCAGTCCAAGACTCCTTAAAAACCATAGCTACACCCCGCCCCCTCACACTGGGTGCCCCACCTCAGAACCTCCCCCCTCCCTAACCCAATTCCCCCTCCCCCCCACTGGAGTTGAGGACCCAATTCCAAGGACCACCCCCAACCCCCCACTGTTCTCCTTAATCTAAATTCCCTATATGCCAATACCAGACAACCAATGGACTCGGGTTCAGTCCCTAAACCATGTACAAAACTAAAAACAAAGTAATACTCCATTCCTGTAGTCGGTTTAAGAGCAACTTTGTATAGGAGAGATATTGGCCTGTAGTTACTAGGCTTAGACCGATACCCCTTCTTACAAATGGGTACAACTACCCCCTGCCTCCAAGAGTCTGGTATAATTCCTGAGTTGTTAATCAGCGTGAATAGATTTGCCAGAGCTGGAGCCACCACTCTGGTAGGAGTTTTAATGCTTCCCTGGGGATAAAATCGATCCCAGGGGCTTTCCCATTTTTTAAAGAGCCGATTGCTTCCTTAACCTCAGCCGCTGTAACTGACTCCCATGATGGCAGGCCCTCAGGGCATGCTAACAGTGCCTGATCATTAGACACCTTACTAGCTTTAAATACTGTTGTAAAGTGATCAACCCAGCCCTGCTGTAAGATTTTGGGGTCTACATACAAAGCTCCCACCCACTCCATTCCATTTATGATCTTCCAACAGGAACGAGAATCTGTTCCTTTCTAGAGCGGCCCACTGATTATTACTGAACTTCTGTTTAAGGAGTGCTTTATAATACCTCCTGATAATACCTCCTGATAATGGCCTACTACCCCCTTGCTGTTACTATCTTTCAAATGCCGAGCTAACTTCCTAACACAAGCGTTGGTCTGCTGACAACCAAATTAATATATACAATTAAGCTGTATACATTCCTCATCACGTATAAGTATTGTTCAGTCACCATATCACACATATGCAGCTTAATTTCAGTTAAGTCCGTTTTTAAAAATTAATGAATAAGAAAAGAAAAATGTATAGATTGGTCTGATATTTAATAAAGTTGCCTTAACATACAATTTACTGTCATGTTAATGTTTGAGTATAATTTGTAATGCCGCCTTAACAAGCTTCTTAAACCGAAGGTTTTTTGTCTAGGTAATATGCCTGTAAAGTGGGATATGCTTAACCATTAAGGCATCAGCTATATCTATTTCTAAGCACATATCCAGGAAATGCCCAATAATTATTTTCCTTTCATTAGGTTGGGGATGAAGCTGTGCCTCTGTGAAAATCTGACCCAGACCAGCTGTACCGAGAGCCTGCTTCACTCCCGTTAAGCCAGGTTTCCTTGGATACCATTAAATTGTTCTTTTCCAACAAGGCCTGTTTTGGTAATGTACTGGAGGAATAAGCCCTAAGCCTCAGCCACTACAACAATGGTCTAAGTTCGGCCCTTGCAGTGATGTTTACAGAACCCATCTCTACACGAGCAAGAGTGCGGGGCGGGGCTTTCTGGACAGCCAGTAGATTCCTTAGGAAGCATACTTGGACCTTTTCAATTGTTTCAATTCCCATGATCTGGGGTCCAGTCCCCAAAGCTCTGCTCCACAGAAAAGGATTGGATCTAGTTTAGCATTTGCTACCTTTAGTGCCTCAATCCAAGGGCGTTTTGCAAACTTCTTATAGAATGTAAGGACACCACTCGCAGACTGGGCTGCCTTAAGTGCCACTCTGTGGACATGGTCTGTCCATGTTAAGGAGCTCAAGAGAGTAAGACCCAAATAGGTGAATTTCTTTGCAACCTCCAGTTTATCCTTCCCATCATACCAGTGATGCCTTTTCTCTGTGCCAAATGCCATTATCTTTGATTTCTGAGCATTAATTTCCAAGATATTTCTGGAGCAATATTCTGCCATGATGGTAAGCATTGTTTGCAGCCCCACTTTGGAGAGCGAGAGTAGAGCCATATCATCGGCATAGAGGAGGCAAGGAAGCTCACCCCCAATTATCTTGGGGAGATTATGAGCAGGCTTCATCAGCCTTGAATTTAAATCATTTAAAAAGATTAAACAAAACTGGACACTTGGCACTAAAGTCCTGCTGTTTACTTTATTTATTTTAAAAATCTTATTACACCGCCCCTCCTGCCACAGGCAGCTTGGGGCGGCTTACAGTCAATAAAATCCACAACAATAAAACCAAAAACAATGTGAGGATAAATGTATCCCACCCCACCCTAGCTTACTCCCCCAACCCACTTACCAAAATGCCTGGCGGAACAGTCAGGTCTTACAGCTTCTTCAAAAAGAGGGGAAATCTGGGGCCAGCCGAGTCTCCACCAGAAGGGAGTTCCACAGCCAGGGTGCGGCCACCGAGAACATCATCCCTTGTGTAGTCCCCTGAGAAACTATGGGGACCTCGAGGACGGCGTCCCTGGATGACTGCAGGGGCTGCTCCAGAATCCAGGAGGGTGAGGCGGTCCCGCGGATAGTTAGGGCCTAGGCCGTTTAGGGCTTTATGGGTCAAGACCAACAGCTTGAAATCAAGTCTGGAAAACAATCAGCAGCTAGTGCAGAGATCGGAACACCAGGAGACGAGCCGCTGCATTCTGCACCAGCTGCAATTTCCGAAGCGTGACCATGGGTAGCCCCACGTAGAGCGCGCTACAGTAGTCAAATCTGGAGGTGATGAAAACATAGATGATGGTTGCCAGGTCTGAGTCTGAAACATACGGTCAAAGCCGTCACACCAGATGTAATTGACGAAAGGCACTCCTCACCCCAGATGCCACCTGGACACCCAAGCAGAGCTGTGAGTCAAGAAGCACCCCCAGACTCGCACCTGGGAGACTAATGGAAGGCAAACCCCATCAATGACGTCAAATAATGGGAACTGCCATCTCCATCGCCCTCCCCACCAACATCACCTCTGTTTAGTCCTCATCCAGTCCCCCACAGCCATCAGACACTGAGTAAGCATCGAGACTGCCGGGCCTGGATCTGTGGAAAAAGAGAGGTAAAACTGGGTGTCATCAAGCATATTGATGGCAGCGCATGTCAAACCCCCTGATTTAAGCGGCTGCTTATACACGTTGAACAGGAGAGGGAACAAAACAGAACCCAGCGGTACTCCACACAGGAGGTATGATGAAAAATAATCCCTGAGCACCACTTGCTGAGTTCTCCTGGTCAGGAATGAGCGGAACCAGTCAAGAACAGTCCCGCCCACCCCTGCACAAGCCCGCATGCGCGTCACCAACATCTCATGGTGAACACTATCAAACGCAGCTGACAGATCTAATAGAATCAGCAGGGTCGAATGACCCCAATTCCATTCACGATGGAGATCAACCACCAAAGGTATAAGTACAGTCTCGGTGCCATACCCCGACCGAAATCCTGACTGAGAAGGATCAAGGAAACCAATACGATCAAGATGTCCCTGGAGCTGTCGAGCCACCACCCGTTCAATAACGGTCCCTAAAATGGTTCCCTACAATTCAGCTTGTATTTTCTCCATTGTAAACATTAGTCATATTCTATTCGACCCATTTTCTCTGTAAACCCTACACAATTCTTCCAGCTGCTAGCCAATATATAGATACCCGCTGTTAATAGTACAACACAACTATTGTAAAAATTCAACAATGGAATATCCCGAAAAGTTGGGTGGCAATTTCCTTTCTATTTAGATCTACCCTTTCTATCAAGGACATTGGTGATGAATAATGTGTCCCCCCTAATTTTCTTTGAATTATTCTCCATTGCTTAAATACAGGATGTATGAGGGGGTGTTCTCTTTTTGTTTTAAATCAAATTTCTCCCTTATCAACTACCACTTCCTTAAAGGAATATTCAGCATATCTTGTTCTACAGTTATCCACTCTGGATGTTTTTGTTGATTATACCAGTTTTGTATGGATGCCAAGATTGCACCCTTGTAACAAAGCCGATCAGGATAATTAATTCTTCCTTTATCTAAAGGCTTTAGCATAGTTTGCAACTTAAAGTCTTGGCTTTTTCCCATTCCATACCAAATCCTTAAATCAAGCTATCAGTTTGTTTAAAAACAATGATGGAATATCAAATGGTAAGGCCATGAATTTATAAATAAATATAGGCAATGCCTCTTTATCCTTCTTTTGGTCTCTTGACCTTGTCTCCTCTATATTCTAGCTCCTTTAGGAGGTCAGCATCTGATGGGGGCAGACTATTTGCTCTCCCTCCAATCAGTCATGTTACCTTTCTACTGTGGTGGGTATATTACTACTCATTGGTTGGCCTCCTCCTGCTGGCTGCTTTCCTTGCCAGCAGGTCTGGAATTGCCTCTAGAGAGGTTTCTGGGGCCTTTGCAGTTCAAGTGACTGCTGAGTCTCCTCTTCAAAGCCACCACTGGGGTCCCCCAAGCTGGTGCGGAGGTCAGGCTTCCTGTCATCGGCAGTCCTATCCTTGTATGGGACAGGCAGGAAAGCTGCTCTGAGGGTCTTGAATCCTCACCCTCAAGGTTCCTTGTGCTGTGGCTATGCCTGCAGGACCAATGCTCTGAATTGCTCTCAGCCGTCCTGGCACTGCCACAAGACGATGAGGCACCCACAATGATGGGCCCAGAGTATCTTTTGGGAGATGGTGGGGCTGGGCCTGCTCCAAAATGGCAGCGCACATGCCATTCGAGTGACCAAGATAGCCGCCACTCTGAGCATGGCCAAAAAGGCCACCGCGCTATGCACATGGGTTGAAGATGGCGGCGCTCATGAACGCACATGGACTGCCTGGTCCACCACCTATTGGGGTAGTCTGGGGGGATTGTGGTGTTCACACCTCATTGGGACTGAAGATTAGGCCCTAAGGAGGCCTGGAACAGTGCATAGCCTCTGTCACCCTCCAATTATGGGGGTTAAGATGGTGGTCTTGTGGGCAGAAGAACGTGGCCAGAGGCCGAACCAGCACTGCCCAGGGTCCCTCTGCCAGAGACCTAGAGAGGGGAGGGCTTTCTTGCTGCTTCTAGCCACCAAGATCCAGCTTGGAGGCAGCATGGAACCTGAAGTCACTGCGCATCAAGGTCAGCAGGGTCTTTCAAAGTGTACTTGGAGTGCACAGAGCTCACCTGCCACAAGCAACCTACTGAGCCCATGATAAGGTGGGGGGATCCGAAACTCCAAACTGGGGACTGTGGCTAAGCCTCCCCCGATGGTCGGCAGCATCTTTAGGGCCACATCAGCAGCTTTGGGGGGTGGGGAAGGAGCAGACGCTTCCCCGCCAGACCATCTGGTGGGTGCAGAGAAGGTTGGATAGTACTCGGTCCATGCCACTGGAGTCAACAGCTCCATAGTTCCCCGAGGGCCTCTCCCGGTTCCCTGAAGTCTCTCCGAGCACCCTGCAGCGGAGAGCGATTTCTCACTGCCTGTAATTTTCATGGGGGGTGGGGGAAGGGCGGTGGCCCAAAGTGATGGTGCAGAATCAGCCAGGAAGCTACAGAGACTGCCGGGGGGGGGGGGGGGGGGGGGGGAGGAGAAAACCCTGTACTTACCCCCCCTCCCCGCCTGCTCAGTTGACAGTCTCAGCCCATCGTGTTGGACGACAGCTGCATGACAGCCCCTCTTCCAGGCTCATGCTGGCTCCTGGCTGCCAGATGAGACCCCCTGTAATCCCTCAGAAGAGGAATGGGGCGGGCATACTTTCTCCTAGTTCCCCCAAGGGGAAAGAGGGGGCAAACAGGAGCACACTCAGCTCAATCCACTCCATCTGCAGAGAGAGGAAGGAGAGCAAGGAATCCACCCCCGAGAAGTGTTCCCTGAAGAAGAGAAGAACTCCTATAGGGTTGGGCAAAGGAAGGTATAGTGGGCGGGGGATGGGGGGAGAAAAGGGTTTGCCATCAGGAACGTTGGGTGAGGTATTTGGCATCTGTCCCCGTTTCCCACTCCTCTGATTCAGGATATTTGGAGGTTGAGGCCAGCAGGGCCCCTGAGCTCAACACGAGCTCGATGGCTAATAAACCAACTGACATCCAGGAGCTTATTCTGGATGAGGCCGCTGACCTTGTGTGTATCACAGAGACCTGGCTGGACGAAGCATCTGTCAGCTCTGTCCTCAGGTGGTGCTGATAGGGTATTCCGTGCAGCATTAGCGTGCAGGTTCAGAGGACGGTGTGGCCGTGGTTTTTAGGGATTCCTTGTCCTTCCGGAGGCATCCAGTGCTTGACTCATCCGGTATAGAGTGTGTTGACCTTGTGTTTGATTTGGCTGGAATAGATTGGAGATTCTGTTAGTGTACCGAGCACCCTCCTGCACTGTGGCCTTCCTGACTCTTCTACCTGAGATGGGTCTCAGAGATGGTGTTGAGATGACCCAGACTTACTGTCTTGGCGAATTTCATCATTCATGCTGAGACCAACCTTTTAAGAACGGAACAGGAGCTCATGGCCTCCATGACAACCATGGGCTTATCCCAGGTAGTAGTGGGTCCAACACATGAAAAGGGTCACACGCTGAATTTAATGTTTTGCACTTGCCTGGAAACAGGGACTCCAATTATTGGGGGTGTTGTTGATCCAACATCCTTGTCCTGGCTAGATCATTACCTCCTGAAGGCTCGGATCACAGCCCTCCTATGCCCCCATTGGGGTGATGGACTGGTTAGATTGGTCCGCCCTCGGAGACTTATGGATCCCATCGGATTCCAAAACTCTCTGGAAAGGATTTACCTATGGACATTGACAGCTGCTCTGTCAATGCTGCCTTGTGGAATGGCATTTTGACCAAGGCCATTGACATGGTAGCACCCAGGCATCCATTCCCACTGCTGTGCCAACACAGGTTCCCGTGGTAAATGGAAGACTTGAAGCAGATGAAGTGGGAGGGTAAAAGGTTAGAGTGCAGATGGCACTCGACTCACACTGAATCTGACCAATTGCAGCAGAGATCGTTTTTGAAAGACTATGCAGTGGTTGTGATGGCAGCGAAGGTGGCTTTCACCACCACTATCATAGCATCTCTAAAGTTTCATCCGGCTGAGATTTTCTGGGCGCTAAGAGGTTTGGTAATCCGGCCTGTCTCCACCAGGACTTGGAGTTATCTAATGCTTGTGACCTTTTTGTTGATTACTTTGCAGACCAAAAAAATCACTCATTCACTACGACTTTGGCGCAACTGTTTCTATGGCAGTCAGAGTTTGGGGCTTGCAGGTCCAGCCTTGCCTTTTTATTTGGATCAATTTCAGTTGTTATCACCCACCGATGTGCTCGGAGTTTAGTGCTTGGGGCTTCAACTAGAACCATGCCCATCCTGGTTGGTGAAAGCCAGCCAGGAGATGTTGGGGTTGTCAGTGTCTCTCTTCGGGAGGACAGAATGTTGAACTCCTTTAAGATGGCAATTGTCTGCCCTCTGCTCAAGAAACCATCTTTGGATGCTGAATCCACTGCCAGCTATTGGCCTGTCTCTAACCTTCCCTTTTTAGGGAAGGTTATTGAGCGGGTGGTGGTGCGTCAGCTCTAGGCCCATTTGAATGCTCTCGGATTCCTGGACCCCTTTCAGTCTGGGTTTTGTCCTGGGCATGGCATGGAGATTGTGCTTTGTGCTTGTAAACTTGGTCGATGATCTATGCTTGGGAGATTGACAGCAGGAATTCTACCCTGTTAATCCTATTGGATCTATCAGCAGCTTTTGACACTTGATCATGAGGTGCTGTTGACTCGACTGCGGGACCTGGCAGAGGTGCATGGAACCACTCAAGTAGTTTTGCTCACTCCGGTCAGAGAGGTCTCAGTGGGTGGTGATGGGTGATAGCTCATTGTCACTTCATGATCTCTCCTGTGGGGTCTTGCAAGGTTCCATCTTGTCCCGCCTCTTGTTCAACATGTACATGAAGCTGCTGGGTGAAATCATTGAGAGGATTTGAGTGAGGCGTCATCAGTATGCTGCAACACCCAGCACTACCTCTCTTTTTCATCCGACCCAGGTCCTGCAGTCTCTGTGTTTACCTGTTGCCTGGCTGCTGTAGGGGACTGGATGAGGGTGAGGTTAAATCATGACAAGACTGAGGTGATGATGGCTGACCGATCTTGTGACTTGGGGGGATTGAGACACCGGTTATTGGTGGGGTCTGCCCCCACTCCCCAAGGTTCACAGCCTTGGAGTGCTCCTAGATTGGTCGCTGCACCCGGATTCTCAGATGGTGACGGTGACCACGGGTGCTTTTCACGAACTCCATCGGATGAGGAGTCTGCAGCCTTTTCTTTCTGATTCAGATCTGACGAACATCATCCATGCCTTCATTACCTTGAAGCTAGACTACTGAAATGTGCTCTATGTGGGGATGCCCTTGAAGACTGTTCGGAAGCTACAGCTGGTGCAGAATGCAGCAGTCCAGCTCCCTACAGGGATGGGTCACTGGGAGCACATGGCACTGGTACTGCGGTATCTGCACTGGTTTCCTACTGTCTTCCAGGCACAATTCAAGGTGCTAGTTTTGACCTTTAAAGCCCTAAACGGCTTGGGACCCACTTATCTGGAAGATTGCCTGGCCTACCATGTTTCACTGCGGTCTTTGTGGTCGGGCAGGGATGCCTGTTTGGAGGTACCAGTCTAACTTGGTCTCCACGACAAAGAGGGCACTCTCAGCAACTAAGACAATAAAGGGGCTGGAGAACAAGCCATATGAGTAAAGGCTGAAATAATTGCATATGCTTAGCCTATAGAAAAGATGACTGGGGGGGTGGGGGGGGGGGGGAAGGATACGAAAAAAGTTTTCAAATATCTAAAAAGGATGCCACAAAAAAGGTAATGAACATCTGTTTCCCACTGTCACAGAAGGCAGAACAAGAAAGAATTAGTTTAAACTGCGCAAAAGGTAGAATTTGGTTAAAATTAGGGAGAAAGAATTCTTAACTGTGAACTGTTGGGCAATGGAATACGCTTACCAGGCAGGTATTGGAATCGCTTTCCTTAGAGGTTTTTGAAACCCAGCTGGACACGCATCTGTCTGCGATACTACAGACAGGGATATCCTACCATAGAGCAGATTATACTAGATAACCCTTGAGATCTCTACCAACCCTATAATTCTATAACCAATTGTTGAAGCTGTAACAGCAGTTTTCAAACTTTTTGTTGGCTGTGACCCCACCAAAATACAGAAGAAACCCTGGCAACCTCAAAGGCTGAAAATCTGTATATTTGATTATGCAGATCTAGTCTCATAAAGCCCCTGGTTTGGTGTCACAACCCCTAAGTTGGGAACTAATGCTTTAACATGATTCCCCAGTGAACTATCGGCCTGTCTCGAACCTTCCCTTTTTAGGGAAGGTTATTGAATGGGTGGTGGCCCATTAGTTGCAGGCGCATCTGTTTTCTGGATCTCTTGCAGTCAGGCTTTTGTCCAAGTTACGGCAATGAGACTGCGCTTGTGGCCTTGGTTGATGACCTGCAAGTGGAGCTGAACAAGGGACGGTCGACCCTGCTGGTTCTACTTGGTCTCTCAGCAGCTTTTGACACAGTAAACCATGAGGTGTTGGTGACTCACATGTGGGACCTTGCGGGGGGGGGGGGGGGGNGGGGGGGGGGGGGGGGGGGGGGGGGGGGAGGAGACAAGATGGCTTTGCAATGGTTCCAGCTGTTCCTGTCTGATAAGATCTTAGTGAGCGGTTGTGGGGGAATCATACCTATTCCCCTGGGAGTCTGTCGTGTGGGGTCCCGCAGGGTTCCATTCTGTCCCCCCTCTTGTTCAATGTGTATATGCAGCTTCTGGAGGAGGCTGTGCATCAGTGGGGGGTGCTTTATCATCAGTATGCTGACACTCAGCTGTACCTCTCCTCTTCATCAGACCCAGGTACGGCAGTCTTGGTGCTTTCCTGGTGCTTTGCGGCAGTGGGGGACTGGATGAGGACTGGCCAACTGAAACTGAATCCTGACAAGATATTGATGCTCATTGGTGGAATCGGTGATCTGGGTGAGGAGTGATCCCCCATCATTGATGGAGTCCGCCCGGTTTTGTCATCTCACATTCAGAGCCTTGGGGTGCTACTGGATCCACAGCTACGCATGGATGTCCAGGTGTCAGCAGTGGCCAGGAGTGCTGTGGAAGGGACTCACTTAACCATGAGTTTGAGTGTGTACAGGATCAAACCTCAGAGTTATGCAACAGTCACTTTTGGGGAATCAAGAAATACCAGTTTATTTAGAAGTCTCAGGACAAGCATCAACCTCTGGCCAGTATCCATAACATATAATCCATCACAATACTTAGCCTAGCCCAACACAGTCCATTGGCAAGCTAACACAACTCGCACCAGGATCTTCATCTCAGGTTCTTTCCTTCAGGATCCTCTAGTCTTCTGGTCCAGGTCTCCAGGCAGGCTCTCCGGAGATGTGGCCTCTTCAAGATCCCAGAGCAGACTGCTCTTCTTGAGGCTGGCTGCCTCTTATAGTGTTGGCCATGCCCCAAACTTAGCCACTTCCTGTGGTGGCCATCTTGGGGTCCTGCTGGCAGGTGCCGTTTTGTGACCTAGCCCTGTCACAAACGATATTTGCCAATTACATCTGGTGCGACTGCTCCGTCCGTCCATCTTGGATTCTGATCTTACCACTGCCATCCATGCATTTGTCATCTCAAGGCTGGATTACCGTAATGCCCTCTACGTGGGGCTGCCCATAGTGACGGTCCGGAGACTGCAGCTAGTGCAGAATTTCACGGCCTGTCTACTTACAAAGACTGGTAGCCGGGAGCACATTCAACCTATGCTTCAGGCTCTGCACTGGTTGCCTATTGTCTTCAGGGTACTGGTTTTGACTGATACAGTCCTAAACAGCCTGGGCCCTAGCTATCTGAGGGACCATTCTTGGGCACCGGGGTGGCCCCTGCAGCCGTTGAGGGGGCACCCTCCTGGAGGTTCCACACTATCATTGGGTGGGGACCGACAGGCAGGCGTTCTTGGCGGCCTAACCAGCGTTGTGCAACTCACTCCTGGTGAGTGTCCATCTCAGCCCTAACCTTCTTGCCTTCCGGCGTCAATGTAAGGCGTGGCTTTTTCCGCCAGGCTTTCCGCCAGGTAAAGGGGAAGGGTGTGAGGTGGTTTAGGTGTGAGTGGGTTATATATTTTTCTGTGCACCAGATTTTATGTAGCACTTTCTGCCAAATTACTAATCACGCTTGGCTTAAAAACAAAGACCTTGCGGAAAAGAACTTTAAACAAGAAGGCCCTATAGCATGCAAAATACCCACACCCTACCTTTAGGTGGTGTTGATTGATGGAGGCCATCCTGGAAACTGAACTTCACTAGTGGCCCTGCATTGGCCTTCAATTCTCTCTCTTTCTTCTTGCATTTCATCTCTTCCTCATTGTCTGACTCGTACAATGAAGTGTCTTCTTCCAAAGGAGACAGATCTTCTCCCGGCAGGGAGTCTTCCTGCATTGGAGCTAAGCTAGTTGTTGCTAGCTGCTCACTCCGAGCTTTTTCCCTCTCAAATTGTTGGCTTAAATCACTCTCTTCTGCAAAAGCATGTGAAATATACTTCGTTGTCCGTTGTCGACCTTCATCTTCCATGAATCCCTAAAGGAAAATATTAAAACAGTCATTTGTTCCCTTGTGCTACTCATGTCTGTCTACTGGATCATCCAACCATTGCCTCCTGTTTTATAAACCTTCGTGGCAGGTGCTGTCTTATGTATTTATATATTGCCCAACCCCCAGTGACCCTGGTGTAAAAATGTGGGTTTCTTGGTTTTTTTTTTACACAGCATGACAGAAAACGTACCAACTAGGGATGTACGAATGCAGTTCAGAAGTTCGGAGTTCAGCCCAAACTGGTCTGTTCGGATGACCGAACTCGAACCGACCGAACCAAACTTGATTCCGAACTCCGAAACGACTGAACACGTTGGTCGGTTCAGATTGAGTTCGCATGAGTTCAGGTGGCAAAAACGTGTCATTGGAAGGCAAAACGTGACAGGGAGGGGGAGTCAGCTGAGGAGCAGACTTCCAGGCACCAGGGGTAGAGAGGCTTGGAGTAGCAAGTAACAAAACTCATTGCCCTCCCCCCTTCCCAACACCTTCTGAGCTAGTCACTGTTCCTGACAGCAGACATTTTCAGAAGGCTCCTTCTCCCAGCAGTTGCCAGCTCCCCAATCCACTGCCATCCTCCTCCTATTTCACCCATCCAACCCATTTACCTCCACGTTATCATTTATTTAGATTATATTTGATAGATTTAGGTGTTATTTTTTGTTTTTACCCCTCCCTGTGTTCAATTTTCTTCCTCCATCCCCCCCACCATTGAATCCTTTCCTTCTTCCTCTTATGCCATCCCTGATTCCCTTCCCGTTTTACATTTTGGATTTATTTAGAGTAGGATTATTATTAGATTGATTTTCATCTCAGTTTTGTACCCCTCCCTGTGTTCTTTGTGATTACCCCTGTATAATATTGTATAGATAGATAAACATAGTAGTTCGCTTAGTTATAGAGATACAGTGTGTTTGTAGAACAAGGCCTTTGTAGTTATTAGGATATTCCATTTAGTTCAATAGGCTTTAGAATAGTTAATAGCAGTTAGATTTAGTGTAGAGCTAGATATATCAGTTTAAAAATTTGAGTAAAAAAATAATTATAAAATCTTTGTGTGTGTTCAGTTGGAAGACATGGAGAAGGGAAGTAGGAGAGGCCGGTCTGCTGCCCGTAACACAGGCAGTGGGGCACGTGGGAGGTGGCAGGGGCCGTACCCGCAGAGCAGCAGCAGAAGCCCGAGCACATCACCACGCCCCAAACACTGCAGGCCAACTTTAGGGCAAAAGGCTTCAGTGCCTCAGCGTCGCCTCCTGGCAGTGCCCTCCTCCACTGCCACGCAGGGCACTGGAAGGCCTGCAGGACAAGAGGCTGTGGCTGTCTCTGCTGCGGCTGCAGGAGCAGGTGCTGCTGCTGTTGATGTTTCTCCAGGTCTACCAATGTCCCCCATTGTGGAGGCGATCTCCAGCAGTCCAGAGCTGGTGGATCCCACCCCGACTGCTAGAGGCAGGGCCTGATCTCTGGGCAATGCCAGTAGGGAGAGGAGTAGCAGCAGCAGCAGCTATAGAGGGAGGCACAGGGAGAGTGCCAGCAGCATGGTGGGCACAGGCAGTCTAGCCTCATGGTCACAGTACTCCCCTTCACGGGACATTACGGTGATCACGGAGAGTGAGTCAGAGGCAGACACTAGTGCCGCAGAGGAGATGTCTGGATCTGAGGTGATGGCTGTCCCTCCTCTCAGGGCTGTGTCATCGTCGTCACCACCAAGTTCTCCCCCTCCCAGCAGTGCGTCACCGGGGGCAGGCCAGAAGGCAGGAGGGGGGAAAAAATTCTCTGTATGGGAACATTTTAAGCTGGTGCAGGCAGATGATCCCAGAGAGGTGCAGTGCACTTTGTGCAATAAGCTGGTGAAGCATGGGCAGGTGCTTGCCAACCTTGGGACAACTGCAATAGCGAGGCACCTGAAGTCATAGCAGTGCTCTGCTGCTAAGCGGGAAGGCAGGGGAAGTGAATGCCAGCGGGTTCCCGACTGCAGCGCCCAGTCGCCCACCTCCTTCTGTGGGCAAGCATCCTGCACTAACTGCTGCCTCTACCAGCAGGAGCAGGGGGGAAGAACAGCAGCAGGAGCCTTGCCAGCAGCATCAGTCCACCATGGAGGAGCTGAGGTGAGGGCAGCTGCCAAGGCCATTGGCATCAGGGTGGCGTGGCTTTCAAGAGAAAGCCAAGCGCCTGTTGGCCGAAATGATTGCGCTGGATGGGCAGCCCTTCTCAATTGTAGAGGACAGGGGCTTCCAGCAGCTGATTGGTTTCCTGGCCCCTCCAGTTTAAGCTGCTGTCCCGCACCACCCTCAGTCAGACTGCGGTGCCAGACCTTCACAGGCCTTTTAAGGAGCGGATGAAGGAGCAGCTAGCAGGGGCTGGGGGGGGGCCACAGTCTACTTCACCATGGACATGTGGTCCAGTAGGAACGCTCAGCACACGTATCTGGCAGTAATGGCGCACTGGTGGCGGGACCCGGAGGCAGCTTTGGGGAGTGGCAGGTGGGCCCTGCTTCAGGCACAAGTCATGGACAGCCCCCACACCATCATGAACATCGAGGCAGCCCTGGCTGCCATGGTGAGGGAGTGGGTTACGCCAGGCGCGGCCTTCACCAAGGGGGTGTGTGGTCATGGACAACACCACAAATGTACTAAAGGCAGTCCGTGAGGGGGACTTCACCAGCATCCCTTGCACCGCACACACCCTTCACCTGGTGGTCAGGGACACTCTGGGCTTGAGAGATAAGGGGATTGGGGAAGACACCCTTAGCTCCCTGATTGAGCGGGGGAGGAAGCTGGCGGGGTTCTTCAACCGGAGCGTGAAGGACAGCGAGCTCCTCCAGGAGAAGCAGGCCAAGCAAGGCTCCCCAGGGCACAAGCTGATCCAGGATGGGCCACACAGTGGAATTCCACCTTCCTGATGCTCGAGCAGCTTCTTGAGCAGAAAGCCGTCTTGCATCATGTTCAACTGGAGACGGACTGCGGGGCACCGGAAGGGTTTAATGGGGCGGAATGGGAACTCCTGGCTGAAACGGTCTTCGTCCTGAGACCGTTCCTGGCAGTGACGGAGACCATGAGCAGCTCCACCACCACCCTCAGCCAGGTGACCCCTCTGGTCCAGTCTCCAGATGAGGCTGGATGAGATTCTCGGGGGGAGGATTGTGGCCCTGTGGGCAGGAAGCTGGCCGATGAGGCGCTTGACCTGGTACAGAAGCTGAAGTCAGGGCAGGAGGTGTGTTTTGATGCACTCCTGCAGTGGAAGCAATATGTCCTGGCAACAATGCTGGACCCCAGGGTCAAGGGCAACATGGCACACCAGACAGCGCACTATGCCCTCCGGAAGGATGCGCTGGTGGAGAGGGTCAGTCAGCAGAGCGGTCTATGCAGCAGGACACCCCTGGGGATGGTGGGAGTGGGAGCAGCCACCCCTCTCAGTCAGGCGGGTCTATCCCTGCTGCCAGCCCTAGTGGTAGCAGCCGCAGCGCCAGCAGCAGCAGCAGCACCACCCGTTGCCAGCAGTTGGCCTACATGCAGGCCACTCTGGGGAGCATGGCACCGTGCACAATAGGGCAAGCAGCGTGGCTGAGGGCAGCGGTGGAGGTGGTTCCCAGGCAGAGCTATGAGAGGGAGTACGACAGCGCCTCAGCAGCTGTGGAGACCTACCTGGAGGAGGAGCCATGCATTGATCCCAGCACGATCCCTTGGCCTACTGGGCCAGCAAGGTCAACGTGTGGCTGGCCCTGTCGAAAGTGGCCAAGGGTCTTTTGTCCTGCCCACCAACTAGTGTCCCCAGCGAGCAGGTGTTCTCTATGGCGGAGGACATTTGCTCCCTGCACTGCCTGAGACTGGGAGTCAAGTTGGTGGAGCAGTTGCTGTTCATTAAGGTGAACCTTGCGCTGCTGGGATTCCCTGAGCTGCCCCTGGGCAAGGAGTGATGGTGCAGTGGCACACGCCATCCCATGCCAGCGGCAGTCATGGGACGAGGCTCCTCCTCCTCAATCTGGGCTAGGGCTACTGCTGCTGCTGCTGAGGTGCTGTCTCTCCCTCCCAATGCCTGGCGCCCGCCCTGTCCCCCCCTCTTTTTTCCCCATACTAGACGGCCTCGGCCGCCTTATCTGACTGACCTCATGACACAGGGTGGCATTGGGAAACTGTAAGCCTGCCAGCTGGCCTATGGCTACACGATCTTGGCCCACCTACATAACACTGACTGGCTCTCGCTCTCTCGCGCTGCAGTCTTTGCTAACCTATCTGAGTGCCCTGCTGCCAATGTCACAGCCCGCCTGTCCTACTGCCTCTCATGCCACTCTGCCTGTCCAGCTTGCTGTCAAGCTCAAAGCATGCCTCAGTCCGCCTTCCTGCCTCCAATGCCAAGGTGCTTGTCTGCCCACCCAGGTTGCCTAGCTCAAAGCCTGCCCAAGCCCGCCTGCCCTACTGCCTCTCATGCCACGCTGCCTGCCTGCTCGCCCGCCCAGGTTGCAAAGCTCGAACCCTGCCTCAGTCTGCCTGCCTGCCGCTTATGCCATGCCACCTGCCTGCCCTGGCAACCAATGTCTGCTGCTGCTAGTGCCAATGGCCCCCAGGCCTATATGCTGTCTGTGCCAAGGGTTCTGTACTTCAGGTTGCCACCAAGCTCAAAGTCTGCCTCATATGCCAAGGTGCCTGTCTGCCCACCCAGGTTGCTGCCGAGAGAGAAAGTCTCCCCACTGCTAGAAGTAGAGACAGACACAATCCTACCCATGCTGTCACCTGCACTATATGGCCAGAGAGAGAGAGTGGGGGAGAGAGAGAGGCTCCCTGCTAGAACGAGAGAGGAGGGGGAGAGGTAGGTGTATATCCAGATCAAGCTGCCACCTGCTAGAACCAGGAAGAATTCCCATCTGTGCTCATGCGCCCGATACCCATCGCCCACATTCAGCACCAAACCTACCAGAATGAGATGGAATACAACACAACATATTATATGTGCCTGCCTGTGTGCGTTCCTGTACCACCTATCGCATGATTGATTGAATAAAGTGTGCCCAACCATGCACTAATTCTAGGGACATCATTCAACTCCCATAGGCTTTAGGCTGTCATTCCAATGTACCTGAAGCAGTCACATGCCCGTCCGTCCCAGGAACCATCAACAAGATTCTGGGACCATCATTCCAGTCACGGGGGGGAGGGGGGGTTGTCATTCCATTCTGGGTGCTGCGACTGCTCGTGCCTGACTGGCCAGCGGCCACCGGCGCCCGCCTACAAGCCTGCCCCCCCCCCCAACCTACTCCTCCGCACCTACCCGTGGATGCCCGCTGCCAAAAGAGCCTGTCTCTCTTTCTCTCTGGTACACCCACACAGACACAAGCCCTGCCCCTCCTGGGGGGGGATGTCTGCAAGTTGAGACCCTGCTGCCTGGCACATCTTTGGGTTAATACCTTAACTACGCTAAATGTGGTACCAGGTGCTGCTGGTAGTAGGGATCGACAAGCTGTATGAGATTCGGCCACCTGCCAGCCTGAACTTCAGCACAGAGGGATAAAAGACTGGTCACGTCAAACAAAGTTCATAACAATAACAACAAATATAACTTTTATTAACAAAAACAACAAGAACAACAACATTATAAAACAAAAACATTTTAAACAAGAAAGGAAACTTATCTATTAGTCTTTGCGCCTGCCCCCCGGAAGTGGGGGAAAGGCAGAAGGGGTGCACAGGAGCTAGGAGCAGGGGGCATCACACCCGCTGGCATTTCATAGCCGTGTTCGATGGTATAGTCGACAGCCCCTGCCACGGCCGCCTGCCAGTTGAAGACTGACTGGCAGAAGAGTTGCAGGTCAGCCATATCGGCGGAGACGTACTTTGAGACATATGCATGTATGCCTCCACCTTCTGTTCCCGTACCTCGACCACCTGGAACCATTTGACCAGTCGGTTCTCCGTGGTGGCTGCTGTCTGCTGCAGGCCGGCCATGAAGTCCCAGGTGGGCCTCTCCACCTCGGCCCAAAAGGCCCTTGCCGCTGGCGACTCCCGGGGCCCAGGGGACTCCACATCGGAGCTGGAGGAGGGGGAAGGGCTTTGGTGTCCTCTCTTTTGGGTTGCCTCCCCCTCCTTCTTCTGGCACTTATGCTCCACGCCAGAGGTCCCCCACTTCGCCGTCAGGTTGTGCGCTTTCTCGGAGTGCACGATTAGCCCGATGTGGTCCCCTCTCTGGCCCTTTTGAATCTTTTTCCACAGGTCTAAAGAACATAAAAAGATAGGAACATAAGAAATGCCATACTGCATCAGACAATGGTCTGTGTCAAGCCCTGCCTGCCTGCATTTTGCCTCCACAAGTGGGTGGATGCCAATCTCTCTCTGCAGGGGACTTCTGTTCCTAATAGGTCATAGAGGGCAATGCATACCCTGTTCCAGCCCCCGTGCCTTAACTTGCAGACGGCGAATCCGTTCTCCTTATCATACCACATCCAGACATTGGACCTTGTCCGCCCACTGTCTGGGGGTGGCACTGGCGACCTCCGCCTCGATGGTGTCCTACGCGTGGCACCAGCGCCAGGGGCAGCATCATCACTTTCTCTGAAACAGGAACACATAAACATCATCTAAGTAATATCATGAATTTATGATGATGCCTCTAGTCCTCCCTCCTTGGGGGGCTAGGGATGGCAAATGGAGAGACCCTGGCTGGCATGTGCAAATCCTGCCCTTCTTTGGGTGCTAGCGGGGGATGGCAACTGGAAAGACCCTGGATGTCACGTGCAATTAATCCTGCCCTTCTTTGGGTGCTAGGGAGGAATGGCAATGGAGATGAGACCCTGGCTGTCACGTGCAAATCCTGTCCTCCTTGGGGTGCTAGGGGATATTAGGGATGGCAAACGGAGAGACCCTGGCTGTCACGTGCAAATCCTGCCCTTTTTTGGGTGCTAGTGGGGGATGGCAACTGGAAAGACCCTGGTTGGTACATGCAATTAATCCTGCCCTTCTTTGGGTGCTAGGGAGGGATGGCAATGGAGACGAGACCCTGACTGGCACGTGCAAATCCTGCCCTCCTTGGGGTGCTAGGGGATGCTAGGGATGGCAAACGGAGTGACGCTGGCTGTCACGTGCAAATTTTGCCCTTCTTTGGGTGCTAGCGGGGGATGGCAACTGGAAAGACCCTGGCTGGCATGTGCAATTAATCCTGCCTTTCTTTGGGTGCTAGGGAGGGATGGCAATGGAGACGAGACCCTGGCTGGCACGTGCAAATCCTGCCCTATTTGGGGCACTAGGGATGGCAACTGGAAAGACCCTGGCTGAAACGTGCAAATCCTGCCCTTCTTGGGGTGCTAGGGATGGCAACTGGAAAGACCCTGGCTGGCACATGCAAATCCTGCCCGTATTTGGGGGTGCGTAGGGATGGCAACTCGAGAGTGGAGACCCTTGCTAGGGAAGGCTGGCAGGCACATGTTTGGATGGGGGTGCTGCTCGTGCTCATGCCTGACTGCTGGAAGAGCCCCCCACTCTACAGCACCCTCTCTCTCTGTGGTAGACATCCGCTGGCACCCGCTGATGTCCAGTTTGTGCCTGACTGATGCCCACCACCCATGCACCCACCCGCATGCCAGTGAGCTCGCGCTAACAGATAGAGCCTTTCTTGTCCTCAAGTAAAAAAATAATAAAAAAATTTACAAACCTGGCAGCACCTCCCGTGCCCGCCACTTGCTCCTCATGAGAGGAGCTGGCCACCACCACCGAAGGTCCAGGGGCTGGGGCAGCGCCCTCTTCCTCCTCCTCCTCCTCCACTGGCTCTGGGAGAACCACCGTGGCCCCCTGGTGTTTAATTAGAACCGTCTTCTTTGTTTTTTAAGAAACACCACCACCACACAGTCAACAGTTACCCACCAACCAGCCAAACCAAAACCAATAGTCAAACCAACACACCACACAGCCAAAACACACGAAACAAAAACTGAACACCCAGCCAGCCACAACACACACGCTCTCACCCACACAAGCTCTGCACGCACTCGAATTTCCGGTTTCCGGCGTGATCACGGGCTCTTGCGATACCGTTTTACAAATGCCCGAACCGAACGCGACCGAACCGAACGACCAAACTGAACGACCAAACCGAACCTGAACCGCGATCTGTTCGCACATCCCTAGTACCAACATTTATTTTTAGTTTCTCCAGATCCTTCCCTCCCACCTCTTTGTGCTCTCTCCAGAAAGATTCTGCACTGTATGCTAAAGCATTTCCTCCTTCTCTATAACACAGTTCTCGCCAGTGCTTCAATCTATATTCTTGAACAAATATGTCCTTTCTGGATGGAAAGTATAGTAAGCCTGCTATATGGAAAAACATATTAGAGAATAAGGGAACATACACTGTATTAGGAGCATTTGATGAAAAGGGGGATTTAAGTTACCTGAATATTCCATTTGTAATAGTTCCTGTAAAGCAATTTGTTACACTGCAATGTTAATTGTAAACTTTTATTTTATTGGCACCAACCTGCTGCCGGTGCCAGGAGGATGCTGGGTTGAGAGCCCCTTCAAGGGCTCGCCCTCTCCCAGGACTGTCATCTGGCCCCCAGGTGACAACTCCCCCCTCCTCCCCTGTAGGAGGAGAGGGGGTAGGGCCAGGTCTCCCTCGAAAAACTTCTGGAACTGGGGGGAAAAGCGGCCTACTGCCTGGACGCCCACAAACCTGACATCGCTGCTGCCGCTACCCATCTCCCTACCCGCTGACACCAACATGAGGTCGGTGGTAAAAAAAAAAATCTGCAGTCCGAGTCAATCCTGGATCAGATGGCCAACCTCGTGTGTCTCACGGAGACGTGGCTGGACACCAAGTGGAATGTCTATCTTGACTGACCTTGTTCCGACTGTGTACTCTGTGCAGCATCAGCCACAGCTGGAGGGACTGGGGGACAGTGAAGGGTCAGCAGAGGGACACATTCCATTGTACGTGTAAAACCTGGCTCTTCCGGCTGGCTTTTGGTGAGGGAGATGAAGTGTCGGGTGGGCTTGGGGAGGTTGGTTCTGTCCTTCTCTTTTTATTGTATTGTTTGGATTTTACTGATTTTATGTGTTTTAACATTGTAAGCCGCCCCAGGCTGCTTGGAGCGGGAGTAGCAGGGTAACAAAAATGATTTTCTTTAAAAATAAAAATTAAGGAACAGTGGTCAGTTAGGCACGATCAGATGCAGAATCCACCAGGTATAGCATGCCTTCATCTGGTGTTTCATTTCGTTGGAGGCAGTATGGGGTTACTACTGGTATACTGTGCTCCTACCTGTCCGGCTGTATCCCTACATGCTCTAGCTGAGTTGGTGTTGGAAGTGGTCTTCAGGTCTCCGAGGACGGTGGTTCTGGGGAACTACAACATATAAGTTGACACCAGTCTTTTTGGTGTGGAGCATGAGTTCATGGCCACCATAGGCATGTCTCAAGTGGTGTGTGGCTCGACACATGAAGGTGGTCATGCTCTAGATTTATTTTTTTGCACAGGTCTAGAGGTGGGGGATCTGTTAGTGGGGGATGTGGTAGGATTGCCCTTGTCATAGATGGATCATTATTTCCTACACTCAGCTTCCGGCACATGTTTATCCCTGGAAAGGTGTGGAACCAGTTCGGTTGGTTCGCCCTCAGAGACCTATGGAACCGGATTGGTTCCAGAATGCTCTAGAGATACCCTCTGATCTAGACGTCCGCCTGCTTGATGATCTCATTGCTTTTTGGAACACCTGGCTGAGGCCATTGACTGGGCAGCTCCTAGGCTTCAGCTTCCTAAGCATCGGAGCCGCAGGTCCTCATGGTTCATGGAGGACCTGCGGCAGCTAAAGTGAGAAGAGAGGAGGTTAGAACAACGGTGGTGTCACACTCATGCTGAAGACGACAAACTGCGGAATAGAGCTAGTTTGAAAACCTATGCGGTGGATGTGCAGGCAGCAAAAAAGGGGTTCTTTGCTGCCATCATAGCATCCGTGAAATCTCGCCCGGCAGAGCTCTTCCGGGTAGTGAAGGTGCTGGTCAGCCCAGCCTCTCTCTACCTGGAAGCAGAAATTTCCCAGGCCCGCTGCAATAGGTTTATTGATTTTTTTCATGGATAAAACCTCCTGCATTCACGACTTCACTGCGGCATTTGATACAGTCAGCGAGCCAGAGGTTATGAATGCCCTGGGCGGTCTTGTTTTATGGGATCAATTTCAGTTGGTGACCTCTGCCGCGACAGGAGATATCCTGGGAGCTGTTAGGGCCACAACTTGTGAATTAGACCCTTGCCCATCCTGGTTGGTTAAAGCCACCAGGGAGACACTAGAGCCTGTACTGGCACAGGTGGTCAATGCCTCCCTTTGGGAGAGCAGGGTCCCAGGGCCTCTTAAGGAGGCCATAGCATGACCCTTGCTCAAAAAACCATCACTTGATGCTGATGCCCTTGCCAGTTATCAACCTGTCTCTAAACTTCCCTTTTTAGGGAACATTATTGAACGGGTGGTAGTCCAGCAGCTTCAGGGTCATCTTGACCAGGTCGGTTTTCTGGAACCCTTACAGTTTGGCTTTTGTCTGGGGTATGGCACAGAGACTGCGTTTGTGGCCTTAGTCAATGACCTGTGCCGTGCTTTAGATCAGGGACAGTCTAACCTTTTGAGCCTGTTGGACCTATCGGCTGCTTTTGATACCGTTGACCACACAATGTTGGTGACTTGACTGTGGGATCGTGCCAGGGAGGGCAGGATTGTTCTAGAATGGTTCTGCTCATTTCTGGCTTGAAGAATCCACCGTGTGGTCCCGAGGGAATGGACTTCATCTCCCCAGGATCTCACGTGTGGGGTCCTATTCTGTCCCCTCTCCAGTTCAATGTGTATATGCAGCCTTTGGGCGAGGTCATGAAAGGATTTAGAGCGTGATGTCATCAATATGCTGATGACACCCAGCTCTACATCTCATTTTCAGTAGACTCAGGCCTGGCAGTCTCGTTGCTTGCTCAGTGTCCGACAGCTGCAGGGGACTGGACAAGGGCAAGCTGCCTGAAGTTGAATCCCGACAAGACGGAGGTGATGCTGGTGGTGAGGGATGAGGGAGTGGAGGCCCCTACCACTGATGGGGTGCCCCATTCCTTGGTCCCTCAGGTTCACAGTCTGGGTGTGCTCCTCAACTTGCAGTTCCGCATGGATGTCCAGGTGGCGGCTGTAGCGAGGAGCGCATTTTGTAAATTACATCTGGTACGATGGTTACGGCCATATATCTCACACTGTGACCATGCCACCATCATCCATGCCTTCATTATCTCGAGGCTTGATTACTGTAACGCACTCCACGTGGGGCTACCCCTGGTAACGGTTTGGAGGCTGGAGCTAGCGTACAATGCAGCAGTCTGCCTCCTTATGGGGACGGGCCACAGGGAGCATATAACTCTGGTACTCTGTTTGCTTCACTGGCTGCCTATAGCCGTCTGACCCAATTCAAGGTGTTGGTGCTTACCCATAAAGCCCTACGTGGTATGGACCCCACCTACCTACGAGACTGCCTCACCCCCCGGGTTCTGGAGCGTCCTCTAGTTGGCTGGGGCCGCCCTTTTGGAGGTCCCTCTTTTTCGGCAGGGGCCCACATTGGAGAGTGCGTTCTCAGTTGCTGCACCTCATTTGTAGAACTCCCTCCCGGTGGAGGCCCGCCAAGCCCCAGGATCTCCCCTCCTTCAGGCGTCAATGTAAAACCTGATTGTTCTGCCAGCTTTTGGTGGGGGAGATGGGTAGTTTGGAGGGTTGAGGTTGGGTTGGGGGGGTTAAGATTTGTTTTAATTGCTTTTAATATTTATATTTATTTTATACTCTGTACTGTATGCCGCCCGGGGCTGCCTAGGCAGGAGGGGGCAGGATATTACATTTTTAAATTAATAATTAAAAATAAATAAATCTTTTTTAAATCTAAAAGTAAAAACATTACCTTGACAACTTGATATCTCTCAAGAAGGCGACACAGCATTCGTGCTTCTAGCTTTCCTACATTCATAGCCAAACGAATTTCAGCCTGAGAAATGCCTCTGGTTCCCCTATTTGCAACTGTTTGGGGGGGAAAGAGTTGAAACCTTAAGTTCTCAGAATCATTCCATACATGGGCAGAGACAAGGCCACATCAGACATGAACAGTCATAATGCTTTACAGATTATGAAATATGTATGCAAGAATATTTATTAAAGTTTGGACACAAGGACTCTATCCTAAGAGCTCTTCGTCAATTCTGAGTTAGACGCTAAATCAGAGGATCTCAAGCTATGGGTGAGCACCCCAGGTGGTCATGCCACCAGCCAATGGGGTCACAAATCCATCTGATATACTTTTCATGGCAGTAGCCTGGGGTTACAGAATTGTATTCAAGGCTCAAAATAGGGGTCACACAAGTAGCAGCTTGAAAACCATTGAGCTAAATGATATTTGTATGACGCTTCTGATTCAAATCTGCCAATCCATTTGGAAGTGGAGACACAAAAGCAAAGTAAAACCCTCTTTTCCAGAATCTACCCAATGAGATTAGCTGCTCTGAAGCAACAGTACCCGTAGTCAAAATACAACTGTCCATATTGCTTCGGTGACACTAGATTCCATCTCTCTAATGGGGCTCTCTTGACATTTTTGCTTTATGTTCTCTGCAGACTGGTCACAGGGATTGGTTGTACTTGACTTGCAGTTTTTTCTCCACAACAGCAGCAGCTACAGAGCTGCTGTATGCTATTTGCATTTTCCATTATACCAGCATCCATTTTAATGGGGGGAAAGTCCCCATTAAAATGGATGCTAGTATAATGGAAAATGCAAACAGCATACAGAGTTTCCAATCTGTCCCTCAACGCAAGTTCTAGACACTCCGGCTTAAACCATTCACATACAAGTTTGGATCAAGATACATGTGCAAAAAATAAATCCCTTCCCTTAATTTTAATGTTGCATCATTCCTTCCTCACATCACCTGTTGGAAGCTCATCTCGTCTTGGCAAAGTATCAATGCACACTTACTACTGGATTTATTATTCAAAATTATGTATATAGAATTATGCTTAAGAGAGATTCTATGGTGTTTTGAATACACCAAACAATGCAAATTTACTCTGCTTGCATTCATGCAGAACTTACAACCACTCCACGGAACATCAGCACTGCTTGAGGAGACTTGCTTATGGGGACAATTTCAGCAAAGAGACACAAAGTAATTCAGTTGATCTCTTTTATTAGACTAATTTCTATTAGTGAGAGTATGTGAGCTTTCAGGTCGCACACTCAGCCAAGTAGGGCTGGAGGGAACGGGATACAAATCATTGAATAAATAAAAAGTAAAATAAAGTACAAAGTCAGAAATAAAGAATGAGCACTGCAGCACAGGTATATAAGAGAGTAATCATTTGAGAGGGCACTGACAGGAAAAAAGTAATCAGCCCCTCAAATTTAGGTATTTGAGGAATGGATTAGTTTTCCCCTGTAGTCCCCTCTCAAGTGATTGCTTCCATAGTCATATAACTGTGATGCACAGGAAAACTGGTCATGGACAAAAGCCCTGATTCTACAGCCCTGATTCCCTTCTCCCAGTAGTGGCTACTTCATCTCTGACCTCCATTTCTGTCTTCAAAGGGAACCTGTATAACACTTTGAAAAGATGGGCCAGGGAACTAAAATGCATAACAAAGAATTGAGCTATGAGTAAATCAAGGATACATAACTTTGGTTCAGTCTTTTCAGGTCTGTATAGATCAGACAGAGAAAAGAACCATCCGTTTCTAGAATTGGAAACTTAAGGAAAACAAGCTGTATGTAACCTGGTCTTTCCCTGAGAAAAGCCTGATAAACAGCTCTTCTCCAGTCTCTCTGGAGCCTAAACATTGATGTAATGTTGTGGATCGTGGACCAATCAGGGATGGTTCTAAGGATGGGTAGAAATGTGTGACACGTATGATTGTTCCCAGCTCACTGGCTGGGTTTGAAGTCTTTGTATAAGACCATATAAAAATGACCACCCAGGCCCCTCAGGGCTCAGACCTCGCCT
Source organism: Sphenodon punctatus (assembly GCA_003113815.1). Lineage (NCBI taxonomy): Eukaryota > Metazoa > Chordata > Lepidosauria > Sphenodontia > Sphenodontidae > Sphenodon > Sphenodon punctatus. Next base: position 1,418,138 of record QEPC01014024.1, read on the forward strand.
GAGATTACATGGTCTCTCTGGATTCCTTGACTCTGTGTAACTTTTGGCACCTGTGATCAACCCCCCTGGTCTCCCAGCTGTTGGCCTCTCTTCTTGGATTCTGGCTAATAAACTCTAACTTTCTACTCCATCTGGCTCTTGTGTTTACTCATTCCAGTGAAGTTAATGGGTTTCATCTCTCACGGTCTATGAACTCGTGTCACCTTTCTTGGTCAGGTTTCCCCAGATATACCAGGAGCCATAAAATACAATAACCTTACTGGATATTAAGAACAGACTCATTTTAGACATGGGCTTTTCAAGCCATTATGGAAATACAAGAACATAAGTAGTACCATACTTCTATGACAGTGGCCAATCAATGTTTCTTGGGAGAAGTACCCAACAGGTCACAATTGGCAAGCCATTCCCTGTTGTTCTAGTTCCCAACAGTAAGAAGTTATGTCTCAAAACCTACTTGGCTAATAGCCATTAATGGACCCATCCTCCAAGAATTTATCCAATTCCTTTTTAAAACTAGCTACACTACTGACCTTGATCACTTACTCTGGCAAACTTCTTCTGAGTGGCAATAAATTCCACAAGTTAATTATGCTCGGAGTTAAAAAATACTCTCATTTGTTTTAAATCTGCTGCCAGTTAATTTCCCTTGTTCTAATGCTGTTAGAGATGGTAAATAACTGCTCCCTATTTATGTGTTCCACACCACTCATGATAGCTTCCATCATATCCCCTCTCAGTTGTCTCTTCTCCAAGCTGAAGAGACTCAACCTAATAAGTCTCTCTTCATATGGGAGCCGTTCCAAACCCTTGATAATTTTGGCTGCCCTTTTCTGTACCTTTTCTAGTCCTATGCCTTTTTGAGATGGGGCGACCAGAACTGCACACAATATTCCAAGTGCGTTTGTACCATGGATTTATATAGAGGCATTACGATATTTTCATTTTTATTCTCCATCCCTTTTTGAATGATTCCTAACATAGTTTGTTTTTTTGACTGCCGCTGCACATGGAGCGGAGGATTTCAATGTATTGTCCACAATGACTCCAAGATGCTTTTCTTGAGTGTTAACTCCTACTTTAGAACCCAGCATCGTATACACAGAGTTTGGGTTATTTTTCCCTATATGCATCACTTTGCACTTGTCCACCATAAATTTCATCTGCCATTTAGATGCTCAGTCACCTAGTGTCGCAAGATCCTCCTGCAATTCTTCACAGTCCACTTGGGTTTTAACTACCTTGAATAACTTGAGTTATCTACAAATTTGATCACCTCACTCTTTAATATATTCATTAATGATCTGGAGAAGTGAGTAAACAACACCGGTCCCAGTACAGGTTCCTGGTGCACTCCAACAGTTACTTCTCTCCACTGTGAAAACTGACCATTTAGTCCTACTCTTTGCTTCTTATCTTTTAACCAACTATAGATTCATGATAGGACACTGCCTCTTATCTGATGAGTTTTTAATTTTCTAAAGAGTCTCTCATGAGGGACCTTATTAAATGTCTCCTGAAAGTCCAAATACACTATATCGACTGGCTCACCCTTATCCACATGCTTGTTTACACCCTCAAAATTTTTTAATACATTAGTGAAGCATAACTTCCCTTTCCTAAATCTATGTTGATAAACATGGCATAATGGGGAAGAGTCAATATGCTCAGTAATTCTGTTCTTAACCATTTTCACCTCTTTGCCTGGCACCGATGTCAGGTTAACCGGTCTGTACTTTCCGTGATCACCTCTGGAGTCCTTTTAAAATATTGGTATTACATTTGCTACCTTCCAATCCTTTGATACGGTGGCCTATTTTAGTGATAGATTACAAGTCACCAACAGTAGGTCTGCAACTTTATACTTGAGTTCCTTCAGAACTCTGGGATGAATACCATCTGGTCCTGGTGATATGTTACCATACCTCATCCAGAGTCACACTTATTTGTGACAGCTCTTCCAATTCTTACCCCAGCTGGACACTCCTTGTAGGTGATCTCCACAACATCCTCAGCAGTAAAGACCAAAGCAAAAAATTCATTCAAATTCTCTGCAATGTCGTTATTCATCCTGAGCTGGACATCTAATGGTCCAATTGACTCTCTTGATTCTGATGTACTTTAAAAAGTTTTTATTATTATTTTTTGCGTTTCTAGTGAGTCGCTCCTCAAATTCCCTCTTGGCCTTTCTTATTAACGTTTTACATCCAGTTTGGTAATGCTTATTATGCTCTTTTCTATTTTCTTCATTAGAACTAGTTTCCCCATTTTTTAAAGGATGCTTTTGGGCTCCAATAGCCTCCTTCATCTCCCCATTTTCCCATACTGGCAGACGTTTGGTCCTCTTGCTACCTTTTTTATAGAGCAAGTTTATAGAAATGGTAAAGTAATAATGCATTGGTGCACAAAAGGACCCAATTATGGTGCTGTAAAAAAATTTCATTGGTGACATAAGAAATGACCTATAAGGAAATAAAGTCATGCTGTAATTAGCAGCAAATCATCAACAAAATAAGTACAATATGGTACAATACCCAGGTTGCAGCAAGTTCCCAAGTCCTTCTGGGCTCACCAGTCACAAAGTCTTTGCTCCTACATGGAGCTGCAATACCAAGCTTGTTGCTCCCCTGTAAGCCCTCAGGGCTTATTCACGTTGCTCTCAGGGGTTCAGTCCTCCCTATCCTTCCCAAGGGTTTAGCTACTGCTCCTCAAAGGAACCTCAACCCAGGCACTTTGGACCCATGCAGCTCATCATGGTTCAGGTGCCTCCTGTAGCAGTGTCCGCATTCCTGCTTGCTCCAGCCATCCTGCTTCTCTCTGGCTCAGACAGCTTCCTCTCCACATCCCAGGCACCGCTCTCTAAGCCTTCCAGGGTTTGTTCCTTCCATGTCCAGCTCCTGATTTCCAGCTGGTCCTGGCTTCTCCACCAGCTGATCTCCGTCTCCCAGCTGCTCTCCACTGGCACGCCTTTCCACTTCCTGGTTCTTCCCCCAGCCACTAGTTCCACCTGAGGCTCTTTAGACTAGCCGCCACAGAACTCCAGCCTATCCAGGTAAACACAACCCTGGGCCAAGGTAAACACACCCCTCTAGGCTCCACCCATTCACCAGTCCAGACAGGGCTCCAACCCCACCCCCGGGCTCTCCCAACAGCAGCTAGAGCCACTTCCTAGACAAGCACTCTAAAGTGCTGCCTAGTCAATTACAAGGTTGTACTTTGAAGCCTCATCTATTTCAGTGGCCGGCAATCCCTCCACCCGCGAAAGACTCGCAGCGGTCCAGCCACTTTTACTGTGGCACCACCAAGAGGAAGGGGGACTGCCAGCCGCCACAGAAGCTTGGAGCAGGACAGGGGAGCAGTCACCCTGCTACACGGGTCACTGCCAGGCCTCTATCAGGATGGTGAGTCGAACAGCATACCCCCTTGCTGTGGCTTTTTCCACCAGCGCAGCAACTTCCTCAACTGTTATGGAATGGTGACCCTCCTGCTCATGAGGTATAAACTGATCTGACCGAGTGCTGTAAGGGGTGCACGGGAAGACATGCCAGAGGTGCTACCACTGTTGCTAAAGCAAACAGTCCTTAGAACTTCAAGGAAGTAATGGACAGGGCAGGAGTTGGAAGGAGCACAGGTCAGGTGAAAGAGACCTTGAATGAGTTGAAAGATGGTGTGCAATCTGTCCTCTGGCAGAAAAGGTTCTCTCTCTACAATGTCTCTTAAAGATCTGATGAATAAAATTGTCCTGGTAGGAGCATGTTGCGACTTCTCTCTGTTTATATCAACCCAAGGTTGTTCAGAAGGTAGATGATGATGGCAATGTCTTGGGAGAGACCATGCTTAGAGTCTGCCATGAGAAGCCAGTTGAAATAAGGGAAGACCCATACACCCCGCCTTCTGAGGTCTGCAGCCACAGTAGTGACACACGTAGTGAACACCTTTGAGGCAATTACAAGGCCAAAAGGGAAAACTGCATATTGGAAGAGACGCCCATCCATAATGAAATGTAAACATTTTTTAGGAGGTCAAATGGAAATGTGAAAAAAAAAGCATCCCTGAGGTAGAGAGAGGTCAGCATAAGCCCTTCTTCAGTGCAGGTAGGATGGAATGCAAAGTGACCACTTGAAATTTAAACCTTTGTACAAACTTGTTAAGGTGTCTCAAGTCCAAGATAAAAGAGACACCCCCAAAATCCTACTTCAAGACCATGAAATATCTAGAGTAGAAACCCTGAAATTCCTCCACAGTGCCTTTACTGAGTAAGGAATTTACTTCTTCCAGTAATGTTATCTTGTTGGCAGGTCCCTAAGAGAGGGATGGGGTGAGTGTGGGAAGGAGGAAACTCTTCAAATTGCATGGTAGAGCCTTACTGAATTACTACTTTAATCTTCTTTAACCCACGTACTGGTGGTATTTTGGGCCCAGGACTTGTAAAAATGGCATAAATGATTTGAAAGTTCTCTCTCAACCACATGGATGCTAAATTCCAGGCTTTTGCTGGAACACCTGAGGCCTGAAACCCTATCCCCACCCTCTGAAGGACTTTAAAAGGCCTTCATCGCTTGCAGGCAGTAGCCTGTAGTGGCTACCGAATGCTGTTCGTAGGCTTGTTTGGGGGCAGAGGGTGTTGGTTGTATTAAAGCTGTTGTAAATTGTTTTTAAGTTGATGAGATGGGGGGGTATGGGTAGGGTTGGGGGGGCTTTGCCATAAGCTCCTTGTGAGAGGAGGGTTGTGGGTGGAGGGAGTGTCCTGTCCCCCTGTGGGGGTGGGTGGGGGTGTACAGGTAAGGGGGAGGGGGGGAAGAGGAGGAGCGAGTGCGCTCTGGCCTCCTTGTGGGAGTGGGGATTTGGGCATGAGGGAAGCGAGCGGGAGGAGTGCCATAGCCCCCCAAGTGAGGGGGGAGTATGGGCAAGGGAGGGAGGGAGCAAGAGGAGGGTTGTGAGTGCCTGTGGGTTATGCTTTGATCCCCTGGTGACAGGGGTGGGGTACAGGCATAGGGGTTTGGGATTGGGGCCCGCTTAGCAGGAGCCACGTGCACTGCCTACCCTCCCTCACCCCAGTCTGGCCAGGAATGTAGACCTAGTCAGGCTGAGGAGGGCAGCGGTAGTACTCGGGGTTTCTGCTGCTGCCTGTCACAGCCCCTCAATGAGAGGCGGGGTATCGGCAGGAGTCCTATTATAGGTGGGGAAATGGGGGTGGTTTGGAAGAGTTGGGGGAAGTTAGGAGAAATTTCTTCCTGGGGAAGGTGGAATTGGGTTGGGGAGGAGGAAGGGTATGGCACGAATTTGTTGTGAAAGAAGGCATATGACTATGGGGGGAAAGGGGTGGTGAAATGGGATGGCAATGGTATGTGGGGCAAGGAGGGGAGCAGCAGTGTCGGCAAGTAAGTCAGTGGTCTCAAGCAGGCTGAGGAGAGTGAGGGGGAGAAGCACCCCCGCCCCCATGCAGCTGAGCAGTGAATGCTGCTGCTACCCCCCTCTCCCTAGTCTAGCCAGGAACGCAGAGCTAGCAAGGCTGAGGAGAGAGGTAGTGCTCGGTGCTCCTGCTGCCACTGTCACCTGACCGGGTGAGGTAGCGGGCCTAAGCAGGCTGGGGGAAGGTGGTGGTGGGAGGCAACCCTGGAACCTCACCGAGCCCAGCCTGCTCAGTAGGAGCCACGAGCACTGCTGCTATCCTCTCTCTCCCCAGCCCAGCCAGGAACATGGAGCTGGTTCAGCTGAGGAGGGAAGCAGCAGTGCTCAGGGCTCCAGCTGCTGCCACCTGCACCAAGTCAGGTAGTGGGCTCAAGCAGGCTGGGAACAGTGATGGCGGGGGTGAAGAAAGGCAACCCCTGCACCACCACCTCCAACCCGGCCCGATTAGCAGGAGCCACGAGCAATGCCGCTACCCTCCCTCTCTCCCGTCTGGCCAGGAATGCAGGCCTAGCCAGGCTGAGAAGGGCAGCGGTAGCACTCGGGGTTCCTGCTGCCGCCGTCTCCTGCACTAGGTGAGGTAATGGGCCTAAGCAGACTCGGGGACGGTGATGGGGGGGGGGGGGGGAGGAGGCAATCCCTGCACACACACCGCAGCCCAGGCCAGCCTGCTCAGCAGGAGCCACAAGCACTGCCACTACCGTCCCTCTCCCCAGCCCAGCCAGGAACACAGAGCTGGTTGGGCTGAGGAGGGGGAACAGCAGCACTTGGGGCTCCTGCTGTACCACTGTCACCTGCACCGGCTGAGGTAGTGGGCCCAAGCAGGCTTGGGAAGGTGGGGGGGAGACAACCCCCGTCATTCCCCGCCCCCCCCAGCCCAGTCTGGTCCACTCGGCAAGAGCTGCAAGCTCTGCCACTACCCTTCCTCTCTCCAACCTGGCCAGGAACGTGAAGCTGTCTGGGCCGAGGGAAGCAGCAGTGCTCAGGGCTGATGCTGTTGCCACCGTTGCCTGCACCAGGTGGGATATTTATTTATTTATAATAAAATTTGTATGCTGCCCCCTCCTGCTGAAAGCATCTCGGGGCGGCTAACAACATGTTAAAAACAGATTAAAACAAACAACAAATACAATTAAAAACCAATTAAAATTAAAATAATGGGCCAAAGCAAAGGAGGGAGGCAAACCCCAGGCCCCCTGCTGGGCAGGGCGGAGGTGGTGGAGGAGAAGATACATGGCCCACAGACTCCCACAGAATAATCAGGGCCCTACTCATAATACTTCCTGAGGCACCTGTCACAAAGATATGAGGGTTCCCTCCAGTGATGCGGTGGAGGGCAACAGCTGCAAGAGAGTAACTCCCAGCGCCATAGCGATCTTTTTATCTCGTGGACTGTATGTGCCCAGCACTGAGAGATCAATACCTCCAGCTGGTGTTGTGGTGTTCTTGACTGTAATGGAGTTTTCAATTGTCTGGGGGAAAGAGGCAGCTCTAGTGCTGGAGATGGAGATCTCGCAGGAGAGAAATTTCATGGTTCATCTTCGGAGTAAATTGTCTCCGCAGTGAGGGACGTAGTTGGGTACCCTTCTATAGTATACTCTTCCTGATTAGAGGGGACCCAACTCACCTCCTCTTCCTCAGATCCTCCCGAGGATTGTCTTCTTGCTCCCCTTGAGGGGGCTCATGTGTGTCCTTGACAGCCAAGGCTTGGTACCTTGAGTGTTGCTGGAACCAGAGAGTCAGAGGCGGTGCCAGTACTGCCAGAGATGGAGGCTGAAGCCGTGACACTGCTGTGCATGCTGGTGGTTGTGGCGCCGAATGGTGCCAGTTATAAAGAGTCCAATCTAAACGGGATTTTAGTCATCCCCATGCAAGGGGGGAACATCGTCAAGATGTTCTGAAACCACAGCATGCGGTCCTAGATGACAGGGCAGCATAGGCCTTACACGTCTTAGTATCGTGTGCTTCAAGGCAAGCCACAAAACTTTCATGATGGTAGGCACGGCTTGAAACTGGACTTCTTTGAAATTCTGAATGAAAAACTGCGGCCTGAGGAAGCGCACTGGAGGGTGGAAAAAAGTCCCCCTCTGGTCCTATTTAATACCAACAGTAAACTACTAAACAGTTTTATATTAATATTATCCACACAACACACACATGCAGTGGAAACAAAGCCGGCGAGTGCTTAAAATTAAGCAATCAAGAATCCCTAACTTGTCGAAGGTGGTTGGAAAAAAACAAGACAGGGAAGCTCCATTTCCTCTCTTCTTGGGAGACAAAAAGCCCGTGCAGAGAAGGGGGAGGGAGGGATTAAGGCAAGGGCCTTGTCTTTCTTCCATACTGTTATATGTGGTCTTAGGTATTACTGGTGAAAGAGAGCTTACAGCTGCCTGGGAAGCAGGAAGTCAGACCCATGAGTGAGAATCTCAGAGATCCTCGAACTACTTTGTCTCCATCTCTTATATTTGGAGCCTACACAGGAAAAGCACTCTCTCTTTAGACAAAAAATTAAAGATGCAGTTGATGTATTTGAGAATACATCAAGAGGATGTAGTCTCAAAAGGTAACATGTAAAAAATTCAGTTTGCACATGTTGGTTTGTAGTGGAGTCAGCTGGAACTAAGCTGTTCTAATGATGCCGCTAAGACGTGGTGTTGCTAATGTATGCAAGATGCAATACTACTTCTGGTGGACCTTCTGGTGGACCTATTTTAACATAGCCTACAAAGGCTATGTTAAAATAGTTCTAACTAGACAAGATAGATGGTGGAAAAAAGTATCAACATATAAGAGGTAAGGACCAAGTCAGAAAGATTAAGTAACTTGCCTATGACAGGAAAGGAAGTCTGTAGGATAGCCTGAAAATGAATTTGGTAGTGTCCTCAATCTCACCCACTCAAGTGTGTCTACCAGATATCAAAAAACTGTCTAGCAGAACAAGGAAGACCACACTGTTTCTGTTACAACCACCACTAGCAGAGAAGGGCATAATGCAAGGTTAAAAGCAGTGGCATAGCTATCAGGGCACAGGGGGTTGCAATTGTGCCTGGGGTCCCATTGGGGTAAGGAGTCTGGCCAGAAGACAGTTAGGGGGTTGGGGTCTGGTCTGGGAGTGTGGGCACTGACAACGTGCTGGCATACCTTCCTCACCTCCGCTTGCAAGCTGCACAAGCGAGCCCGTAGCATCTGCAGCCTGGGCTTGTTAGCCAGGATCCCTAGTCCCCCCCAGAATGGATGTACCCCCCCTCTTTTTGTGATAGCCAACTGACTTGGACCCAGGGGTCGGCAAAGCCCACAGGGGTAACCAAGGGCAAGGAGGCTTGGGGAAAAGACCCACACTGGATGCACGAGGAAGGGGAGGGGGGGCATGGCAAATAAGGATCGGGCCCAACCACCCTAGCTCCTAGCAAAAAGGGACCGCTCATGGAAAAATACCAGCCTACGGTTGAGAAAAAGACTAGAAGGGAGAGCTCTCTGAATAAAGAATGGAGTCATTAAGGAGAAAGACTCACCCTGTTGTAACAAAGGACTGGTAGCCATGACTCAGTGCAGCAACATCCTATCTCCGTATTCCCCAAGATAAACCAGACACACACTCATTGTATCCTGAAGCCTGTCGTTAAGCCCTTCCTTCCCTCCTGTGTAAAAGGTATCTGGTGCATCTAGTATAGTCCTTTTTGTCATGGAAGTAACCTCCCCTCATTAGCCCATTGTACACCCCAAACGACCCTTCGTAGCCTCCCACACTCCTTTATCCAGCACCCTTTAACTGCCCCTGGTTTTCCCATCAAACTTTGAGAAATCTTGGGACCCAGATACGTGCAGGTCACTCTGTGCGCGTCTAAGTTGAGAGATCTCCCAGACTCTGGTCTGCCCCTTCTTTTTTCCTCCATCTCCCGAACTCCGCTGGATCCATGGGCCGCCTGTCCCATCTCAACAGGCAAGGAAAGGTAACCACAGGTCCAGTCTTTCCCAACCAACTGGGGAAGCCCCGTCTCTCTCTCGCTCGCGTTCTCTCGCCCCCCATCGCTGAGCTGACATTGGACCCCCCTCCCCTTCTCCTACCATACTCCCCGCAAGCCGCTTGTGTTTTCCCCTTTTAAATCCTGCCAGCCAGACCGGGGCTGTGTTTCTCTGTATAGTATAGTAATAAACTTGTTGTTATTGAACACCTGTCTCTCTCTTTCTATTTGGGGAGGGTACATAAACTGCCTGCAGCGCGTACTGTCCTCAGCTTGATCCTTTTGAACACATGGAGACTCCGGTTTAAGTCATTAAGCTCATTCCCCCCGAAGTTTACGGAATGGTGAATATTGGGGTACCCAACCCCCAATAGTCACGAGTGGGACGGGGTGTCCTGTTAACAGGCTGACTCCTCTCCTCCTCCCCCATCTCCCTCAGCTTGGTGCATGACTGACCGGTGCTCCAGGCTCAGCCTCTGAGCTTGCCATCAGAAGTCGGGACAAGGTAGGGCTAGCAGTCCCCCACCCCACCCACACTCAACAAGCACCCCACCCCAAACTTCCCCTTTGGGGTAATACAATAAAGGGGGTTTAATCTGGGAGAGCTGCCTTGCATCCCAGTGATCACCTGATCCTCTCCCCCTCTAGTCTCAGAGTGGTTGAAAATCTGGGGTTCACTTAGAGGGCACTAACCCTCCCTCCCCGTGGGTTTCCCCTCCCCGTGGGTGCCTGCAACTCCAAGGGTTCTGGGGGTGGGGTGGAAAGATATCTGCCCCCCTACCTCATTGAGAGTATATATTCCCTCTGATGCCCCACAATAACCCCATCCAAATGGCCAGTTGCCAGGAAGGCGAGGGGTGCAACTCTCCCACCCACCCTCAGAGGGAGGAGCTGGGATTAGATGCTGGGTGCCCCCTAGATTTGATTCCCTTTCACCCGCCCCATCCCAAAATGTCAAGCTGCTTCCTAGAAATCCAAGTTAATGGAAGCAAAAAGTTTAAACAGCATCCCCGCACCCCCCAATCTCTTATTTCTGGGATAGTCTCTCCTGGGGGACAGGGCAGAGGATAAGGGTGTGATTCTCCCTTTGGTATGAGCCCCTTAGCAAGCAAGTTAAAACATCAGGGGCGAAGGATAAGGATACCCTGTGGTGGCATTACGAGAGAGAGAGAGTGTGCACCACTGCACAGGGTGTGTTCATGTGTGTGTCACTATGCAGGGGTGCATGGGGTGTGTGTGTGTGCGCGCGTGCGCGCGTGCGCGCACACACGTGTATGAAACAAAACCTGTGTGAAACAAAACAATATAAAATGGCAGAGTTAGGGTGACATGCAAGTTTCTTATGTTATGTTTGCCCATAGATCTTGATTGTAGAATTCCAACAGGGTCCTGAGGTGATAATGTGAAAAAGGGCTGAAGCACAAACTTCTCTTGCTAAAGCTCTGTGCTTATTGCTTTGTTTTTGATTTTATTTATTTATTTATTTAAGGTTTGAGTCCCCCTTGGGGTCCCATAATTGTGGCCTGAGCCCAGGCCTTCCCCAGCCTTGTTACACTCCTGGTTAAAAGGAAAATCCTCTGCAGGTCACTCCCAAGATACATGGGTTCCTAGCCCAGCAATTCTGTAATGCACCAGTAACTACTGTACAAGGTGAAGACAATTTCACAAGTAAGGGTGATTTCAGACGTTACGGGCGCCCGATTCACCACAGCGGATTCCCAGCGGTGGTGAGCTGGCTAACCACCACCCATGGACAAGGAAGGCCCCAAACAGACGTGACAGCAGGACCACGGCAGGGAATCGGACCGGCAGACCACAGCCCGGGGCAGCACAACAGACGATACGCCGATCCCAGGCCGTGGTCAAAACACCCAGAAGGCACTGGGGCAGCCCGTCCCAGCTGCTGCTGCTGTCCCCCCCCACCTCCATGTTCAGCTTGACCACCACCTCCTCCACCTGTGCCTCCGCCACCTCCTCCTCCCTTGCTCGCTCGCCCTCCACTCTCCTCTCCCTTCCGCCTCGCTCCATTCCGCCACGTCCCCCTGCTGCCAGGTGCCCTTTAAATCTCCCTCCCTGGCCTGTGTTGTTGCTTATTGCCTGGCAGCGACGCTGCGTGCTTTGTCCCCAGCTGGGAATCGTTCTGCTTGATTCCAGCCAGTGGTTGCCATTCAGACGTTACTTTTTTTTGTTTCCCAGTGGGAATTGCTTTGACCACGCTTTTGGAGATGATCTGGGCCGGAGCTCCGGAAGCATGGTTAATTTTGACCCCTGGTGGGGATTGACTGTGGTGAACATCTGGTGCCCACGAAACAGACGTTCAGGGCGCTCTGGCCCCGCTGCGGGATTGACCGTGGTTCACTGTGATCTCGTAACGTCTGAAAATACCTTACGCTACTATGGAAAGGCATTTCATGAGCAGATTCCTTCCCCCACCCCACCCAATTAATGGGACCAAAACTAAGCTCTACAAACAATATGATTGCACTACTCACTTAGCTCATAAGCCTGTGTAAGCATATCCCTCTCAAACACAATATCCACAGGATGCACAGCTTTGGAAATGAATTCCTCCTCCTCCTCATCGTGATCATGGTAGTCCTCCATTTTCTTTCGAAATTCCTTCACTAACTTAAGGCAGCGGACCATGACATCAGTTCCTGAAAACACCAACATACATTACTGGTTACCAAACAAAAGACAGTTTACTGACCTGTAACTTTTGTTCCTCAAGCCGGCTCCATGAATTCCTAATCATTGGGCTCCAGCCTATGCCCCACGGATTGCGTGCACGCGCATGGTTTCCACAGAGCACAATATGCCCTCAATGTGGATCCACGTGGTTTGTGCACAGTTGCGTGTATGAGCACATGATGGAGCACAGGATGGAGCCCATTGGGTGCACCTGCTGCTGCCTGTCTCTATGGGCTTTTCCAAAGGAGCGTCAAGCTCGGAATCGACCCTGCCCCTCCCTGACGTAGGATGTCGCATGCGCCAGTGTAAGGTTATATAAGGGGCAGGGTGGCTTCGTTCTCCTCAGTTCCTGAAACCACTATGAGCTTATAATAATAAGTTTATTAGGCGTAGCCATAGGCCATTGCCAAAAAAGTAATAATAATAATACATACAAAATGCAATCACGAAGAAACACATAACACACAAGAAACAAAGATTTATCCTTTTCAACTCCAAAGAAAGTAACAGAAAAAACAAACTGCCATGCTCCCAATACTCAATGTTCATATTAACTTTGATTCCAAGAAAGAGAGCCTCTGGTTGAAAGCTAACATCAAAAATCTGGAGATAGCTTGCATCACTTTCAGAGAATTATCACTTAAAGCAATCCCCAACAGGCAATGATCTGTTCTGCCTGGTAGTTTATCCAGAAAGGAGGAAGTAAGTTCCTTACGTAAGTGATCGTACAAATGACAATCAAAAAGAATATGTTGTGTAGACTTGATAGTCAAATGGTCATAAAGACAAAGACGATCACCATAGGTTTGGGCACAATAATGTCCCTGAAGCAATTTTGAGGGTAAAGCGTTTAGGTGAGCACACAAAAATAAATACTTCTCCCTAAATGTGAGAGATGTTGACAATTATTTAGCCATTTCTCCTTGCTCAGGGACCCAAAATACATACTTGGACATGTGTAGGGAAGTTCTTACTCTGGCTAGGTCCACCTGCCTTTGGATATCACGGATTCTTAAAAGAATCTTGGCCCTAGCTACCAGTGCGTTTTTGCTGGCAAGATATTCTTGCAAAAACCCCAACTCGGACAACTGGTTTTCGATGGCCCTCATCCATTGACTCCTATGGGTGTCTTCCAACATAAACTTGACCAACCCTCTAGCATGGCATCTAATTATCTTAAGCCAGAACTTAAAAGTAAGTTCCCAAGCTGTTGTTGACCAGCTCCATAGTCCTAGCTCTAACATGATGAGAGTACCCCTTGGAACCCTCAGCAAGCCTTGCAAAAAACGTGACTGTAGGATGTTTAAATTTGAGTCAATGAGTGGAGCCCAAAGCTCCACCCCATAAAGAAAGCTTGCCTTGACCTTACTGTTAAAGACCTTCACAGCCAGGTCGATCCTCTTTCTTCCTGTCCCTACAAAATATCTCAGAATAGCTTTCATAGCACCCTTAGATGCCGCAAGTATTTTCTGATTGTGTGTTTTCCATGTACCAGTTGCATGAAAATAAATTCCTAGGTACTTAACATTTTTTAACTGTTGTAAAGTTTGGCTGTCTATCGACCAATTATAGGTCTTATGACTTTTGGAAAAGACCACCATTTTGGATTTATCAAAATTGATAACCAATTTGTTGATGGCACAGTAACTAGAAAAGGCCTTTAACTGCCTGAGCAGGCCTATGCGTGTTTGAGAAAGCAGAGCAAGATCGTCAGCATACAGGAGACCACTCAGCACTCTGGAGGCCAATTTCAGGGGGGAAATTGTGTTTGGGCCAAAAGAGGGATTGTGTCATTTATAAAAAGATTAAACAACGCTGGTGCTAAGACACAGCCTTGTCTGATGCCTTGATCCACTCTGATGTCACCCGTGGTATGTCCCTCATTATCGACCTTGACCACCAGAGAGGAGTTCGCATTAAGTCTCTGAATAAGGAAAAGTAGCCTCCTGTCAATAGATGTTCTCTCTAACTTGTCCCACAGGCATAGTCTATTGACAGAGTCAAAGGCAGCCTTAAGATCCAAGAAGGCTACACATTTTTTCCTGTTTTTTGCCCTATATTTCTCTATTAGATGGAGGGTGAGCATAATTTGAACAAATTTAGGGAAATTTCAAATAAAGAGGAGAAGGCAGGCGAGCTGTGGGAATGAACAAAGCCATCTTAAGGAAGGACAGTTACAGATCAGTAACCTGTCTTTCCTCCTCGAGTGGCTGCGTGCATTCCCAATAATTAATCAAAAGCAGTACCCCCAAAAGGTAGACAGAAATGAGCTTAAAATAGAATTTAGAACTGCTCTCCCAAGTTTTGCATCTCCATGTTCTGCCAAGTCTAACTGATAATGTTTAGTGAAAGTGTGGTAAGATTACCACACAGCTGCTTTACATATGTCTACTATGGTGACACATTTAAAGGAAGCTGTTAATGTAGAAACAGACTCAGTAGTGTGAGCCCTAATATTCTGCAGGGGGAAAAGTCCTTGAAGTGTATAACAAGCAAATACAGTTAACTATAATTTTGGAAAGTCTCTGGGAGAGGTTTTTTTTCTCTTGTGGGGTCCCTGAACTGAGATGAACAGATCATCATCTATCCTAAAATCCTGTGTTCTAGAAACATAGAAAGTTAGAGCACTTTTAACATCTAGCATATGCAGTTTAGTTTCCATAAGTCCTGAATGAGGTATTGGGGAAAAGATAGGTAGACATAAGCCCTGACCAAGATGGAATACAGCCACTATTTTAGGGAGAAAAGCAGGATTTGACAGCAACACTACTTTGTCTTTATGGAAAGTCAGAGAAGGGGAAGATTTCCTTAATGGTGCTGACTCGCTAACTGTGCAACCACACATTATTGCAACTAGAAATAGTTTTCTGAAGGAGATGGCATACAGAGAAAGTCACCATTGATTTAAACGATGGTTGCATTAGCCTTGCCAGGACCACATTCAAATCCCATGATGGCATTACTGAAGGTCTTGGGGGGTTAAGTCAGGTTTAGGGCATTACAGAAGATCTTGGGGGTAAGTCAGGTTCAGGTCTTTTAGGAAGGATTTGGTCAGATGCAATTAAAAAAAATAGATTTCCCATCTATGAAGTCATGCTTGGCAGCAATTTCAGCCAAATGTACTTTTATAGAAGAGTTATAAAGATGACATTTTAAATGTAATAAATATTCCAAAACCACATGTAGAGGGCAGGATAAGGGATTAATATTTTTTGGTGAGGTCCATATAGAAAATCTATGCCACTTATGTAAGTCTGTACTGTTGATTGTTTTCTAGCATTGTCTATTACACATGAACTTGAGAAGGTATACTCTCCACACCTCTCAACCTTGGATCAATCATGCTGCCAAACTCAGCGATGCTAGATTTGGATGAAGTGTTTTCCACTAGTTCTTGAAGATAAGGTCTGGCTGAGATAGCAGTTGAACCTTCAGCATCATTTCTAGAATGGTGGAGAACCAATGCTGTCACAACCATGCCGGTATTATTAGGATTATTGTTGCTTTCCCCTGGTGGATCTTTCGCAGAACTCTTGTTAGGAGCGAGATTGGTGGGTATGCATAGTGGAGGTTGAATTTCCAGGGGAACATAAAACATCACCTAGGACTTGTGGATCTAGGCCTCCTCTGGAGCAAAACAATGGAAGTCTTGCATTGGATTGGGATGCAAATAGGTTTACATCTGGCCAATTCCTAGTTTTTGAACAATGGGTTTATTACTGTTTTGTTCAGTAACCATTCATGTTGGTCTACAAAAGATCTGCTGAGAGTGTCCACCAGAACATTGTCCACTCTAGGAACATGAACAGCTAGGATGTGTCTATAGATCACTTCCATATATCTTCTGCAAGTTTGGACAGGCGTATAAGATCTCATGCCTCCTTTTTTGTTTAAATACCACATTGTGGAAGTGTTTTCTGTTTGTTCTTGTAGTACGTTTCCTTGAACTATGTTTTTGAAGGCCATTAGTCCAGTTGAACTACTTGAGTTCTAGAAAAAGATGTGGTAGTGGGCCTCTTCCTGTGATCACATACCTTGAATTTGAAGGCCCTAGCAGTGTGCGCCCCAGCCTGTATTTGACGCGTCTGTTTATGACATCTGAGGCCGAGATAGATGGAAGGGCATTCCCTTGTGAATGTGATGTTTTACCGACCACCACTGTAGGGATTTGAGTATTTGTCTGGGAATAGTGACATGGGCATAAAGTGGTGTGATGCTGGGAATTGTAGTTTGCAGCCAGTGCTGGAATGAACAGAAGTCTAGCGTAAGGTGTGAGTAGAGCTTCAGATGCTAGAAGGCCCATGAGCCTAAGGAAGTACCTGATTTTTTATTTTATTTATTTATTTATTTTACAGATTTATATCCCGCCCCCTCCTGCAATGCAGCTCGGGGCGGCTAACAACAATAATAAAATATTAAAATTCACTTCAAAATATAAATATAAAATACATCATCTAAAACACATCATATAAAACAGGGCTAGAAAAACAAATAAATAAATGGGCGGGGGATTAAAATCACCCCCCCTCCCTCCCAAAGGCCTGGGCAAACAGCCAGGTCTTACAGTTCCGCCGAAATGTCAAAAGGCTTGGGGCCAGGCGAGCTTCCTCCGGAAGGGAGTTCCACAGCCGCGGCCCTACCACCGAGAATGCTCGCTCCATCGTGGCCCCCCGCTTAACACGGGGGACCTCCAGGAGGGCACCCCCGGCAGACCGCAGGAGCCGTTCCGGGGCGCGAAGGGCGAGGCGGTCCCTAAGGTATGAGGGGCCAAGACCGTATAGGGCTTTGTAGATCATCACTAGGACCTTGAACTTGGCCCGGCACACTATCGGCAGCCAGTGCAGAGCTTGGAGCACCGGTGTAATGTGCTCCCGGCGACCCGTCCCCATAAGAAGACGAGCCGCCGCATTCTGCACCAGCTGCAGCCTCCAGGCCAAGAACAAGGGAAGCCCCACGTAGAGCACGTTGCAGTAGTTGTGCCTTCTGCGGATATGAAGACTTCGAATTGCTTCTCTTATGATTGCGGGGCGGTTGTGGGGCATTAATATCCTTTGTACTGGAAAATGCAAGATAGATTGGAGGAACAGTAAGGCCTGTGCTGGCTTCTGAGTGGACTTGTCTGTGTTTATTATGAATCATAATCTTTGGAGAAGGTCAATTACAGCTGTTGTTTTGCTGAAGTTGTGATTGGGGCGATGCTCTGAGTAGTCAATTGTTCAGGTAAGGAAATACATTAATCTTTTGTTGTTTCAGAGCCGTGGCGACCACTAACACTGTCTGGGGGCTATAGAGAGACCAAAAGGGAGAACTTAAATTGGAAATGCATGTCATCAATTGTAAACCTGATGTATTTTCTATGGGTAGGATGTACTGATACATGAAAGTACGTGTCCTTAAAATCCAGAGACGCAAACTATTTTCAATCAGATATGTCAATAGACTTGGGATACTTAATATCTTAAACTTAAACTGAACAAAGTTATTCAACCACCTAAGTTCCAGAATGGGTCTGAGCCTTTATGCTTTTTGGTACAAAGAAATACTGTGAGTAAAATCCTCTGCCACAATATCTTTCTAGAACCTCTTAAAATAGCCTCATTTTGTAAAGGGTGATTTCTTCATATAGCTGTATCTTCTCAGAGGGGTCGCTAAAGAGGGATGGGGTAGGAGGTTTATAAGCATTTAAACTGAAACGAGTATCCATATTAGATTATTTCTAACGTCCTCTGATCTGATGTTCTACTTCTCCATGCTGTTAAGGAGGAGGCTAATCTGGTTGACATGTCAATGACCACTATTGGGCTCTGGTTACAACAGTTATATAATAGACTTTTGATGAGATCCCTAAATATTATCGCCCATTGGGGATGTATTATGCTGGCCTTTTCTGACTGTCTACCT
The DNA here is from genome assembly GCA_003113815.1 of Sphenodon punctatus. Taxonomy (NCBI): domain Eukaryota; kingdom Metazoa; phylum Chordata; class Lepidosauria; order Sphenodontia; family Sphenodontidae; genus Sphenodon; species Sphenodon punctatus. The sequence goes on from QEPC01014024.1 coordinate 1,436,101, forward strand.
CATTGGTAATAGCAAGGTGGTTGTTAGCACCGTTGGTAGTAAAGTAACGAGAATAAGCATTCTGTTTCTACAGGAAAATAAGGAAGTTGAATGAATATAAATTTTATTGAAGCCACATGGCTATATCAATTTCCATATATAAATCACACAATTACAAAATAAAACTGACCAGAAAACAAAAACAGTTAAATCAAGTCCACTGTTAGGCCTGCAAAGATCAAAAGTATGAACCCCATCAGCCTGGATACTTTTAACAAAAATGCAGCAACGTCAAACCCAATGATGGGCCCAGCAAAATCCAAAATTTATAGTCCAATAAAAGATACTACAGCCAACATCTTCAGACTATGAGCCCAATCAGCCTGGGTACATTTAAAAAAATACAGTCCGATCAGCCCAATTAGACAGTACACAACAGATTTAACCAAGCACAGATATTTAAATGTACAATTTAACAAAGATGCATAAACTCATGTTACCCCACCAGGCTTTGTACTCACTGTATGTTGCAAGCATATATTCATAATTCTCACAGCATAAATCGCCACCTGCTTAGTTCTTTCGGGGTCGGAGTCACGTAATAGAAATAATAATTGTTGTATCTTGGGCCTAGTTCCATCCCACCCAATGAGCTTCTGTAGTTGCCCACGCTGCAAATCATACAGTGGACATGATAGAACGTCGTGTACCAGGCCCTCAATCACCCTACCACATGGACAAATCCTATTGGTATATAGGATACCCTGCCTTCTCCCTAGGTAAACAGCTGTCTGCATCGATTGTATGCGCAAGGCAAGAAAGGCTCTCCTAAGGACTGGATCCGCTAACTGATGTAAGTAAGCCCCCCCTGGGGGGATCCAATACTTATAAAACGGAGAAATATACGCCCTAGCTGCCATCATCCTGTGTCTTTGTCTATCCACATCCAAAATCCTCTGCTTTAACATCCTAATCACTTGACTATCAGTATAACTCTGAAAGAACAGGTCAGAGAAACCAAGACCTGCTTTAACATCCACCCACCAGGGGTCCAAACCCCTTTCTGTATCAGACTGTTTTTCAATCAAAGTCCTGCTCAAGAGGGAAGTATCCCCAGAATTTCTATTCTTAGCCCAAAAAGTAAGTTTACTTAATTCAACTTGGGCCACAAGGGAAGGTCTACCCAGCTCTATATGGATTATAGCTGCAGATGAAGCGGGAGGGATCCTCAAAATCCTTCTCCAGCAGTTATTAATTATTGGTTGCAAGCTTTTAGTAGCACGAATGTCATGCCCCCAAATATGCGCCCCATACAATATTTTAGCCATTAATTTGGAATCCATAATTTTACTAACTGCTAAAATAGATCTTTGACCAAATCGAAAAAAAAGTGCTGAATCGCTAAGACTTCCATGTTTGCTTTCTGCTTATTTACCCTCATGTGGCTTGTCCAGGTCCCATTAAATGATAGATTCCCAGATATTTATAGGAATGTACCTGCTCAATTGCATGGTCTTGCAATGCCCAACTGTATTTACAAAACCGCTTTGAGAATACGAATATTTTAGTGTAAAGTAAGGAAGATTGGTGTGAGTACCTTTTCCTTGAATAAGGAACAACCCTCAGTTTTGATTATGTATCTGAGGTAGTCTTAAGCTTTTCCAACATCTCACCTGTAGTGGTTGTGAACAATCTTTGACTCTCAAATGGTAGATCCTCAATTTTAGATTTTGTCTCTGATGCTAGAGCCGTAGATCTTAACCATGGACTCCATCTTTGAGTAATGGCACATGCAACATTTCTGGCTCCGCAGTCAGATATGTCTTTAACTGCCTTGAGTTGAAAGCATGCTACCGTTTGGCCTTCTTTAGAAAGGGCATGATGTTCTTACTTTGCTTGCTCTGGTGGTTTTTACTGGATTCTAGTATCTTTTCCCATAGGACATATTGATATCCCAAAAGGGCAGACAAATAATTTGCAATGTGCATGGTAAGTGTGGTAGATGCAAAAGCCTTTCTACCAGCAATGCCCATACATCTTCCCTCTCTATAAATAGGGGAAGTAAGTTGTGAAGACTTATTCATTGCATTAGACAGACACAGATTTATTTGTTTCTACCATAAGTCATAACAAGTCATAAAACAAGTTTTAAAACTCACAAATAAAAATAGAACATTTATAAAAGACAAAATCAGACAAATAGTACCTCCCACAAAATGTACATATTTCATTCACTCTCTACACATATATTTATATCCAAGTTCATCACAAAGACATAGTCCCTGTGAAAACTGTACTTCATAAACCACAATATAAAACCAAGTAAAATCTCCTTTTCAATCCTGGCATAAATCAAGTCATCAGGGACTGACATATCAGCAACCCAATACTTAGGTACAGAACTGATTTGAATGGTTCGCCCCTGGAGACTGATGGAACTGGAGCGGTTATGGAATGCTCTGGGTGAGATACCACCCGATCTTGATGACCGTCTCATCGATGACCTCGTCACTTTCTGGAACACTCTGCTGACTGAGGCCATTGTTTGGACAGCTCTTAGGTGTCCGCTCTCGTGATGGCACCGCAGGCCTCCTTGGTTTTCTGAAAAACTATGGTTGCTGAAGCGAGAACGGCGGCAGTTGGAGCGACAGTGGCACAGTTCGTGTGCTGAAGCCGACAAGTTGCGTCATAGTTTACAAGCCTATGCCATAGCTGTGTGGACAGCAAAAAATCCCTTCCGCAAAATCCCTTCCAGCGGAGCTTTTCCAGGTGGTGCAGGGGTTGGTTCGTCCAGCCTCCCTCTGCCTGGAAGTGGAGTCATCTAGTGCTTGCTGTGACATGTTTGTGGATTATCTTGTGGATAAAATTGCTCGTATTCACCATGATTTCGATGCCGCACTTATTACATTAGGGGAACCAGAGGTTATAGAAGGCCCACCTTGTCTGATTTTGTGAGATCAATTTCAGTGGATGACACCTGTCAATGAGGGAGATGTTCTCGGGGCAGTCAGGGTCACCTCTTGCGAACTAAACCTGTGCCTGTCCTGGATGGTTAAGGCCACCCAGGAGACGCTGCGGCCGTTGCTGGCTGGAGTGGTCAATGCCTACCTTCGGGAGGACAGCATGCCAAGCTGTCTTAAAGAGGTGGTGATGTGGTCTCTGCTCACTTGACGTTGACTTTTCCCAAAACCAAATAAACCTGAACTACTTCATACTTTTCACATGTCAGGCAGATGACACTCTAGTATGTAGGCCGGCAAGTGGAGTGAAATTTGTCCTCATTGGTGGGGCTCTTCTACATAGGATCCAATGGACTGTGAATGAATCATAATCTGTAATTATGGTACAGAAATATTATCCAGGAGCTACAATAGTGTTTGATGAATATACGAATGAACCCTCAATCAAAAGACATGGCACATACCAGCAGAGTTAGAAGAACTTGGTCAAGAAATCGTCTTCACTAACGAGATGCATCTGAAGATCAAACAAACAAGAATTCCTTTCATGCAAGTCAAATAAATGATTCATCACTGACACCATCCTTGTTGGAAACGACACCAATTTGGTCATTCTGCTTTGTTTTCATACCACGACAGCAAGCAGGACATTGAAAGGAGGGGTACCAATGGCTTGAAACATTCAAAATGTTCAACAGCAACTTGGTGAAGAAATATCCAAACTGTTACTATTTGCACATGCCATCCTTGGTTGCGACACGGCTTCCAGGGTTTATGGACTCGCGAAAGGAATTGGTGTACGCATATTGATGGTCGATAGAGAATTTCGGAAACAAACATTGCTGTTTCTTCACCAAGATATTTCTCAGGCTACCATTGCTGCAGGTAGTGAAAGAGCTCTAGGAATCCTGTACGGTGCCCCACCAGAAATAACAGTGGATGAAAATCGTCACCAGATATTTTCCGAGAAAGTGTCTGCTACTTCATCATTTGTTCGGCCTGAGCAAGTGCCTCTAACATCCGCTGTTATGAAATATCACAGCTTGATAGTGTATTACCAGGTGCAGGTGTGGACTGAAAAGGACATTTCAAGCATGAATGCTAATTAATCGGGTTGGAAGGAATGTGATGGTATGTTGTACCCAATCCTGACAGATCTTCCACCAGCTCATGTACAGCTCCTGAAAATAGTCAAGTGCAGCTGTAAAGGCAGCTGAGACACCATGAAATGCAGCTGCAGAAAAATGGACTTGAGTGCACAATCGTATGCAAAATGTGTAAAGCCAGAGACTGTTTGATCACTACCAAAGGAACTGTGATGGAGCCTGAAGATTATGAGTGAATGATTTCCTTGTTTATGTCGGTTTGTAATATTGATGTGTGATTGTTGTAAAGATAATAAGTTCACACAAATAACACAAACCCAAGAATCAAGTTTCCTTATTAAAGGTTTGAAAAGCTAATTAATTTTTTTAAATGGACCCATTTGGCCCCGCAGAAGCGGAAACATTACAATTTCAAGTGGTCCTTATTATTCAGCCATTTGCAATTACAACTAGGGACGAAAAGCCCCATTTTGCATCAAGTTGGACATTGCAACTTTCAGAATGTTTAGTATGATAGTCTGAGTGGTGTCTCGAAAAAATAATTTGTGTTCCAATTTTTTTCAAGTTAAACCGTATTTTTCCTATACTAAGTACTCTTTCTTCTTTGAATGGCCTTTACATATTCGCACTTATGATGCCCAATCATACATTCGAGGGGGGAAGTAGCATAAGTCCCAATTTGCCACCCTGAGCCTGAGGGGAAGGGCAGGGTAGAAATTTAAATAAATAAAATAAATTAATAAAATAATGGTACAGGCATCAAAATAGGGATATGGAGTGGGTTCGCAGAAGACCGTGCCAGTTTCCTACAACTACCACCACAGATCACCTGAAATTCTCACAGCCAACCCTCTTCCCCGACTACCACCAAGAATACAAAAGTATCCAGCTCTGTGTACTTGTTTTGAAAGAGACAACTGACAGGCACTGAAAACAGATGATAGTTTTTTAGATTCTTTGGATTTTCTATACAGTTTTGTTTTTTCTTATCTCTTTAAAAAGGGTTTGAAATTTTTCTTTTGCAAACATAACTGTATGAAACGCCACCAGAATCCTGCTGAAGAAAGACAGGGATTTATGTATCACTGTAAATCACAATCGAAACTATGAGCAGTTAAGAATGGCAGAGCTGGAATGCAAATTTTCTATTTAAACATGCAGTAGTTTCAGGATTTTGTTAGTTTGTACATTGGATAATGATATCTCCTTATTGGGATCTGCAATCAAAAAACACAGTGATGGATTACCTTTCTTTGTCTTGTAGGGACCTCCATCAGGGTGAATGTCCTGTAATGGGGTAGAAATTACCTTGGCCAAGCCAGCATTCACCATATATTGATATGAACGTTTAAATGTTCGTTCACAGAGACTCTATAATAAATGCAAATGAAAATGGTGTCAATAATGCAAGACATTTTCTAGTAATTCTACCTCAGGAACAAGACAAGGAATTAACAATACCATCATGGCTTTCAACACGACAACACAGAGGACAAAGACTCAAACCTCCTTTACCCTAATTCCAAGCTCTATTTTCTCTTCTATACCTCTTGCCCCTCAATATGTTCCCTTAACCCTCTCATTATTTCATATTCATTACCTTGCTGTACTTTGGTTCCTTTCCTTCTGCCTAGAACCTCTTGATTTTACCCACCCAAGATTCAATTCTACCTGCATCTTACTACCATCTCACGTTTAGCTTTCAGTCCCACTGAGTTCAGTTTACTCTCATTACCCAAATCTCAATTCTCTTCTTAAATCCAACTTCTGCACTTTCCATTCAAAACTTTTTGTGTTTCCAGCTGTGTAAAAGACAGAGCTGAGTTCTTTTCAAGTCTAGCCATACATATGAGGAGGGCAGAGAAAGAGAGAAGGAAAAGAAGGTGGAGTATTCTACATGTAGCAAAGCAATTTCCCCCCCTACCCCCAAAAAACCACAATTAAAAAAACCCCAAAAAAACCCTGGTTGAATGTTGCACAGGAAGTCTGCTCATAGATATCAACTTCTAGAGAGTACCATTGAGATCATCTATTTTGATCCTTCTACAGAAAAAAGTGCTGATTTTTTTCAAGTGATTACTAATGATAAACCAGCTAAGCCATAGTTGACTAATGCACTTCTTTTAGAAGTCTGAAAGACTGCAAGTAATAGAAAAACCAGCCCCCCTCACAGCAATCAGTCCAAATTATTATCTTTCAGTTTATATTCTGTCCAGTTCATTTGGCTCTGGGCAGGTTACAATATATGAATAATACACAAGCATAAATAAAACCCCATTCCCACCCCACACCTGTGTTCATATCTCTTACATGTGAGTCCCCACCCTCACTGCCCCCCACCTCTCACCCAGGGGAGACAGGAAAATTGGGCACTTACCTCCTGGACAGCCAGCTATAACAGTAGGGTATATCCCCATCACTACCAGTAGGAGGCAGACATACAATCTTTGTGTTCCCACTGCGGGGATTATCCTTCCATCCCCAGTGTCTTAAGCTTTCCTTCATCGCTGTTCGAAAAACTTGTATATAAACAACATTGTTAATAACTCAAGAGAACTTCTTAACTCAACTTGGCCTTGTCAGGCGTTTCTTTCAATAACCCTTAAACTGTGATTTAGGTGCATTATACACCCCTGGTTACTATAGAACCAGTCCAGACTCGTATGGTTGCTTTATCAGACTCAAAGTCCCAGAGTACCTTAATCTTCTCCCTTTCCCAGAGTTTTGATCACTCTGGGTGGGTCTGGCCGTCCAGGAGGAACCACAGTAGAAAGAAAATTCAGGAGGTAAGTGCCCAATTTTCCTTTCTCCCTGTGGTTCCTCCTGGATGGCCAGCTATAACAGTAGGGACCTTCCAAAGCTGTGTCCCCATTATACACAGAAAACTGTGAAGGGAGGGTAGTGATCCTAATATATTAATCCGAATTAACCTCCCCTAATACTCCCTGTAACACCCTTCTACCGAAGGCTGCCTCTGCTGATTCCTGTAGGGGTATCTTATAATGCCTGGTAAACGAATGGACAGATGCACAAGCTGCTGCCCTGCAAATTTCCCCATATGGGGCTGCTTTCCTAAAAGCCTGAGAGGTGGCTGCTCCTCGTAACGAGTGAGCAAAAATCCCCGAAGGGGGAACCTTACCCTGAGCTCTATAGGCCTCTTTTATGCATAGCACTATCCATTTTGCTATGGCTGCATTTCAGGCTCTTGATCCTCTAATTTAGGGGACCGTATGTCACTAGGAGGGCTGAAGATTTTCTAAATGGAGCTGTGCGGTCCAAGTAAATTTTTATGGCTCTTTTAACATCCAGAGTGTGCCACACCCTCTCTTGTGGATGAGAGGGTTGTGGGCAGAAAGATGGGAGATTGATCTCCTGTTCCCTATGGAAAGGGGAATGTATTTTTGGGATAAAGCTTGGGTCCAGTCTTAGGGTTACCGAATCCCTTTTAAATATACATATAGTTGGCTCTATGGACAGGGCGCTAAGCTCTGAGACTCGTCTGGCTGATGTGATCCCTATCAGAAAAGCTACTTTTATTGACAGAAAATAAGAGGACACCTCCCCCAGAGGTTCGAAGGGAATAGTTGTCAGTGCCTTTAGTAGCAAGTTTAAGTCCCATGAGGGAAAACGGTGTTTCCTCTCAATCTTCATGCTGTTAGAGAGAGGGATTCTGGATTCTCGTGGAGTATTGGTCCTTGCATTAGCATGTCTTTCCTGAGCGGTAGTCTGAGGTGGAACGTTGTTGACATTGCGAGAATGTCCGCGAACCACGGGCGCCGTGGCCAGAATAGTGCTACCAGAATCACCTCCGCTCGCTCTCTCTTGATTTTTGCCACTGTTCGATGTATCAGCGGAAACAGGGGAAATGCAAATAGTAGGCCCTGTGGCCACGCTAGATTGAGTGCGTCGAATCCCGCTGCTTGCTTGTTGGGGAATCCGGTAAAGAATGTCTTTGCCTTTGCATTGCTCGGTTGGTCAAATAGGTCGATCTCCGGAGTTCCGAAGGCCTCTACTATGACTTGGAATGTCCGTGGATGTAGGGACCATTCCCCGGGGTCTATCGTCTCTCGGCTGAGCTGGTCTGCTTGAGTGTTCTGTTGTCCCGGGATGTGAACCGCTCTGATTGACTTGAGGTTTACTTCTGCCCATTTGAGTAGAATGAACGCTTGTTGATGTAGGGTCTCTGACCTCGAGCCTCCTTGGTGGTTTATATAAGTCCTTGTCACGACACTGTCCGTATAGATTAGGACATGCTGTCCTCGTATTGATGGTGTCATCTTTCTCATTGCCAGGTACACTGCTCTGAGCTCCAACCAGTTTATGTGGCGTCTTTTTTCCCACTGCATCCATTTTCCCTCTACAAACTTGCTTTGCATGTGTGCCCCCCATCCAGATAGGCTTGCGTCTGTTGTTATCGATATCCTGTCGGGATCCGCGATGGGTACTCCGGGTTCGAATCTCTCCTTCCACCACATTAGAGATTTCTTGACCGTCAGTGGTACTACAATCCATGGGTTCCTCCCCTGGGTTAGTTGATCTTGCCAGGGTCTCAGGAATCTTTGTAGTGTTCTTGCGTGTAGCCTTGCCCAGCTTAGAATGCTTATGCATGATATCATGCCCCCCAGTAGGCTGGCCAGGTCTTTCAGCCTGGATCGTGGGAGACTTGGTTTATCAGGCTCAGCAGGGATTGACGTCTCTGTTGTGTCAGATACAGTCTGAATATCTTCGCGTTCAGAACTACTCCGAGGTGCTCCAGAGACTGCGAAGGTTCCAGATGACTCTTTTTGAAGTTCACTATGAACCCGTGTTTCTGGAGAAACGGTATCACCCTGTGTACGTCTGCTGTTGCCTGCTGGAAGGTTGGCGATCGAATCAGCAGATCGTCCAGGTAGGGGTGGATTTTTATCCCTTCTCCTCTTGAGTTTTGCTATTAGTGGGATCAGCACTTTCGTGAATGTTCTGGGCGAGGTTGCTAGACCAAATGGGAGGGCCGTGTATTGCCAGTGCTCCTGCATATATTGGAACCTCAGCCATTTTCTGTGTGAAGGCAGGATCGGGACATGGAGATATGCTTCTTTGAGGTCTAGTGATGTTAGCCATTCTTTTGGTGTTAGGGCGGTTCTGATGGAATAGAGTGTCTCCATTTTGCATTTTCTTGCCCGGACACACCTGTTTAGCCTCTTCAGATCGAGAACTGCTCGCCACTTGTCTGATTTCTTCGGTACCAGGAATAGGATGCAATATAATCCTTGTCCCTGCTCTTGTAGTCGTACCTGCTCTATTGCTCCTATGTCCCTTAACCTGTAAATTTCGTCTAGCATGGCTCAGTGTTTCTTGGGGTTGCTTGACTTTGGTGAGGCAATGAAGAAGCCTTTGGGGTACTGGAAGAATTCTATCGAGTAGCCCCTTTGTATTGTTTCTAAGACCCAGGGGTCTGATGTTGCCCTTTGCCACTCCCCTGTGAACTTTTGGAGCCTTCCCCCTAAACCCTGTTGACTTGGTTGGTAAAACAGGTAGTCCTGTCTCTGACTTGGGTCTGTTTGCTCCTTGGGAGTGTTTTGGTCGTATGCCTTGTCCCTTCTGTCTGCTCCAGATGGATTTATACTTCTGCTGTCTGCCCCTAGGGGCGTAGAAGGGTTTTCTGTTCCCTGCGTGAGCTTGGCGTTGGTTGAAGGGATGAAAATTCCTTCTAGGTTGTCCTATGCTCTGCAGAGTCTGTTTTTTTTTTTTATCTGCTGCCTCGGTCAGGACTTTATCCAAGCACACCCCAAATAGCTTCTCCCCCTGGAAGGGGCCTCCTACCAAGGTGTTCTTGGCCCTGTTGTCCCCTTTCCAGGATCGTAGCCAGAGTCAGCGGCGTGCCGCTACGTTTGTTGCTACTGTTCTCGCAGACCACCTCAGCATGTCTGTGGATGAATCCGCTATGAAGGAGTGTGCTAGTTGTATTCTGGTTGACAGAATCCTAGTCATTTTTTCTGATACCTTCAGGTCTCTGGCTCTCTTGATCCACGTCATGAGAGTTCTCGAGAAGTAGGAGGTTACTACAGCCATCCTCATTGCTGTGGCTGTTTCCTCAAAGTTACGCCTGAGGTTGGATTCGATCCCCTTGTCTGTGGGGTCTCTTGGGTAACACTCCCCTTCAGTCGGGAATACAGAGTTCCTGGCCAGAGAGGCCGCTGCCGCATCCACCTTTGGGATAGCTAGGAGTGGTTCCTTATTCTTTCGGAGGGAATAAAGAGACAGTAAGGTTTTATTCATTTTGAAAAGCTTGTTAGGTTGCTGCCACTCTTTTAAAATTATTTTTTCATATGCTTTGTCTAAGATGACTCCCTTGTCCTTGGCGCTGGTCCAAGGAATATATTGCCTAGCCTCCTCTTCTTCCTCCTCCGAGGACTCCGAAGAGGCCTGCTTGACCTTCTTCTGTTGAAGATGCAGGGCTCTAGTTATCTGGTTTAGGACCTCGTCCCTGTATCTCATTGGGAACTGTCTGTCTGGGTCCCCAGACATTTGCACCTCCAGTTCCTCTATTTCCCCTTCCTCCATTGAAGAGGCTTCTTTTTCCCCCTCCGAGATTATATCCTCCCCATCTTGCCCCTCTATCTCCAGTTCCTCCTCTGGATTAACTGATGTTTGGGGGGCCTCCTCCCTGCCTCCGGTGGCTCTGGCACCCACCATCTCTCCCTCAGATGAGACTGAGGCGACTTCCTCCTCTTCCTCAGCCGAGGAAGCGGGAGAGTCGAGGAGGCCCACTGTTCTTTTGTGGGTTCTCCCCTTTCTGGGGGCCTTCCCCTTTCCTGCTTCCTTAGATTGGCCCTTGAACCTTTTCCTCCCCTTCTCTCTGGGGGGTGATCTTTTCCTTTTTCGTTCTGCTAATATTTCTTTTAGGACCTCCATATGCAGGTCCTGGGGCTGGGGGGCCGGGGGGCTTACTGCTTGGTCTTGCTAAACCTCTGCGGTTGCAGCTCTTTTCTTTCTTGCCGCCATCTGGGCCTCGAAGGGTTACCGGAGCTCCGAGATACACCCCATTCTAGCACCGCCAGTTGCCTATTGTGGCGTCGGGGCTGTGCGCTCTAGGGAGGCTTCTGGCGTCACGTGCGGCCAGGCTGCTCTCCCGTTGGTTGCTCCCCTAGCCCAGCCCTCCCCCTTCTGATCCGCGTTGTTGCTTCGCCTGCTTTTCCCGCCGGCGCCAAGCCGCTAGGGAGTGTGGCGAGGAGGAGGAGGGGGTGTTTCGTCGCATTAGCCGACGGTCTGCCCCTCGGAGCCACTGTAGGGCGGGAAACACTCTGATTGTCAGAGCTCCCTCCGGCACTGCCGGTACTTGGAGGGGGAGGGGAGTGTAATGATTTAAATAGAGCTCCTTGTTGCTCTCTCTCCCCTCTTTGCTCTTTTCTCGGCACGGTCCAGGGCACGCCGCGAGACCGGTTGCCCCTATAGCCAGGGTTGTTGTCCTCGTTCGCACCCAGGCCCCTTAGAGCCTGTCGGAGCTCTCTCGGGGTAGTTTCCCCCCCCCCCCTTGGTAGCGGGAAGAGCCGTCCACTATGCTCTGTAGCTAGCCCCAGTACTGGGTGCTACCCCGCTCTTCGGGGTCTCCCTGATGAAGGAGAAGGATCACCCCGGACTAGCTCGTTAACCCCCTCCCCTGAGATTGGGGTGGGGAAGGGGGCGGTGAACAGTGGGAGGAATTTCTCTTCCCCCGGCACCTGGAGCTTCTTTAAAGCTGCCTGTCATTCATCCCAGATTTCTCCTGGAGGCAGCTAGCCTGCATCCTACCTGCGTGAAGGCAGACAATCAACTGAGGATGGAAGGATAATCCCCGCAGTGGCAACACAAAGATTGTATGTCTGCCTCCTACTGGTAGTGATGGGGATATACCCTACTGTTATAGCTGGCCATCCAGGAGGAACCACAGGGAGAAATCATTCCCCACGACGCCATCCCTTCTTATCCATGCCAAGCCCACGGTACCTCAAGCTAGAAGTGGTGGTTGTCTCCAGATCCCATCCACCACACCCATCACCCTCCTCCCAAAAAATGCAAATACATAAAAAAAAATTGGAAAATTTCATGTGGCCACCAAAGGGTGATGCCAAAGGGCACCCCTTTAGCAGTGCCATAGGCTGGTAAAGTCACACAGGCACCTAGTCCCAGGTCATCCAGCCTGGCTTTAAAAGGCTGGGAGCTGGAAGCACCTTCTAGGGCTACAAGGTGTCCATTCTGGTGCCTAGGCTGGGATGCACACCTTCCCCCTCCCCCCTCAGCTAAAAACTGAGTTCAAAGAAGGCCTAATGATGGCAACCTTCTAGCGCCCCCCACCCCACCCCACCGCCCACAAAAGGAGGCTGCAGTCCAGGGACGAAGGCTGGGGTTGCCTGCACAGTCAGCAGCTACATTAGCAACAGTGAAACCAGGCCTCTTCCCAAGCCAGGTCAGCCTGACTTATAAGGACTAGGAGTATGAAAGGGTCCTCTCTGGATACAAGGCATCCTATAATCATCAATATTAAAAAAGGGACCATATGCGTAACTGGAATTTGTCCTGTTTTAACTTCTACGCCTTCTATCTTGTTCTGTCTCCTACTGCAAAAAAAACAGCACTCGTAATTGCCCTATACTTTCTTTACACAATGATACTTATATACATACTACCATTAAGTCATCCCTTAAGTCTCTTTTTGCTAAGCTAGATATTTTGTAAGTCTCTCCCTCTAAATTTGTTTTCAGACTTCAATTCATTCTCATATTGCTTCTCCAAATCTCTTCTAGTTTTTCAATGTTTTAAATATGTGGGAGTCAGAGTTGAATGCAATATCCCAGTAGCTGTCTCGACAATACTACACAGAGATCAACTGAATTCATCACACCTATTCCATGCTCCTACTAATATATCAAATAGTCACATTTGATCTTTTTGTCACATCACCACTGGGATCTCATTTTTTTGATGTTTCTATGATAAGCCCAAAGTCATTTTCAGCCACCGCTTTCCAAAATAGTTAGCTATCCCGTACTCAGCTTATCAAATGGTCCAGATCACACCGTGTAACTGCAATGTCTGCATCATTATTTACTACTTGTAATGGATTGACCTGATGTTGCTCCAAGGGGGCAGGTTAAGTCATTGCAGGTTACAATCCTCTGGGGAGCAAGCCAAATATTGGAGCCTTCCCCTTTAAGGGGACAAATGTCCACTAAACCAAGGTAGGTGTGGGCTGAGTGCTCTCAGCATGGCAGGTAACTACAAGTCAGCTGAAAGCACCAGCTGTAACAGACAAAGCCAGGGGACCATCATGGAAGAGGCTCAGACAGCGGGGTCTAAGAAGGTGGCAGCCATGCACTGTCAGAGCTGGCTCGATAAGGCCAGGGTACAGCTGAGCACCAGGAGGAAGGTGCAAGAGCTCTGCATGGGCTCAAATGGAGCCAAAATCTGGGGTGGGGCAGCAGGCCTGGTGCCTGCAGCAGAGAGCCAAGCAAGGGGCTCACCAGTAGGAGCAGAAAGGAGGCTGAAGAAGGGGTTACACGTCCTAAGCAGCTTGGTCTAGAGCCAAGTGAGGGACTTGCCACAAGAAGAGGTAGTTTGGTTTTTACTATTTTTGCATTTGGGACTGTGAAAGAAATATAACAGTACTGGATAGAGAAAAACCCAAGTGGTGCCATTTATTAGTATAAGCAGTTATATAGCGCCAGCGATGTACCTGGCGCTTTACAAAAAATAAGATAGACACGGTCCCTACCCGAGAGCTTACAATCTAAAGACAGGGGGAGGGGAGACAGGGGAGGGGGAACAGAGGGAGAGACAAGGGAAGCGACATTCATGAGGTTGCGAGAACTCAGGTACACTTTCTTGACTTGGTTACAGTTTATCTGAAGTCTGATTCCTACAAAGATTTATGGAGACAGATCTGAAGTTTATACTACTCCAACCTGCTCTTATCTAAGCTTTAGTAACAATAATTTCATGCCTAAAACTGATCATTGCAGGATAGAACAAGAAAACACACCCCTAATTTGATTATTTTTTTTCAATTACAGCTATTTATTGAAGTCTGTCAGCCAGTCAGTTCTTTTAGAGTTTTTGAGTATAAGCTATAGAGTCTGGTTAATTTTATTGTGTTTATCCCTAGTAGGTGCTGTTCAATAATTAGATTTCCCATAATAATGGGGTTTAATTTCAGGATGCAACTCCCCTCTTAACCTGGATGCCTTTTAAGTAACTCTCTTTTAGACCAACTCCCAATTGTCATTCATATCTTAAGTCTAACTTTTTCCTACCAATATATTTTATTCATTATTTATTTTCACTTTGGAAGAGTCAGATGTTTTAAAGCACTGAACACATTTGTTACTGAATAGCACTGTCTTCTCTTTGCATATAATACTGCCTAAAGACTGACTGTTGCTAGTTCACATATTTCCTAAGCAATGAAGTTTCTGATTATATTTTGGTGGAAAAAACAAACTTGAAAAATGAAAATCTCACCAACTCTTCCCTCAGGTTTGCTAATGTTTCCATTTGGTTTGGTCGATCGCACAGCATACTAGAGAGTTTCTCCATAAGGATATCATATTTATTTCTCCTAAAGCACAAAGAGAAATTATTTGTACTTGCAGAAACACAATTAAGGAAAACATTGTAGAATGTAAATTGTACTTTAAAGTAAAGAAACAACAATACTCTTACTTGTGTTGCTTGTTATGGTGGTTGGTTTTTTTTGAAGTCAAAAATAATACTCATGGTTGGAGAATAAATTCATCCTACATAAGTGTCATATAAGGCTTCCTTGATAACAGAGCAAGGCAGATCAAAACCTTGTTACTTTGAAGACAGTTAATGTGCTTGCAGAAGGCCAGCCTCCTTTTGAAAGTCTCCAGCAATGGACAGTCTACATCCTCCCTAGTTAGCGTGATCCATTGCTTAACAGCTGTTACCGTTAGGAAGTTTTTCCTAATATTTAGCTGAAGTCTACCTTCCCATAACTTGAGCCCATTGTAGCAGTTCCCTGCCATCTTCTGGCTAGATATTTGAAGACTGCTATCATGTTCTCCTTAATCTTCTCTTTGTTACGATAAACATGGCCCAATGATTCAAACATTACTCATAAGATTTGCTTTCCAGTCCCTCTATCATCTTTGTCACCCTCCTCTGAGCCTGCCCCAATTTGTCAACATCGTTTTTAAAAGATCCTCTCTCTACAGATCAGAGCCAGTCCACACACACACCTTCCCACCCACCCTAGACCGATGCTGCCCCAAGTACCCTGCTGGCACCATCTGGGATAGAATCGTCCCAGATGTCTCATCCAGTCTGGTCTCTGCAATGCAGAGGTTGGTGGTCTCATCCTGAATACCATCACAGGTGGCTGATGTTTTATTAGCCACCAACCTCACATTAGGCAGCATCCGTGTCAGATATGGGGTTCTACCAGCCTTAACCCCCAAATATTCCAAAACCAGGAATAATCTAGTGCAGGGAATGCTATTAATGGGTGTCCTGGAGTTTGGAATGGGTTTATACTTTCACCCTTTATACAGGGCTGTCAATTTTCCCAAGAAAAGCTAGTTTTGGACACGGCACTGATAATACTGATTCTTCCCAGGGAAATTGGAAAAAACATACTTATGAAAACAACTGAAAAATACTGCAGTGGGGTAATAGTTCTGCAGTAATATTTAACTTTAAAGATGCACACACACAAAAAAACATCTCAGCCTGAACCTTAAGAATCACAGCTTGAACTTTAAGCTTATTATTGCCTTGGCTACCTTGAATAGAAATTAAGCTTCTGAATCTGGAAATTTTGTTAAGCAATGAAATTTACATGACTGCCAAACAAAGAAGCAGAAAAGGAAAATGGGCAAATCAAGGAAAGCAAGGCCATTGCAGAATATCTAAGTTAATCTTTGCATCAGTCTTCACTTCTCCATATGGTTCAATAGGTTAGGGTTCTTCAGTTTAGAGAAAAGGTGACTAAAAGGGGGCGGGGGGTACAGGTTCACATAGCGATGCGGAACAAGTAAATAAGCAGCTGTTATTTACGCTCTCTAGTACTAGAACCAAAGGGCATTCTATGAAGCTAACCTGCAACAAAATTGAAAAACGGAAACCTTTTTCACTCAACATACAATTAGCTTGCATAACCTGTTGCCAACAAATTGGATAAATTCTTAAAAGTTAGGTCCATAAGTGGCTATTAGTCAAGCTGGTTGGGAGACTTATCCTCTGACTGTAAGTAGCTGGGAGTAGATAACAGGGAAAGGATCATTGTACCTATTGTGCACTTCTCTGAAGTGACTGAAGGTGGTCACCATCGGAGGTAGGATGCTGGGCTAGATAGACCATTTTTCAGACGCAGTATGGCACTTATGTTTACTAAAGTTACTTTTCTTTGTTTAAGATTCCTTTAACTAATAAAAATCTCATCTTCATTGCAGAGACCTGACTGGATGAGGCACCAATGCAGAGGTCTAGTCTTGAAAACATTAAGCAACTAGAAGAACATAAGATAAAAATTTCCCATCATCTTTTATGGTGTCAATGTGAATTTCTGGTTTTTGGAAGGCCAATTGCCACTCCAGACTTTCTTTTTTTTTTGCACAGGATGCATAGATTTGCTCACAATATTTATTTTTAAGTAGAGACGCATCCTTATGTAGTAAGCGGGTTTCCTGTAGGAACCATATTTCTGCCTTTTGTTCCATCAGAAAGGAGAGCAATCACCTACGCTTTATAGGGCTGTTCAGCCCTTTGACATTCAGGGTGACTGTATTTGTTTTAACCATATTTATCTCTTCCTTTAATTTTCTGGGAAGTTTACTGTGTTGCATTCTTTGTATTGGTCCTCAATAACAAACAAAAATAAGATTTCTCTCACAGCAACCCCCTTATTCCCCTTAGTACCCATAAGCAAAAAACCTACTTTATTATGCTCCAAAGAGGGGGTTCCTACTTTTTGATTCCCTCTTTGAGGCATTGGTCTCCCACGCCCGCTTTATCACATATTATAACAAATTTTTCTAATGTATAAACCCTTTAAAAAAAAAAAAATTTATTTTTTAACCTTTGTTACCATTTAAAGTTTTCCAATGTACCCCTTGGAAACTGGTCTCAGCTACTGCCACAGGAGTACGCCTTTGTTAGCTACAGTCAGGTTTTCCATTACTTATGGAAGAGAGAACATACTCCTTGCCTCTTACTCATATTTTCAATTGAGCTCTAAGAAATAGAAGACATAATTCCCTTTTAATTGGCACCACTTGTACGACAATCTGTCGCAGTCTAAGTGCAATATAGGATTCAGAAAGATAACGGTCACAGCCTCTCACTGGTGGGTATTTATCAAATAGATGAAGGCTGCAGGTCTCCTTTTATAATAGTTAATTCAGAAAAATAAAAGCAACAGCCTCCCACCGGTGGGGGAAGTCAGAATGTTACAAGGCACAGCCTCCCAATGATGGGTAGGGTCAGAAAGATTAAGGCCACAGCCTCCAAGTGGTAGATAAGGTCAGTAAGATAAATGCCAAAGCCTCCCAATGGTAAATGAGGTCAAGGAAATTAAGTCCGAGGCCTCTTGTTAGATGATGAATTTAAAAATGAAAAAATAGCTACAAAAGAAATAAGGTTCCTCTCACAGCAACCCCCTTATTCCCTTAAGTACCCATAAGCAAACATTCGCTTCTTAAACCTACTTTTTGTGCTCCAAAGAGGGGGTTCCTACATTTTGCTTCCCTCTTGGAGGCATTGGTCTCCCACTCAATTATTTCCAATAACTCTACTGTCTCATTATTTACTGTTTTATTTATTTAAACAATTTAATACCCCGCCCAACTCCACTTCAGGGGGCTTGGGGCGGCTTACAATAAAATCATATAAATATAAGACAATACCATAATTTACAATAAAATCATATAAATATAAAACATTCCCACTCAGCTTAAAAATATAACAAAACAACCCCTTCCCATAACTCCCCCCACCCCACGACCACCCTCACCCGTCCCCTCCACCAAACGCCTGGCGGAACAGTCAGGTCTTACACAAGTGACGAAAGGTCAACAGTTTGGAGGCCAGTCTAGTCTCCTCCGGGAGGGAGTTCCACAGCAGAAGTACGGCCACCAAGAACACCCTCTTCATAGCGGCCCCCTTGGGGGACTTGGGGGACCTCCAGGAAGGCGCCCCCAGCAGACTGCAGTGGTTGATCCAGGGCCCAGGGAGTGAGCCAATCCTACAGACAGGTTCGGTCGAGGTCGTGCAGGGTTTAAAGGCAAGAACACCTTGAATCGAGCCCAGAAAAAAATAGGCAGTCAGTGCAGAAGACGGAGCACCGGTATAACGTGCTCCCGGCGACTTAACCTCGTAAGGAACTGGGCCGCCACGTTCTGCATCAGCTGTAGCCGCCGGTGCCAAGCTGTTCCACTGGGGCTCCTATTCTTATAAGATAAGCATAGAGAGAGGTTTCTAGGGTGTTCTTTTACATTTCTTGTACAATAGCTCCCTCTGGTGGTATTAATATTTTCTGCAATTTACTAGAGGTTTTCGAGTGTTAGGATAGCAGTTACTCCCAATATTATTTCTTAATTAGAGATGAACCGAATAGTACTTCCGGGTACTCGAACTGAATTCTGAAGTTCTGAATAGTCGGTCCGGGTACCCGGAGGCATTTTGGCACTCTTTCTGAAGCTTTGGACTTCAAAAACTAAACTCTGGGACACCTGAAAACTTCAGAAATCTTCAGCGCCAGTTTAGCACCTCAGCAGGTGGTGACATGTGCAGCACCTGCAGCCATTTAATTGCCTAGCCAATCCGGGTGAGCACAATGTGTACAACTCATCCACCTTCTCCCTCCCTCTTAATTGCCTAGCCAATCAGGGTGCACACCACCACATGCAGCCCTTCCGCCCCCTGCTGCACTGGCCAGCAGGATGAATGAGACAGACAGAACAGAGGTCAGCACAAAAGCCACCACCACCACCTAATTAAAAAACCAAAAGGTATGTGATCAGTATGTTCCCCCACCCCCAAGCATGCCCCATGAATAATACATATGCAAAGTTTGAAGCTGTGGGTGGGAGGGAGGGGGTTGGACTAGGATGCCAAAGGAAGTCCAAAAAATTACATTAGCAAGCAAATCAAATTGATTAATCAAGTTTCAACAAGCTTTTCTTTGGGTGGGGGGGGTCCATGTGTTGCCCCATGGGGGCCACCAGCCAGACCAGCAGTCATAACAACCATACACAAGAAACCAGACATCACCCCCTCCAAAAGCCTCCATTGTGTGCCCAGCCCACCTATAGAAGGCAGGCCCCATCCCCCCCACCATATTATTAACAATAAAGAAACTAGAAAGTATTCCCCCAGTGCCCTCGCTGGTCACATCTTGGCAAAAGTTTTTGAACCCATAGCCAAAGCACTACCAAGAAAAGCAGGCTAACAAGAGTGGGACAATCGCTCTGGAAGAAAATCCCACAAAAGTGCAACCGTGTGCAGAAGAAATAAAAACAACAATAGTGTGTGTACCCACAGTATGGTCCACTTCAGCAGTGAGTGCACACACTGTAAAATCATTATACCAACCAATTAGTGCACAGAAAAAACAGGCTAGCAAGAGTGGGACATTCGCTGAAGAAGAATACAACAAAACAGTGCAAATGCGTGGAGAAATCCCACCAAGAGCCAGCCAGCCTGATAACACCCACAATAAGGAAACCAGACATTCACACCCACCCACACAGGCACCCTCTTGGCATGGCATTAGTACTGTGGCACCGTGGTAACTTGAACAGACCAGACACTGGTGATTTGAAGAGACTAGACTTGGACAAGGACAAGCCAGACTACCAACAGCAAACCAGTAAGGAAACCAGACATTTTCACACACTCACTCACTCACTCACGGCATGGTTCTGTGGCACTGGTAGTTTGAACAGACCAAGCAAGGGGAAATGGAGCCAGGCAGAGAGATCCCTCTGGCCTCATGGTGCCAAGTGCCAACCAAACAGGAGGCAGAACTAGAAACATGGCACGCAATTACTTTTTTTTAAAAAACTGCATGGAATGGTAAAGGTAATCTCCATACCCCAGCATTGGCCCTATGGACAGGCCAGACTCAACTAAGCCAAGCCAGGCGCCCCTCCCCTCAGTCGATTACTTACAGATCCAGCAACACTGTAGCATACAGCCCAACTCACCAAAGAGAACGGACAAAATGGCTGCAGCCATTTTTATTTTGCCCTGCCAGCCAATCAAAAGCTTGCCATCTGGCTTGGTTAGCCAATCAAAAACTTGCCATATGGCTTACCATCACTCAACTGTCCCCTCCCATGCCCACCTCCTACCAAATATGGCACTGAGTTTCATTTCCAGAAGAAGCTCAACTGTCCATCAACCCCCTACGCGTGCAGCAGTTTCCAAAGTTTTTCGAACAGCAGCCTTGGTCCTCTGAACTCAGACTTTCTGAACCGAATACCGTAATCTTTGCTGAATTCCGAAGTTTTCCGAAGACTTCATTTCAGCCCTATTCTTAATCTCTTGTTGTGTTTTAAATTCGGGGTTTTAATCATCTTTCAGAGAGATGTTTTCGTCTTGCTGACTTAACCACATTCAACTTTATATACTTAACCTTCTATTTACAACCAATGCTATTATTCCCTTAAACAATAATATAACCCCGAGTTAAGCCCAGCTGGGCTACAAGTGACTCATGTTTACAGATCCAGCCCAATGGGAACACATAGTTATCAGCTCAACCCAAACGGGGCTTCAAGTCATTCACAGCTGTAAATTTAGGGAGCTAATTATTTCAGTTATGACAAGCCACATGCTCTTCCATCTGTAACTTGAATTTCAGAGTATTTATGCAGGTCTCAAAAGTGTAGTGTTGACTTGTATTCATCTACTGGCAGATCCAGATGGAATTTCCAGGTCTTTTAATCTTGACTCAGATTGTAAGAAAAAGCTGCTCTAGTTTCAGGAAAAATCATACACAACAGAGAATTTGGCAGGGTGCCCAATCCGGGGTTTGAGTCCTGGTACATCGAGTGGCCCCATATATTTACACCAGACTCTGCGCTGATGCCATGTTTCCACCACGATATCTGCAAATTATTATTTTTTTGGCACCTTGGTATTCTAAATTTTCAGATGTTCTAGCTAGCCTTAATATTTGCTATTTTTCATGTTACTTGTAAAACTTCACTATGATACCTCTGGGGTGGGGGGTGCGTACCTGCTGCCGGTCTCGGGTGCAAAGATCTATGTGCTCTCTCTATTTCGGCCAAGTGGAGATGTGCCTCCCTGGGAAAGAGTTGTTTAAGCAGATTCTCTATAAATTCACCGACGTATTCTCCCTCCAAACCTTCCTTTATACCAAGAAACCGGAGATTATATCTCAGGCTTCTATTTTCCAGATCAGTGCATTTGTCCGCCAATTCCTGCACACGTTTATTTAATTATTGCAGTTGAGAGTATCTCAAGTTCTCTTCGCTCTATCTGTACAATCCACTCTTCAGTGTTTTCTATGCATCTTGTCAGATTTTCCACTTTCTTGTCTAGAGTAGAATGTACTTTCCCCAAACTCAAGCAGCATTTGTTATTTTTTTTTTAATTTTTTTTTTTGAGGGTCTGCGTTATATCGCTTTCGTTGTCAGCTCTCACTCACTCCGGTGAGTTTGGCGTGCTTTCCGCCATTACTGTTTCACTCACTGGTGAGGCCACATGTTTCTTTTGGGATCTGCTGTATTAGTGGTGCAGTTTCCTTGTGTCCCTTTCCAGCCTGATTAAGGTTTCTTTTGGGTCTACCCATGTTATATTTTCCGCTGCTTTAGGGGTTCTATTCTTGATTTTTAGGACTTTAATCAGCCACAGGAGCAGGAGCCTGCCTCAAACATGTTCTATCCCATGCGCACACTCAGAAGCCCTTGAGTTTAGCTTTTTATTTGTACAACCATAAATTAATACCTGAATCGGCTGTCTTAGGTAATCATAATTTGAAATTGTAACTAAAATTTAACTGTGTGTAATCCTTTGCAATCTGCTGTGGATTAATGAGACAATGTTGATAACAGAAAGTATTAATTCCTTAAACTAGGACTAATTAGTCTCTCCCATAATGGGAAAAACTAGTTTTTCCAGGGCAGTAAAAACCACCCCTAATAAATACCATTGTGACCCTGCTTTTCTAGTAGTTTAGTACCTAGAAATCTAAAGTTGTGATGCCAGAAGAGAGAGGGGCGGGATAACAAGTGAAATGAAATAAACAAACTGCCCTCGGTAGGAGGCAGAGCAGAGGGCTGTCGGCTTCTCGCTCACTGTGAATGTCCAGTCAGTGCAGCAGACTCTGTCAGTTACACAGTTGCAGTGAACGAGCTTTAAAACAATACATTTTCAAAAATGAAAATTACCTTCTACATTATTATTATTATAAGCATTTATATAGCGCCAGCGGTGTACCTGGCGCTTTACAAAGAATAAAAGATAGGCACGGTCCCTGCCTGAGAGCTTACAATCTAAAGAGAGGGGGAGGGGAGACAGGGAAGCGGGGACAGAGGGAGAGACAAAGGATGCAACATTCATGAGGATGCGAGAACTCAGGTGCATGTTCTTGGCTTGGTTACAGTAAATTGGGAGTTTGTATTTAACAGGTGGGGGATAAACCTGGGTGGGGATGGTTAGCAGCACTTAGGAAGGGCGGAGCAGAAAAGGTGGGTTTTGAGGAGGGACTTGAAGGTGTGGAGGGTGGGGAAAGGGGGACGAGGGCAGGGAGGGAGTTCCAGGCATGCGGGGCAGCGAGGGAGAAGGGACGAAGGCGGTTGGGGGAGCAGGGGAGACATGGGAGGGTGAAGGAGGGGATGGAAGAGGAGCGGAGTGCTCGAGCAGGGGTTCGGAGGGAGATCAGGGCAGAGAGGTAGTGGGGAGCGAGGTTGTGAAGGGCTTTGTAGGTGAAGACGAGGAGCTTGTGCAGAATACGCTCAGGAAGGGGGAGCCAGTGGAGAGGAGAGGCTGCACATAGTCAAAGCAACGGGCAAGGTGGATGATCCTGGCAGCAGAGTTTTGGACAGAGATAAGGGAAGAAAGGTGAGAGCGGGGACGACCAGTGAGGAGGTTACAATAGTTGAGGTGTGAGATGACTAGGGCATGGATGAGAGTTTTGGCAGAGGAGAGAGAGAGAAAAGGGCGAATCTTAGCAATGTTGTGGAGGGAAAAGCAGCAGGATTTTGCAACGGAGTCAATGTCGGGTTTGAAGGTGAGGTGTGAGTTGAAGATGAAGCCCAAGCTACTATACTATATGGTATAGATTAAAACCTTTGTTGAGTCCAGGTTTATCCCCTTTGACATTTTTTAATGAGCAAATCAATTTGTATAACCCAATTAGTAATATTTCTATGGATTTAGGAATATTCAAGATTTTATTGATAATGATGTTATATGATAGAATGGTATCTAAAATGGGAGGGTGAGGCCTGCAATATTTCAAGTAAGGCACATGATAACCACAATAAATAGAATGTACAGTTGTCTTCGAAACAAAACTGATTTTGAAATTTTGTTTGAGAAAGGGGAATTGGTCACCTACCTCGGTGAATTCCTTTCTTCTCTTGGCTCCCGTAATGCTCCGCATGGGCAGTTCTGCAAATGGCCACCGGGAGGCAGATATCTCAGATGTTTCCACTGCTCATGCGCAGAGCTAGCCCCGACTCTCCTCAGTCCATGTCCAAGCCGAGGGTCGGTCTAAGAATTTAAGCTGAGAACTTGTACAAGATTGATCAATCTTTTTTAACCTTATAACTTTTGCAACGCGGATTAAACCTTCTCTGAAGTAACTATGTGAAACTTAGTGCCGATCTCTGTGTTTTCGCCCTTACTCTGGCACTGTTTGACCAGGTGGGTCGGAGCATTACAGGAGCCAAGAGAAGAAAGGAATTCACCGAGGTAGGTGACCAATTCCCCTTTCTCTCTCTGTCTCCCGGTAATGCTCCACATTGGATGTACCCGAGCCCAATTACCCTAAGGGTGGGAGCCGACAGCACCAGGCGTTTCCAGCACTGCCTGCAGCACCCTTCTGCCAAAGACTGCATCTGTTGATCTGTGCACATCTATTTTGTAGTGTTTTACGAAGGTATGCAGGGAGGACCAGGTAGCGGCCCTGCATATCTCTTCTTATGATGCACGAGCCTTAAAGGCGTATGAAGTGGCCACACTCCTAACCAAGTGTGCCCATATTTGAACACTTGTTCTTTGCCCTGTATGCCTCTATAATGCATTGTTTTACCCATTTTGCTATTAGGGTTTTGGAGGCCTTTGAGCCAGCCGTGCCAGGCCTAATGTTAACGAACATTGCTGTAGTGAATCTAAAACTATTTGTTCTTTTGAGATGGATTCTTAAGGCCCTACGAACATCTAGTTTGTGCCAGATTTTTTCATGAGGGTGGACTGGTTTGGGGCACAGAGATAGTAAGTTTATCTCTTGTGCCTTGTGGAAGAGAGTGTTTCTCTTGGGGATAAAGGCCTGGTCTATTCGTAGTGTTACTGACTGGTCGTGGAAGGTGTAGAAATTTTCTTCTATGGAGAGGGCTCCCAGTTCGGATACTCTTCTCACTGAGGTGACTGCTACCAGGAAGATGACCTTCAGTGATAACATATATAGGGAGACTCGTTTTAGGGGCTCAAAAGGGGGTCTTTTTAGTGCATCTAAGACTAACGAGAGGTTCCAGGATGGACACCTATGCACCACCGGGGGTGATATTGACCTGGCTGCCTTGATGAACTGTTTGACATGTTTATGAGTGGATATACATCTGTTGAAGAGTGTCCTGATGACTGAGTCTATGGTTGAAATCTATCTTGAGAGGGTATTTGGTATGATTCCCTTATCTAAGCCCTCTTGTAGGAACTGTAATACCATAGGGATGTCTGCCGTGGTTGGATCCAGTTCTTTTGTTGTTGTCCACGAGGCGAAAGTCTTCCACGTAGCTCTGTATGCTTGTCTAGTGGAGGGTTTGTCTGGATTGTTGCAGCATTGTTAGGACCGCTTCTGAGTACCCCTTCCAGTCTGCTTGTATGTTGTCTTGGCCCTTGATGTGAAGGGCTTTGATGGTTAGCAGGTGTTTCTGTGCCCATGTAAAGAGGTGGGTGGCTTCCCGGTGTACTGCCAGAGCCCTGGAGCCCCCCTGGTGGTTCACATACGCCTAGGCTGCGATGTTGTCTGTATACACCAGGAGATGTATTTTGCTGGGGCTGGCGAACAGGTGTTGTATCGCTAATCTGATTGCCTTCAATTCCAGGAAATTGATGCTCTGGTGATGATCTGAGTCAGTCCAGAGGCCCTGGATTGACGTGTTGTCGGTGTGAGCTCCCCATCCCAATAGGCTGGCGTCTGTTGTGATCGTTTGCCTGTCAGGTTCTGACATGGGTGTCCCCTTGGCGAATGTGTCTTCCTTTAGCCACCAGGACATGGAGCATGCGGTTGCCCTGGGGAGGGTGACCCTGGGATTCTTGCCTTGCATAAGCTCTCACTGCATAGGACGCAGCAGCCTCTGTAAGGGTCGCAGGTGAAACCACCCCCACTGTACCTGCTTGGTGCATGAGACGAGGAGTCTGAGGAGCTGAGCCAGGGTCTTGAGTCTTAGGTGGTGTCTGTGTTGTAGCAGGGATATCAGGTTGTGTATCTTTTCCTGTCTTTGTTGTGGCACGGAGATGACTCCTAAGGAGGTATCGTTCACCACACCGAGGTGTTCCATTTTCATCGTTGGGGTCAATTGGCTTTTTTCTGTGTTGATCAGGAACCCGTGGCTGCTGAGGTACTGTGTGGTTCTGCTGAGGTTCCTTTGGAGGATCTGCTTAGAGGGAGCTTTGATTAGTAGGTCATCCAGGTATGGGTATAAGTGCACACCCTCCTGTCGGAGGTTTGCTACCAACGGGACCAGGACCTTCGTAAATGTTCTGGGAGCCGAGGACAGCCCGAATGAAAGGGCTCTGTATTGGTAGTGATTGTTCTGGTAACAGAACCTCAACCATTTCCTGTGGGGAGGTCATATAGGAATGTGTAGGTATGCCTCCTGGAGGTCGAGTGAGAACATCCAGTCGCCTTCCCTTAAGCTGTGGCAAATGGAGGATACTGTCTCCAATCTTGAACTTTTGGGCTATCACTACTTTGTTCAACAGCTTGAGGTCTAGGACCGTCCTCCATGAGCCTGATTTTTTGGGCACAAGGAATATTATGGAATATAAACTCTGTCTGTGTTGGTGCAGGGGGACTAGCTCTATGGCTTTTATTTGTAAGAGCCTCTGTATTTTTATAGTCATTGCCTGGTGCTTTTGTAAGTTTTTTGATGCCGGTGATATGAGAAATTTTTTGTCTGGGGTGCTTTTTGAGTTCTATGCGGTATCCCTGTGAGACACACTGTCTCACGCAGGTGTCTGGTACTGAGTGTTCCCAGAGTTCTGAGAAGCGTTGTAGCCTGCCCCCTACCGCTTGTTCCCTTGGATAGTCATGCTTCCTGTTTGTGGGCTGGGGGGTTGGGTTTGTTTGGCCTTCGTCTGTCGAAGCGTTGGCCTCTATTATTGCTATTGCGGAAGTCGAAATTGCCTGTGGTTTCCCTGGACTGTCCCTGAAATTTTCGCAAGTTTCCCAAACCCCCTCTTGTTTTGTAGGGTGGCGAACACAAAAATATCTTTTTAGTGCCCATTTGCCATAAATTCTTGTTTTTGGCCTTGTCATTTGCGTCTGCTGAGACTTTTTCTAGACACACTCCAAAGAGTCTTTGTATGGGGCAGCGGCCAGGAGATTTTTTGCTGTTACGTCCCCCTGCCAGGATCTGAGCCACAGTCTCCGTCTTGCTGAGACCAAACTGGCTAGGGATCTGGCTGCCCAACTCATAGCATCCATGGAGGTATCAGCTAGGAATGCCACTGCCAGGGAGATGCGGGAAGAGATTGATCTGAGCCCGCTTTTCTGATATTTCGGGGTCTTGTGCCTCTCGTAGCCATGCTAGTAGGGCTCTGGATACATAAGCTGATATTATGTTGCCTTTTATGGTCGAGGCCAAGAGGTCTACCCCCTTCGTAGTGTCGTGCCTACTGAACTATCTGTTGAGTCTTTCGGGAAGCAGTCTCCCTCAGTGGGGAAGACTCTCTCTCTGGCCAGTGAGACGGCGATGGCGTCTACTTTGGGTTTTTTAAAAATAGGTTCTTTTTTCCTTGAAAAGGAGTACGGGGAGGTTTGAGTTTTATTCATCCTGTACGCTTTATCAGGGTATTTCCACTCTTGGATGATTAGTTTTTCAAAAAAATTATCTAGGGGCATCCCTGTCTCTCTACCGTGGAGAGAGGGCAAATGCTCCCTCTGGTCTTCCTCTTGGGAGTCCGAGGAATCATCTTTTCCTGGCTTTTCTCTGAGTTGGAGGGTTTTTGCCACTTGTGACAAAAATTCTTCCCTGTACTTTAGGGGAAATTGCCTTTCCCTATCTTTGCGGTCAGCGAACTCTTGGGTGCTGGAGCCCTCTAAATCCTCCCACTCCGCTGATTCTGGATCAGAGTCTGAGGCTAAGATTGAATGAGCTCTACCCCTGGGTTTCTTACCTGGGATTTCAGTAGAGCTCTCCTCAGAATCTGCAGAGTGCTGAGATTCTTGGTCTCTGGCGCCCTCTGCTGGCTCTCTTTCAGTTTCGTTTCTTTTTTTTCAAGGAGCTTTTCTCCTGTTTGGTTTCAGAGCCTTTGGGGGAGGGGGTTGTTTATGGGACCCTTTTTCCTGCAATTCACAGAGCCTGTCCAGTGACTGTAGGATTTTTCCCATGGTTACAGAAAGGGAGGAGAGGTCTACTTGCGTTTCTTGTTCCTCCTGGGGCTCCGGTGCCTGCTGCGATCCTCCTGGCATGTTGTTTCCTGAGCGGGGAGACTAGAGAGCGGTGCAGCGCTGGGAAACTGCTCCCGCAGAGCAGCAGCCTTTCCCGTAGCGGGGGGGGGGGGGCGAGTCTTACAGGCACCCTTAATTGTTTGGGGTCCTCCTTGTCCACGCTCCCCTGTCCCAGGCACAGTGCGAGGGAACTGACTGGGCATATATGCGTGTTCCTGCTGTGCAGGGGAAACGCTGCCCTAATGCCCCGCTTGCTCGCCTTTCCTGCTGCTGCGAGCTGTTGTTTTGTTGATTTTTTTCTTTCTTTTTCAGGTCCGCGCGCGGAGATGTTCCCGATCGGCCCAAAGGCAGAAAACAGACTGAGGAGAGTTGGGGCTAGCTCTGCGCATAAGCAGTGGAAACATCTGAGACATCTGCCTCCCCGTGGCCAGTCGCAGAACTGCCCGTGTGGAGCATTACCGGGAGACAGAGAGAAAGGATTTTCAAAATGTTATATTGGTAAAGTTTATGTAATACTACTTTGATTAGTTCATACAAGAGTTAATTTTTTAAATAAATGGGTAATAATTTAAGAAAACCAATTCTGATGGAAAAATGGAATTAGATTTGGAACTATATACAAACTACTTTAAACAGCAGTTAACATGAAGTACACTTTTTAAAAATGGTCACCTTCCCACATAGCTGTTCGAATTTGAGGAGTCTGCCCCCTATTGGAGGGTTTGATTCTGGTTGGGGGTGGGGGGAGGAATAGTCATACTTCCTTGTTGCCTGGGTTTTGGTTTTGTTGGAAGGAATGTCTGCCCTGAGAGGGCTGTCTGCCTCTTGGCTGCCATCTAGAGCGCCCCCTGCTGTATGTCTGGCAGAGGGAGGGAGCTCCTCATCTGAGGAAATTTCCATAAGAGGTGGAGGGTATTGTATGGGGACAAAAGTTGCCCTTCTGATTGCTGGAGTTAAATGTTTTATTTGGGGGGTGGGGGTGCAAGTGGCCTAAGGAAGAGGGGTGTTGGGGGATTTGGCTTCATTTTGGTTTTTTGTTTGTTTATTGCTGGGACCGTTGCCCCGTTGTGTGCTGCTGCCTGTTGCTACAGAAGCCCTCTTGGACTGGGACTGGGACTGTGCTGCTGGGACTGGGACAGTGCTGCTAATCCTAACCTAAAGAGACTGGAAGTCCCGTGACACCACCTGACTACTGGGAGCCATAAAGCCCCAGGAATAGCCTTTGGCTACACCATAGACATGCACCATTGGGCACCGTGCACAAGGGTGTTGCCCCCCCCCTTGTGCGCAACAGCATGCTTGTGCTGGGATGTTTGTAAATTTTGTAATTTTGAGCAAGTGGACCGCAAGTGAGGATCTTTTTATGTTTGGAAGCTGGGGAAGTTAACGTGTTATTTTGTTGGGTTGGTGATCTTGCTGGGCATTATTGTGACAGCATACGCATTTATAGTACAAACTGGGTTTGCTACTGGATATTTGCAATTCTGAGTAATTATACTTAAATTATACTTAAATTTTACTATGCCTTCCAAGTCAAAGAGGCTTACTCCTGTGCAATCTTTGATATCCCCTCCAGCTAAGCAAAGGATAACTGATTTTTATTTAAATAAGGCTGACTTTACTACCCTGCCTGATAGCACACAGGATGTTGCTTTACTCTTGTCTAATATTTATGACCCACTGGAATCAGCTTCTGAAGCAAGGTCTATCAAGGGTAATCTGGAAGCTACAGTTGATCCTCTGTTTAATGATTCTCTGTTATGCTGTAAGGGTATTGCCCATGGGACTAGCCCAGTGATGAATACTCAACTGTCAGTCTCCCAGTCTTGTTCTGAAATACAGTTAAATCAATGTGTTTATGAGAGGGCTATAGAGAACTTAGATCATGCACAAGCCTCTTTATTAGCTGAACATGTGCAACTAACTTCTCAAACTATTAAGTATCTTTTCTTGCAGGTGAACATGCTTAGCTTGAAGACTGATGATTTAACAGCAGCTACAATCTGTTCACAATATAAACCTTCATCTATAAAGGTGTCCGAGAAGCAAGTTAGCCATATGAAGAATCACTCAATCAAACAACAGGAGGAAGTATATTATGTGACAGAGTCATGGATAATCAGATAGGAAAACAAATGACCCCTGTAGTACTAGTTAATTATAAATTGGCTCTCATTGTTATGCCTTTACCTAAGGGCGTATTATCCTTCTTGGAACACGCCACAAAATGTGGTGGAACATCTGAGAGTCATTTTAAGGATCCTCATTACAAGGAGTGATATTAAGGGGATTGATTTTTTCTTGTATTCTAGGAATCAAGAGGGGATTGGTAATACAGTTTGGTTTTTGCCATCAGGTTTCAGCTATATATGAGCAAAAGAAGAAATTGAACAGAATGGCAGTATATCCAGCTAGGGTTTGTAATCAATCTCATAATGATTTAGCACACACTGCATCTCGTGATTCTTTATATAAAGATTTGAGAGCTGGTGCTATTAGTCCTTATAAGTGTTGTCAGTTTGATAGAATAAACCGACAGCCTGATGATTTGGTTAGAGCCAGGACATCTAAACTGGTTTGTGAACCCCAAGTTAAGGACTCAGAGGTTAGTGTTCGAACACAGATTTGTCGCTCTCCTTCAGAGGTAATGGAAAGCCCTTGTGAAGGGCAGAAGTGTATGAGGGATGTTCCAGAACTGATAGACTTAGTGACTGAAGATGAGATGGAAGTTCAACCACCTGTCGAAAATAGGTTTATGAACTTACTACCTGAGGAGCTCGAGACTGTAGAAGCTTATTTGGTCCTCCCTTTGGAGGGACAGAATAATATTCTTAGACACATGGGAACCCTCTATGATCAAGCAGTGGTTCTCCAGGGTAGGGTTTCCCAAACCTATAAGGGGAATGATGGTATTAGGAATGTAGAATGTTCCTCAGTTAATGATATAGAGGGGGGCAGTTGTCCTGCTCAAGCAGGGGCAAATTCTATTAATCCACCTGCTGAGGATGAGGAGGCTTATGCTTTGACACTGAATGCTCTGAAAGGTGGTGCTGAGGTTCTGTATCGTGTGGCAGGGGGTGGTACCTCTGCAGCTGAAGATTTGGGGCAATGTATGGGAGCAGACATTAGGTGTAGTTCAGTAAAAGGGGATCAGAAGACACATACTGCCCCAATAATTTGCCACCCATCTGGGCAGGAGGAGATAAAGAAGGGTACCTGTCATGGGATTGGGGGGCTAACGACCCCACACTAGGCTGTCATGACTCAGTTTCCCTGGCTTGCAGCTCTCACTGGACGAGCTCTTTCTCTAGAACCAATTGAGCCTGCAATGGATGAACCTTCTTGTCACCTTTTCAGCCAGAGAGTTTTCCAGCACAGACTCTTTCTCTCTAGGTTCGTCTGCATTTGTAAACACAGAATTAATCCCAAACTGTGTCCCGCCAACGTTAGGATTAGCAATTCCACTGGACTTCTTTTAAGTTCAGTTAAAAGAAGTTTAATGAATAAATCATGAATAAGCATGCAGTACAAGATTATACTTGAGAGTGCAGAAATCAAAACAACCAATAACACATTCCTATCTGTACTTGGATTCTCCTGATTTAGGCTTACCCTAATCAAGGTCCAAGGTCATTTCAGTTCATGTCACAGCCAGCGGCGGAAAGCTTAGCTGGGTACCAGTCTTAGTTTCCAAGAATCCTTATTTCATAGTTCCTTTGGTGCAGCCCTTCTCTGGCTGATAAGACGCGATGATGCAGATGAAGCTCAAAAGCTGAACCCAACCAACTGGTCTTCCTTCTCTGTCTGGTCTTCCCCCTTAAGTACCTTTCCAGGGTCCTTTGTTTGATTTTCCCGCCAGGTGACTGTGCTTTCAGTCACGTCCACAGGAAGAAATTCATTTGCAACTCAATGATCTGTGTGTCTGCAGAGGTGTTTAGGCTTTTTCTAAATACATACTTGGCGTGACTTTGCATTTTTCCATTGCATGAATTGAGTTTCCAGTTCCTAGGTTTCACACTGCATACATGTTTAACCTTTACCTTTACATATTTGTTAGACCTGTAGTCTACATGTAGCCCAGTATCTCCTCATCACAGTACCCATGAGAGCCCATCTAGATTGCAACTTATGGAGGAGATAATGTTCCAGTAGAATGTAGTTCAGATAGTCCAAAGGGAGGAGAGACTTCTGGGAGCATGAGTGTTGTCCACCACTGACATTTTTCAGATGGGCAGCTGGGTCCAAATGTCTCTTTTCTCTCTTGGAACATCACGGGCCTCTTGAATAAATTGGTTGCTCCTGACTTGTGTGGCTTTTTATCAAAGTTTGGCATTTTGATGCTTCAGGAAACATGGTGCAGGGATTCATTCTATTTGAATGGTTATGCCTGCTTTAATCTACTGGGAAATTCTTCTGGTAAGATGGGTCAGCCTAGAGCTGGCCTTCTTACTATGAGATCGCTTAAATTGAAGGTGCAGGCTCAGGAATTAGTTTCCTGCTCCGATACAGTCCTGTTAGGATTATTTCCCAGGATGACTTTGATTGGATTTTAGTAAATGTTTATTTGCCACCTCTTGGAAAACAAGAGGCCCTGGAGAACTGGGATAAATTACATTCTTTCTTGGAGGACTTGATGGTTCAGTTCCCATCTGACAATTTGCTACTTGCAGGAGATTTTAATGCTCGCATGGGGGGTTTGGGATAGATTATATTGTTGTCAGTGAAACTTGGAGTATTCCTATCCTTCACTTTTCGGATCTGGTCACTAACAATTCTGGTGTCATGTTACATGAATTATTGCTGACCCTGAACTTGCAATGTATTAATGCCGGTCAGTGGCAGCTGGTGGTTTTCGAGACTGATGGGGCAGTGAGTGGGTTGAATCTCCTGCCGGTGGCTTTGTTGCCGGCAGTCCTAGGGGCGGAGCCTAGCCAATGGTAGATGGAGCCAGAAGTGCACATGCACACACAGAGCAAGCAAAGCAAACCATCGTAAGTCAACAATATTATGTGAAGTCCTTAGCACACCACAAAAACAGCAGTGTTGAGTTCCACTTGTCCCTTGGCACCCAAAACATGCTACACAGTTCTGTTGCAACTAATGTAACCAGAGCGGGAACATTCATGCAAAGACTAGCCATAGGGAAACAAAGTGTGGCATGGTGTTCTTGCAGAAAAGTCAGACTGGCACTGTAAACAGGCCATTTTAAAAAACAGCAAAGATTAGAAACCATTCCATCCAAGCCCACACGTCATCCCACCCAAAAACCAGAAAGCAGGTAGTTTAGGTGGAAAACAGCAATGGGACCATTTTAACCAGGAGTGACCAGCAAGTGCCCCCACAAAATGACCACCACTTTTGCACATGCTTGAGGCTTGAGAGAGAAGGAGGGGGAACCAGCAGTGCACATGCAAACACAGAGCAAGCAAAGCAAACCATCTTAAGCCAACAATATTATGTCAAGTCCTTAGCACACCACAAAAGCAGCAGTGTGGACTCAGGTGGCAAAAGAGTTAAGGCTGGCTCTACTGCCTGCCATGATACCGATTGCTAGCCTATTGCTATTAGTAGTGGAGATCTACAGAAAAGTCATTAGATTATATTCCCTCCCAGTGTATGACAACTATGCTCAAAGACCTATTTGAGAGGCAAGTAGGGCCTATGTTGGCCCTGCAATAAAGTGAACTGACCCTGAACTTGAGATTAAAATGTATCCCTTGGCTCTTTACCAAGATTCTTTCTGAATTTATGAGGCAGCAGGCCACTGATGGACCACAAGCAGCATGAGAAATTGCTGCCAGGAGACACATGACTTTTACCAGGTCTCTGAACTGTTACTAACTCTAATGAAGTGGAGGAGAATTAAATCAAAAAAGGCCTTTACCTCCTACATTAAGTGCATATTGAAGATTTAAGTAGAAATTAAGGTAGATGTAGAAGATGGAGAAACAGCATGTTTATTTTCCACAGGAAAAAAAAAAAAATAGAAAGAAAATAAAAGGGGAAAAAACCCCAGCAACTGAGAAAACAGACTGGGGTGGGGGAAATATTAAATGGATGTTTTTGCACACACACACACAAACCATAACCATACATAACCCAGCCTCACTACATTTCTACTTTTAAGGGTGAAATTATGCTGTGTCACACTGACATCTGTAGGAGAAGGACAATTTTAAAACTACACTGTTCAACACCTTTAATGATTTGTAACACAAGGGTGCGGCTACCCCATTAACCAAATCAATAAGGTATAATTGGAGTGTTAGATCAAATTATAGCACCACGTTATGTTGCTTGCAATACAATGTTCCCTTGCAAACTGCTATTATGGACAAAGCTATATTTCTTTTACCTGTTCTTACCAACAAGATAAAAAAACCTGAACTCAGCAAATATCCACCACCTCCTAGACCCTGCAGGACCACCTGCCACCCACCCAACAAAGAAAGCCCAACAGCACTCACCCCGGGCAGCAGTTGTGAAAGGAGGAACTTACTTGGAAAGAAAGTACAGAGGGAGGCGGTGGTGGTGTGTGTTGTGAATAGAAGTCCATCCAGTCTGCTCTCCTCCCTCTCACACACACAGTCACACACTCTCACTCAGCTGCTGAGCTCAGTGCTGCCCTCGGGCAAAAACTAAAAATTAATGGCAGTGCCAAAGCACTTTCTCTATGCTTGCCAGCCTCTCAGCCACACAACACGTGACAAAAAAACCCCACGCACATGAGTCAGAGGCAAGCTTCTCTAGCCTGCCTCTCCTCAACCTGCCCCCCACCCCTGCAGTTCACTGTGTGTCCTTCCTAGCCTGGGCGCCTACTTCTGTCGTCCAGGCATCATTTAAAATAGCTGTGTTTCCCCTTGCACTCTATAACTGTGCCCCCAGCAGTCAAAATAATGTAGTGCTTTCCCCCATATACGTAGTATGGGCAGAGCTCCCAGATGCCCATATCGCAATACAGCCATGATTGTCCCTTAAAGGCTTCCTTACCAGTAACTCCATGCCTGGCTCAGAGGAGGGGGGGGGGGCCTTCCCTGCCCAGCAGAGAAGTCACTCAGTCACACACCAGAGGCCCGACTCCGCCTTTGCTCCTCCCCTCTCACATAACCCAAAATCAGCCAGGAGGACACAGCATGGGGAGCTGGCACATGCGCTGACCATCCTCCTCCCCCCCCCCTCCCAACCCGGAAGTGCGGTGCCAGTTGCTTTAATGTGGTGGCGTCGCCGCAGTAAGCACCGCAGTCTTCTATCTTCTTCTATCCTCCTGCCTGCACTCAGTTTGGGAACCTCCCAGACTGCGTGCAGACAGGGAAAAGTCCAGGTGAATACCGGGGGGGGGGGCTGACGGTTGGGGGGGGTCAACGCCCCTAACGCCCCTGGTACATCACCAAGCCCAATACCATTTCTGAACAACAGTCTAATAATTTGACATATTAATCTCTGAAGGGGTCTAGTACAATTGATTATATTTTGACAAGCTCAATATTGGAAATTTATAGTAGACATGATAATTTTGGATAAGGTCAAGAGCAATCATGCCCCTCTAATTATTCATTGGGATGTATTAGATAATTTGGAATCATCCTTTGGGCTGGAGAGTGATTTCCTCTGCCTATAATCAATAAGAGATTGAGGTGGGATGATGTCTTAGCAGATGTAGCTAGTACTGCCTTGATGGCAGATGATTGTGCTAATAGAAGGAAGGCTATTCTGCATTTGTCTGACCCTGTTTTTATTTGGAATAATATGCAAAAACTAGTGGAGGATATTAGCCTCCCTTTTTATAAGGAAATTAGAGTCTCCTCAAATAATAGTCACTGGGCACCCCAGGGTTTGATAAGGAGTGTAGAGTAAGGAAGACGACGTTTCGCAGTAAGTTACGCACTCTACGGAAAATAGGCAAAACATGTGATACTGAGGTTCTTGGTTGTAAAAAAAAGAGTATAAGGCTCTATTTAAAAAGAAAAAGATGGTATGTGCGGACAGATGCTGGGAAGAATTATATTTAGTGATTGAGAGGGAGGATAATAAGGAATTTTGGAGATTGGTGGCTAGAGGGTCAATGAATCCTAATTTTACACTGAATACTAATATTTTTGCAGAGACCTGGGTGGCATATTATTAAAAACAATATTCTGCTGTAGAAACCGAATGCCCTTTTTCTAACCCTTTTTTGGGACAACGTAAGTTTGCAATGTTCTGCTTTATGTGTTATTGAATCTGAAGTTGAATACTTGATCAAACTGCAGGAGAGGTAAGGCCCCTGGCTTTGATAGTCTGCCCCCAGATCTTTTTCTAGCAAATTTGGAGGGGTGGGTATGCCTTCTTACAAGGTAGTTTAATTGTATACTTATGACGGGCAACATTCCTGCTGCTTACAAGGGGAATCTGATGGTTCCCATTTTTAAAAGGCACTTACAAAACAATCCAGGATCTTACCGGTCGATTTTGTTCATTAATATTGTAGCAAAGTTATTTGGGAGATACCTCTTGTGGCAAATTTCTGAATGGGAACAAAATAATATATTAAGGAAAGAGCAGGCTGGATTTTGAGCTGGGTATAACGCTGTGGATCATATTTATACCTTTCAGTACTTAATACATAAATTACTAAGGTTTTGAAATTACATCTATATGCCGCCTTTATGGATCCGACGTCAGCTTTCGACCCAGTGGATGGATAGAGAGGCTCAGAAGCTGTACTGTTTGGGAACTGATCCTTATCGCCTAAAGCTTTTGGTAATATACCACACTGATACATGGCATCTGTTCGTTATGGATGTAAAGAAGAAATTTCCCGTTGTTTCCCCCCAAATAGAGGGGCACGACAGGGCTTTACCCTTGCTGTGTCCTTATTTAATTATTATATTAATGACATAATCGAAGCAACGGACAAGATTGAATTTCACCCTCCTAAAATTCTGGCCACTCATGCAGGGGTACTCCTTTATTCAGACAATGCTCTTTTGTTGTCTAGGACTCCAGTGGGTTTTACAAAGTGCAATTACGCATTTTAGTAGTAAATGTGGAGAAGAGACAGTATGAATTCCACTAACTCTAAAATAATTAAATGGGACAGGTGGAAGAGAATGTATAATTGGTCAGTTGCTCAGTGCAAATTGGAGGTTGTTCACAGCTTTAAATATTTAGGAGTGGAGATTCAAATGGTAATTGAGGAGATTCAAATGGTAATTGGAATGAGCATAGATCTGTGATAAAATTACGAGCTATACAGTGCTCTGCTGCAATTCAGAAATTTCATTCTAGGTATGGAGTTAGGTCGAGGATGGCAGAGCGGAAGAGGTGGGTCTTGAGGAGGGATTTGAAGGTACGAAGGAAGGGGGCAAGGCGGATGTGGGCAGGGAGGGAGTTCCAGGTGTGGGGGGCAGCTAGGGACAAGGGACGAAGATGGTTAGGGGAGCAGGGGAGGCGAGAGAGGGGACAGAGGGGGAGCGGAGTTCACGGACTGGAGTACGGAGGGAAATTAGCACAGAAAGGTAGGGGGAGCAAGGTTGTGAAGAGCTTTATATGTGAAGACTAGGAGCTTGTGCAGGATTCGTTCAGGAAGCCAGAGCCAGTGAAGAGAGAAGAGGCTGCATGTGGTCGAAGTGACAGGCAAGGTGGATGACCCTGGCAGCAGAGTTTTGGACGGAGACAAGGGGAGAAAGGTTGGGGGAGGGGCGAGGCGTGTGAGAATGAGGTTACAGTAATCAAGGCGAGAGATGACCAGGGCATGAACAAGGGTTTTGGCTCAAGTGGTAAGAGCGCATACTTTGCATGTATAAGGTCCCAGGTTCAATTCCCGGCATCTCCACTTCAGGACCTCTGGTAGCACGCCTGGGTGAGGCCCCTGCTGGGGGCATGGAGGGGTCTCAGGTAGCATGCCGGGATGCCCCCTGCCAGAGACCCTGGAAGAGCCATATTTGGACCTGAATTTGAAACCCCTGCTGCCATGTCAGGTTGTGACAATACTGGGCTAGGATGGACCATTGGCCTGACTCAGGCAGTTTAGTTTAGTTAGTTTAGAATTTGCATCCAGTCTCTCGAATTTGTCTTTCAAGGCTGAATTTTGAGCAGATGTCAAGTGCAGTGCTGGTGGGTCATAGGTTGGTTATACCAAGAAATTTAAGAATATTCCATAATCAAAAGACCTCCAGTTTACAAGAAGAGTTAAAGCTCTTGCAAATTCAATCATGCACTAAAAAGTATGGAAATAGCAAGTTAAGGCTCCCACCTTAACGTCCGTGCCATGTTAGCAGTAAAGACATTGTACAGTCTCACATATTGTGACCACTTACAACTTAGGTTCCATGCACCCACCTACCTTCATCTTTCAGCCCCAATCCTCTTCCTCTTTGTAGGTTGGGGGCACGACTGAAGCTGGGGACAGGAGGGCGTGACCTGGCCCATCACCCCCTCTTTAAGAAAGAGAGAACTTGGGAGTTCTGGCTCCTGCCCCTTCTCCCCCTCTAATCTACTTGGTCCCAGCCCTGTAACAGAGAACTCGGGACTCCTGGCTTCCAACCTCTCTATCCCACTCTAATCCAGTAGGCTGCACTCCCTTCACAGGCAACTCAATAGTCCTGGTTCCTAGCCTGTTCTCCTCTCACCTGCTCTCAAGCTTGTAGCAGACAACCCAGGAGTGCTGGGTCCAAGTCGCCCCCACTCCCCTCACAGAGAACTCAAAAGTCCTGGGAAATACAATGTTTGTCTGTATGTGTCATATGGAACACAAGTGTATGTGGAATGACAACAACAAAAACCAGGAGAGGAAATGGAACAACAGGGAGGAAGGCTATTGAGTCAAAGGATAGGGCGTCGGCTATGGTAAGTGGGTAAAACGATAGGACTGTTTCCTCAGATATCCCATCAGTCTTCTGAATCAGTTATTTCACTCAAAACCTTGTTCTTTTAACTATTTCTAATTCCTCCTGTCATTCCACCTACTTACTGAATCCTGCACATTCTTTGTATTTTTCCTGGTCATTCCAACCATTCCACTTACTGCATTTGGTGCCTTCCTCATCATTTCACACCCTCTTGCCTTCCCTTTGTACTCCCAAAGATGCAACTGTGTTGTATAATTTCACAATCACTTAATTGGATGTTGGAATGACAATAGTATTTATTTAGAAATTGGCACGGCACTGCTGTTACCTCCATTCCTTCCAATGGTCAGTCCATTTAATTAATTTCAATGAATTTCACTTAGTTTTAATTAAACATTTGTATACAACTCTACCCAGCTTCACTGTACTCTGGGACAGCAGTGGAGACTAGTGGGTAAGAGGGACAGTTGTGAGCCATTAGTCAGCTGTCCCATTCTCCCCAACTGAAATGAAAGGATGGGGGGAAAGTTGGGGGTGAGGGACCAGCTCATGCCCTCCTGTCCCCAGCTTCAGCATTGCCCCCAACCTGCAAAGAGGAAGAGGATTAGGGCTGAAAGATGAAGGCAAAGTGTGGGTGCATGGCACCTGAGTTGTAAATGAGCACAATATGTGAGACTGTACAATGTCTTTACTGCTAACATGGCATGGAAGTTAAGGTAGAAGCCTTAACTTGCAATTTCATGCTTTTTAGTGCATGATTGAATTTGGAAGAGCCCTAACTCATCTTGTAAACCGAAGGTTTTTTTATTATGGAATATCCAAGTTTTTTGTTAAATACAATGCAATGTAGAAAATTTGTCCTGCCGGTGCAGTAGAATTCTAAACAGCATAACCACTATGAGAGCAGGGCTTAGGGGAGACTAAGGTGGAAGAGCTGCTCCCTTCAGTTTAGAAGCTTGTTACTTCCTTCAAATAGAAAGCAAGGGAAAGATGTTTTTTTACTGGTAACTCCCTGCTCTACTAAGAATAAAACAATTTTGGTTCAGTTTAAGCATTGCAAACTTCCAAAAACTGCTCTCTCTGATCTCTCTAGCTCATGGCTTGTACAGGAGGAGTCTTCCACTCTACTCCCCACTGTCAGAGCTCTTTTTCTTGTGCAACACTGGCCATTCTGCTTTCTATAAGAACCTCCCCTTGTACAGAACCCCCTGGCATACAGGGCTTCCTCACTCTGCTGTGCCCACTGGCATAATGCTTCCCATTCTGCAGCTCTTCCTCTGTACAAAGCTCCCTCACTCAGTTCTCCTCTGTCCGGAGGCCTCCCCCAGCACAATTATGGCCATTATTCTGCAGCTCTCTGTCTCTACAAGGCTCCCCCACTTTACTCCCCCTTGGACAGGGCTCCCTTTCTTGAACAATGCTGCCCACTCTGCAGACCTCCCTCTGTACTGGGTTCCATATTCTGTATCCCCAATAAAGCTGTTCCCTGTAAAGCGCTCCCCCTGTGCATGGTTTTCACTGTGGAAGCTATTTACAGAGGCTCTGCCCCTACTCTCTCCCCTTAATGCCCCCCTTTGTATATGCTCCCTCCCTGCTCCCCTATAGGATTTCCCTCCCTGGGATNGCTCCCTTTCTTGCACAACGCTGCCCACGCTGCAGACGTTTCCCTGTACTGGGTTCCATATTCTGTATCCCCAATAAAGCTGCTCCCTGTAAAGTGCTTCCCCTGTGCATGGCTTCCACTGTGGAAGCTATTTACAGAGGCTCTGCCCCTACTCTCTCTTTCTCCTTAATGTCCTGCCCCCTCCCTCCCTCCCCCACAGAATTTTCCTCCCTGGGTTGAAGCTCGCTCTTAGAGTCCTCCCAAGAGGACTACACTTGCCACTCTGCCCCACAGGGCTGCTCTGCACAGGACCCCACCATCTCCCTGTCCTCCTCCTTCAGAATGCCCACTGTATCAGTCCAGAGCACCCGCTTACCCCTCATTCCTTAGCGACGTTGGGAAATTTGGATGGAGAAGCGCTGAAAGAAGATCGATTCCACCCACCTGTAGCCTCCTGTCCCTATCTCCGGGATAAACCACTGCCCTCTTCCTGCACCCAGGACCATCCCAGGCAAACTCCAGTGCTCTGGCCCCATCCATGCTCCTCCAACGGGACGTCCCATTGGTGCCACAGCCCAGACACCCCACATTTTTGGAGGAGGGAGGGCTGTCACTGCAATCCATACGCTCTGTGGTTCTAGGGAGGTGTAGGGGGAAGATCAGTCACCCC
This sequence comes from Sphenodon punctatus, assembly GCA_003113815.1. NCBI lineage: Eukaryota > Metazoa > Chordata > Lepidosauria > Sphenodontia > Sphenodontidae > Sphenodon > Sphenodon punctatus. Next base: position 1,477,090 of record QEPC01014024.1, read on the forward strand.
AAATGTCACTGCGGGATTTGCTAGCTCTGTTTAGCCTTCTTGGTGTCCCTGGCCCCAAAGCTGAGGCACCTGCTGTGTGGGATCAGATCAGAATGATCTTTAGCTCTCTCCCTTCCACAGGTCTTGCTCTCCTCCTCTTCCCACCAGATCAGCTCTAAATATGGCTGACCAGTCACACGCACTGCCCCCTGGGAGGTGCAGTTCCCTCTCTTTCCCCAGCACTGATAGGCTCTAGCAAGCAGTGCCTGCTGGGAGTTGTAGTTCCCAGTATTCAAGATGATTTGCTTTTAAACAGCCTCTTCATTACACATAGAATGTTTCCAAGCACTCCACACTCAGGATGGTCTCCATAGGCTAAAACTTATAACTTAAAAACTACTAACCAGATTTACAAAAAGTAAACCAGAAGGCATCCCCTGGCAGCCTCCTTGAATTTTCTAAAAGGCTTACTCCTCTCAATCAACACAAAACCCCTTTACCCTGCCAAGATCTAACTTTTTTAAAAACCAGGGTTCTAAGTGCAGTTTTAAAACTGCGATCTCAGCTGTTATCCAACCAATTCAGCTGAAATTTGGACAGCCCGAACCAATTACTCCAGTGATCCTTCTCTACAAATGTCATGATCCTAACTTTAATCAGGTCTATTTTATAATGAATAGAATGTTCGGGTTTCATACTGGAGCGTGCAACCCACCTTAACTATAGAGTGGATCCTGCCACTCTATAATGCCCATGCAGCCTAGGCATGATTGAGGACTTGATACATTACATATTGAAGTGCTCTTATTTTGTGGTCATTAGGACAAAGCTAATGCCTCCAGTAGGATTTCAAAATTTTATTCTTCTGTGTTTGTTTTATTTGTGTTACGTGGGACTTCCCTTGATATTGGTTCGGAGGCTGCAGCTGGTGCAGAATGCAGTGGCCCGTCTCCTTACGGGGACGGGTCGCCGTGAGCACATTACACCAGTGCTCCGCTCTCTGCACTGGCTGCCTACAGCGTACTGAGTCAAGTTCAAGGTGTTAGTATTGGTATACAAAGCCCTATACGGTATCGGCCCCTCTTATCTCGGGGACCGCCTCACCTTACGTGACTCATGACGAACCCTCCGATCCACTGGGGGCGCCCATCTGGAGGTCCCCCGTGTAAGGCAGGGGGCCATCATGGAGAGGGCGTTCTCGATGATCGGGCCCTCTCCATGGTTCCACGGTTGTGGAACTCCCTACCGAAGGAAGCCCGCCTGGCCCCAGGTCTGCTCGCCTTTTGGCGGGCATGCAAGACTTGGCTGTTCGCCCAGGCCTTTGGAGGGGAGGGAGGGGTAAATGGGGAAGATTGGTGGGGTGGGGTAGGGTTAGGGGTTTTTAAATTATTTTAAAATTGATGTTGGTTTTAATGTATTGTTAGCCGCCCCGAGATGCCATGGGCATGAGGGGGCGGCATAGAAATGTTAATAAATAAATAAATCAACAAATAAACAAACATGCTGTAAACTGTGTAATTTACTTGTGTATTATGTTTATTGCGACTTCGGCTATGGCGAAAGCTAATGCCAAATAAATAAATACCTCTGAAGAATGTTTTTTGGACTTATCTGCAGATCCCTCCAGCACCTTCTCCAGGCAAACCCTGAACAGTTTGGGGTCCTGGAAGTCTCTCAAGGTAAGGAGGTTTTTGGCATGGGGATCAGCCTTCTAGGATCTAAGCCAGAGTCTTGCATGCGCTGCCACATTAGTGGCCATCGCATTGGCAACTCAGGATAGGGTATCAGTGGTTGAGTCAGTTAGGAAGGAGATACCCAGTAGGAGAAAGGATTCTAGGCCTTTTATTGGACAGGTTCGGGTTCTGTGCCAAGCGTATCCATTTAAGGAGGACTCTGGGTAGTACGAGGACATGGTGGCCATACGTAGGATTCTGGAGGAGGCCTCAGTCTCATCTGAGGCTGGCCTCGATCCCTCTGTCTCAGGGGTCTTTAGGGTAAAGTTCCCCTTCTGAAGGGAAGGCTGACTGTTTAGCCAGGGAGGTAGTTGTTGCATCAACTTTGGGGACTCTGAACATGTCTCTGCTTGATTTTACTATTGAATACATGGCTTCATGGGCCTGGAAGAGTCTGGCTGCCTTCCCTGTGTGAGCCCACGCCTCTCTAATCAGTCTTTTGAAAGATTTGTCTAGTGGGAAGCTTTTATCTGCCCCTTGAGATTTTGGTAGATATTAAACTAAACTGCCTTAGTCAGACCAATGGTCCATCTTAGCCCAGTATTGTCACAACCTGACATGGCAGCAGGGGTTTCAAATTCGGGTCCAAATCCAGCTATTCCAGGGTCTCTGGCAGAGGCCATGCCGGCGTGCTACCTGAGACCCCTCCAAGCCCCCAGTAGAGGCCTTCCCCAGGCGTGCTATTATTATTATTATTATTAAACATTTATAAAGCGCCAGTAACAACCTGGCGCTGTACAGAACATATAATCAACTGCGGTCCCTACCTGTGGCTTACAATCTAAAAGACAAGGAGGGGGAGACAAGGAGAGGGGACAGCGGGAGAGACATGGGAGAAGACAAACAAACATTCAGGCGGATGCGAAGTCTCAGGTGCGTGTACTTGGCTTGGTTACAAGGTGGTCGGTAGCAGCAGTCAGCAGAGGAGGGCTGACAGTAAGAGCAAGGGGAAAGACTAGAGGGCATTGGGAAAGGCAGCATGGAAAAGGTGGGTCTTGAGGAGGGATTTGAAGGAGCGGAGGGAGGAGGCGAGGCGGACGTCGGCAGGGAGGGAGTTCCAGGCATGCGGGGCAGCGAGGGAGAAGGGACGAAGGCGGTTGGGCGAGCAGGAGAAGCGAGGGAGAGCGAGGGAGGGGACAGCGGAAGAGCGGAGAGCGCGCGCAGGAGCGCGTAGGGCGATTAGGTCCGAGAGGTAAGGGGGAGCTTGGTCATGGAGCGATTTGAACGTGAAAACCAGGAGTTTGAACAGGATACGTTCAGGAAGGGGGAGCCAGTGAAGGGAGAGGAGGAGAGGCGTCACATGGTCGAAGCGACGGGCAGAGTGAATGACCTTGGCGGCAGAGTTTTGGATCGCCACAAGGGGGGACAGGTGGGAGCGAGGGAGGCCAGCAAGGAGGAGGTTGCAGTAGTCGAGGCGAGAGATAACCATGGCATGAACAAGGATTTTGGCCGAGGAGACAGATAGAAAGGGGCGAATGCGGGCAATGTTGAGGAGAGCGAATCGGCAGGATTTGGCCACAGAGTCAATGTAAGGTTTAAAGGAGAGGTGCGTGTCAAAAATGAAGCCCAAGCTGCGGGCACGGAGAACAGGACGGATGGTGACCCCATCAATGCAGATGGTCAGGTCAGAGGGAGAGGAGGGGGATGGAGGAAAAATGAGGAGTTCAGTCTTGGCCATGTTCAGTTTGAGTTGGCGTCGGGACATCCAGGCGGAGATATCAGAGAGGCAGTCGACGAGGCGTGAGCGGACAGAGGAGGAGAGAGAGGGGGTAGAGAGATAGAGTTGGGTGTCATCAGCATAGAGATGGTATTGGAACCCGTGGGAGGCAATAATTTCACCAAGGGACCGGGTGTAGATAGAGAAGAGGAGAGGGCCAAGGACAGAACCTTGGGGAACCCCAACCGAGAGGGGAAGGGAGGGGGAGGTCGACTCGGGGAGGGAGACATTAAAGGAGCGGTCAGAGAGGTAGGAGGAGAACCAGTCAAAGACAGAGCCACGGAAGCCCAAAGAGTAAAGCGAGTCCAAGAGGAGCGAGTGGTCGACAGTGTCAAAGGCAGCAGAGAGGTCAAGGAGGACAAGAACGGAGTAGTGGCGCTTCGATTTAGCGACAAGTAGATCATTGGTGATCTTGGCCAGGGCAGTTTCAGTAGAGTGGAGGGGGCGGAAGCCGGACTGGAGAGGGTCGAGGGAGGAGTTGGCAGAGAGGAGGTTCAGGCAGCGGGAGTAGACGACACGTTCCAGGAGCTTCGAAGCAAAGGGAAGGAGGGAGACCGGCCGGTAACTAGAGGGATCGAAAGGGTCCAGGGTAGGCTTTTTGAGGATGGGGGAGACAGTGGCATGTTTGAAGGCAGAGGGGAAGGAGCCTGTGGAAAGGGAGAGATTGACAACATGCAGAAGGGGGGGAGCGACAGTGGGAGCAATAGAGGTCAGGAGGCGGGAGGGGATCGGGTCAAGGGGGCAGGTGGAGGGGTTGGATGAAGAGAGAAGAGCAGAGATTTCCTGGAGAGAGGCAGGAGGGAAGGATGCGAGGAGGGAGGGGGGGGGGGGAGGGGGCGGGAGGGGAGCGGGGGGCGGAGGGGGGCGGGAGGCAATATCCCGACGGATCTTGTCAATCTTGGAGGTGAAGAACGACGCAAGATCCCGAGCAGCAAGGGAAGAGGGCGGGGGAGGGCAGGGGGGTTTGAGAAGGGAGTCGAAAGTAGAGAAAAGGCGGCGAGGGTCGCGGGAGAAAGATTCGATCCTAGAGGCATAATAGCGCTGCCTAGCTAGGGAGATAGCCGAGGAGAGGGAGGAGAGGGAGAATTTGTAATGGAGGAAGTCAGGGAGGGAGCGGGATTTGCGCCAGAGGCGTTCGGCAGCCCGGGCGCAGGAGCGGAGGTAGCGGATGGCAGGGGTAAGCCAGGGGCGGGGGTCGAGGGGGCGGACGGGGCGAGCAGAGGGGGGGGCAAGAGAGTCAAGGGTCGAGGAGAGAGAAGCGTTGAGAGCAGAGACAGCAGAGTCAGGGGAGGAGGAGGCGAAAACGGGGGGGAGAAGGGGGGAAAGATGTGCGGCAAACTCCGAGGGAGTAAGGGCCTGCATATTGCGGAAGGGGCGCATAGAGGGGGAGGCGGAGGGGGGTCGGTGGGAAAGGCTGAAGGAGCCGAGGAAGTGATCAGAACTAGGGAAGGGGTCAAAGGAGAGGTCAGTTAGAGAACAGTTTCGAGTGAAGACGAGGTCGAGGGAATGGCCGTCAGTATGAGTGGGGGAGTCGGTCCAGAGTCGGAGATTAAAGGAGGAAGCGAGAGAGAGAAAGCGGGAAACAGAGGGGGCGGAGGGCGTGTCAACGTGAATGTTGAAATCACCAAGGATAAGAGTGGGGATATCATCGGAGAGGAAGAAGGTGAGCCAGGATTCAAAGTCCGGGAGGAAAGAGGAGAGGGAACCCGGGGGGCGGTAGATGACCGCAACCCAGGGATCCTGAAGTGGAGATGCTGGGGATTGAACCTGGGACCTTATACATGCAAAACACATGCTCTTACCACTTGAGCTATGGCCTCCCCCCATTCCCAGGGGGAGTTCTCAACTGAGGATTCTAAAGACTGCTTTTCCACTCCTGTCTGCTTTGGGTGTAAGGCTTTTTTTAAAAAAATAAATAAATTTGAGAAGAGGTTTAATGAACAAGAATTCCCTATTCACCTCTTTGTCAGACTCTCTTTGTTGGCTGTTCGGGAGCTGTCCCTCCTCTAGGACTTCAAGCTTCCTGCTCAGCTCCACCTGACAGGGAGCACTCACTCTGTTCAACTCCTTCTTCCTGTTCTTTCTGGAGAGTGGAACGGGATTCCAGGGCAGCCCTACCCCTTGCAAGGTCATACAGGTCCCTTTGGGGAGAGGTCTCCTACTCAGATTCCGAGGAATCTAGGAGAAGTTTGACCTTTTTGGTGGACGCCTTGCCTTTTTCTGCCTCTCTGGTTTTTCCCTTGTAAGGCTCTGGAGGTGGAGGGGGATCTCTTTCGGTTTCCCTTCCCCTTTTTTGGTTTTGGTTCTGCCCTGGTTCTTGGCGGAGATCCAGTTGTTAAGACTCTCCAGGGAGAGGAGCAGGTTATTCAGAAGCGATATCTGGTGGGCAGCAACCTGGGGTTCCTTGAAGGCAGATGCACTAGCCTTCTCCTCCCGGTCAGGGTCACTGGCTTGGGTGCGGGGGCTTACCGGAGCATCCTTTGATGAGGCTTTTCCTCTGGCCAGAGTCATTCTGCATTGGCTCATGGAGTTTTCCCCTCAGTGGGGTTCTCCCCCACTTATCTCCCTTTATCTGGCAGGGGTAGAGAAGCTTGGAGCACAGGTGCCTGTGGTGGGGGTAAGGCCTCGAGGCCGCTTCTCTGCATTCCTGCGTTTTTGGCTGGGAGACAGGAATAAGGGTATGGAGGTTTTCCTGGCTGTGGTCGGGATCCGCTGGTGTGCCGGGGTTGCTCCCACCCCCCTGGGGAGAGTTGCGGTGAGGCTCTGGGACTAAAATTGGTCTGGAGGCAGCAATGAACTGCCGGCGGTCCCACACCGAGCATGCCCAGTCAGAAGTTTGGTGCTGCCTCCTGCTAGCTGTGATGGATCATTCCACATCTGTGCGGATGGAAGAGTGACTGACCAGGACTCATAGAGGAACACTATTTCTATTTGCAGACTGAAAGAGCTCAGTGGTTAGACCTTGCCACAGGCCACCCGAGTTAATAATTTGTACTCCAGTACTTAGCTTATGCCTTGCCACTAGAATAAACCAGATCCCTGGATCTGTAGTTTCTATCTCTAGTGGTTGTCAGACCGGTTTAAAGCACCCAAGAGAAAAACCTGGGATTTGGGACTAGGTCTAGCGTAGATCCCAGCTTTATGAGTGCTGCTGCTCATAGTCCTGATCTATCCCTTAGAGGAGAGCCATTCTGATAAAATCCAGAAGAGGGTCTCTCAAGGTTTAGTAAGGTTAGTCAGTTCCCTTAATATGCCAGAGAGATTAAATCTAGTGTAATCCCTGAGATATACGTTTGTATTAAGTAACTGAACTGGGTTAGGGACTTGTATAGATTGTACAGCACCAGGAACATCGCCAACACCATAACAACAACAGATAGCAACAATAATTAATAATAATTATCTCTATGGCTGTTCATGCCACTCTCCTGGATTTCTTGATATCAAGACAATATGAATTAAGAAAAAGAAAACAGTCAGGGTTCTGATCATTTTTAAGGCAATTATTGAGCATAAGAAATATAGAATGCCCATGTGCTATGAGTATCTAATACCTTCGGTCAATGCTCTTCCAACCTCCTTATGTCTGAACATTTGCTGTGTCCCTCTCTCTACATGTACCTGTTACAGCACTAGAATTATATAGCCATGCCTCGGTTGTGCACAGGCAGAGACCGAATAGCAGAATGAAGGCCCACTGTGAGGTCAAGATCCACGCTGCAAAGAAAATGCCTATGAAACTTGTCATGTTCTAAAAGTTATTTATTCATAAGTGCCTCAGTCCAGCTTTGTGAAATGATCTCACTTCGAACCCATTATAAGGCTGTGAATCAGCCATCCAGGGGAATACAGGCCCCCCTATTAATTAATTGTTCTATTTGATGTTAACTTGATTATCCAGGACAGGAGTCCTAAGAGTACCTCCACCATGAAAAGCTGGTCCTATGACTATGGGTGAAAACAGACATGACGCTAGCCACCCTTTAACCACCCTTGGTGGTTATTTATGCATGTTGCAGGGCTGTATTGGTTCCCTATGCAGCCCTGAAACATGCATAAATGACCACCAAGGGTGGTTAAAGGGTGGTTAGCGTCATGTCTGTTTTCACCCTTAGTGAAGAGTTTGGGGATAAGTAGGGTCCCTCAACTGCTTGCATCAATGTAGAGAACCTTAGCACAGAGGTATAAGTCATTTATTCAGAGCCTTACTGATGCAGCACATGCAGTGTAATTCCAAAACAAGAGTCACCCTCTAATTGTCGAGAGCTGTAGTATATAGGCCCCCTTTGCAAACCATTATGATTGCCTCACTAGAGAAGGCGCTGTTGCCTTAACTTTGGGTATGAGGCGCCTAAAATAAATATTCAAAACATATGAAGTGCCAGTAGTCCTGGTAACTGTTTCCATTCATAGATAGTTCTCTAAACATCAGTTATATATATGAAGGAGGACCAACCCCTTCATATTGTTCCTTGGGATTAGGGATCCATTTATACTCTTGTGAGGACCCTGCAATCTGAGAAGAGCATAGCCCTCTGGAAAACTCATGGTGGTCCCCTATCCAACCAATACCACTCCTAAAGAGTACAGACTATTATAATATTAATTATGCAGTATTTATTACTACTATGTATATATACACAGCACCAGTCATGTACCTGGCACTCAAGACTGTTAAAAATATACAGGATCCCTGCCCTAGCAGTGTCATGGTTGTTTGTGGCCATCCTGAGCTTGCTCGATCTCGTTAGGGGAGAACTGAAGAGAAACTGGGTAGTGTAAGGGAAAGGGCTTAGCCCAAAATAGGGGGGAAAACTCTGGTCTCGGTCCAGCCCACACACACGAGTTGTGCTGCTTTTTTCCCCAATCTTCATTTTGGCCCATGTCTTCAATTCGCACTGATAATATCCCTCTAATCTGGCATCCAGTGCTCGTCACAGTCTCACTGCTCCCAGACAGATAACAAAAATTCAATTGGAAAGATACTGCAAAGGACACTCACGGTGGAGGACCTTAGTAAGTTCTGAGGCTTTAGCTTTCCTTTTCCTCTTTGCTTGGAACTGCTAGTTTCAGGTTGGGGCAGCCACTTGAAATGGGCTTCTTTGAAAAGTACAGGCCTCTTTGTAATGAACCTCTGCTAGTGCCCAAGGGCTAATGCCTCTGCATTGGTCTTCTGCTCCCATGCTGGCTGGAATGGGCAGACGTTTTTCTCAGGATCTGAGCATGCAGAGGACTTTTCCCACCTAAGCACTCTGGCAGCACTAGGGGGGTTATCAAAGGCTTGCACTGGTATACATTCCCGGGGGGAGAGAAGCCCTCAGGAAAATTCCCAGCACCCAATTTGTCCTGTCAGAGCCTGCTGAGGGAAAAGTGGGAGGCTTCTATTGCCTCACTGAGCTCCTGACCCTCCATGGGGTCCGATTTTATCCCAAGGGCCTGGGAGGAGGCCGGTCTCTGTGCCCAGCTCCATTACCCCCACCTTGTACTAGGCTCTGGGGCCACCTGGGCTCTCTCCACTGTCTCTGGAGGAGGCCCTTTAGTCAGTCATTCCTGTGATCCGGAAGTCTGACAATGGGCTGCAGAGAGGGAGAAAAGGAGTCTTATTGTGACTGGCTGCAGTATCTATCTGGCCCATGCCACTCCAGCAGCACACCCTGTGTGCTGCCTACATTTGAGCAGGTACCCTCAATTTCCACTCTCTGCTCAGGCTCCACCAGCTCCCAGCTCTTCTCTATGACATCCAGTAGCGGAATTAACTTCCAGCAACAGGCACTGCCCACAGGGAGCTCCCTCGCATCCACTCTTCCCATGCGAGCCGGGGTGGGAAGACAGGGGTGAGGGTCAGGTTCCAGAAGCAGCTCCAACTGCTAGTAGTATAAAAAGGCACAGGATTCCTTATTTCATTGCCAGGGAGAACCCTGAAGAGTAACACAACCCATGAGCTGTGTCTATTGTTATTCGAGTGGCTCAGGGGAAAGGGTTCTGCTGTAAAAAAAAAAAAAAAAACTTGGAGCAAAGACACTGTGCCTCCTACTTCAATTTCTGCCTAGACTAAGCTGGAGCTTCAGGGGCTGATCCCTTTGGTCATAGTCTACTGAATTCTGTTTTCTGCCTCCTGCTAGTCATGGTGGGGATCAACCCTATTATATCCAATTGCTGTCCAGTAGCTCTGAGGAGAAAATAAATGTTGGGGGTTTTGTCTTGGTCTTTACAGGACCCTGCATACTAGTGCACAAATAATGACTCAAGTTGGTACTACTGCAGCAGGGGAGATTTAAAATTGGAATACCAGTGGAATTCCTGACATAAAAAGTCTATGGTTTAGCAGAGTAGTTAAGGTGAAGATCAACAAGCTAAAGCTTCACAAAACATGGAAACTGCAAGTTAAGGCCACCACCTTAACTCACACACTATGCAAGTAGTAAAAACATTAGTCTTGCACGTTCGGCTTGCTTATAACTTGAGCTCCATACATCCATACTTCGCCTTGGTCTTTCAGCCTCAATCCTCTTCCCTCTACAGTTGGGGGCAACACTTGGGCTGAAGACAGCATGCTACTCCCTGCTCCCACATATGGCATCAGCTTCCCCCATATAGCATCACACGGCTGGAGACATCAGAGAGGGCGAGGACAGCAGTGTATCACACATGGCCCTTGTATCACCATCATTCAGAGCGTCAGAGCAAGAGGTGAACTGCAGGTGCTTTCAATGCAGACCCAGCAGCATTACTACACTGATCCATTGCAAATATGCTGTGGCAAAAACCCATTGCTGTGTAAGCAACTGCCCTCACAGTGGCCACTAATATTTCCTGAACTGGGAGAGAGAGCAGGTCCCCAGCAGGACTGAGGCTTTTGTGCTGCTGCCCACGTTGTTTATCCTCGTTAAGAGGGTTTCTGGGGTTTGCTTTCACACACACACACACACACACACACACACACACACACACACACACACACACACACACNACACACACACACACACACACACCGGACTTTTACTTGACTGCTCCACCAGAGTTGTGCGAGGGGGCGTGTTGTGTACTGCCAGCTGCCCTCCTTAAAACAGAGCAGCTGCCTACGGCCATGCCATAAGTGCATGCTGCAGTGCGGCACACCTAAGGGCTGCGCGCGCAAGGGCACGCCCTTGTGCACACAGTCTTAGGTGTCGGCTGAGGTGCTGGGGTTCCCTCTGACTTTAGGGGTTACAGTGCAAGCGCACTATTGCTTCCCATGGGTATGCCTTGGTGCCCCCCCGAGATCTAGTGTTTTAGGCAAAAACCTGTGAACCCCTGACCCTTCTCAGGAAACTGGTGCTGCCTATCACTGGTCCATCATTGGGGTAGGCCCATTCCAGGGCCCAACTGTTGGCAAGTATCAACCCCCTTGAAGGGGTAGGCGTGTTCCAGGGGCAAAGTGTTGCCAATCATCAACCCCCTTGAAGGGTAAGGCTCCCTGTTGGGATTATACTCAAGAACTGAGGACTTATTATTGGACCAGTAGATCCTACTTCTATGGTTTCTAGGGGTCTTCTAAGGTGGCCTGTAGGTTTATTGATATTAAGATGATTATTATCTTGTTTGTTATCGTTACACTGTGATTTTGGTTTGTCATTACGTCTGAAAAAGGCAGAGATCCAGACTTCCCAACTCTCCAGCCAATGCCATGGAGCAGCCTCATCTTAAACAGGCAAAAATATATGAATTTATTAATGACACACCTATCTCGGGTATGCATTCAGACATTATCCCTGTATCTAATAGATTTTCTGTTTTGGCAGAAGCAGAGGACTCCTCTGATCCTCTGTAACCTACAAATAGTTATTAATACCAATTGTGGGATTAATACTAAAGATGATAATGGCCCTAGTCTCTTTATTTCAGGAATAAACAGCAATGAGTCTCCTGCATCCCATGCAGGAATTCAAGATTTTGCTTTCGGGGGATGTGCTTAGAGCTCAATGTTTTTTAATCAGTGAGACTGTCTCCTCACTCTTTACAAGTATTTCTGAAATGAGTCTCACTGATCCAGGTTAAATTTCAAATTGCTGATGTATTGTCTAAACTTAATTTTCTGGATTTTGGGAAAAATAATGAGGCAGTATCAGTTTCTAACCAGACAGTAGATACTGCTGATTACGGGAAGAATTCTAATCCGGGCATTAGGAGGCCTAGTAGAAATGAGCTATTGGCTAACAGGAGAAGGAATCTCTCCAAACATATGGCTTTTCTTGATAAGGCCATCTGGATTAAAGCACATCCTTTTCCTAATGGAGTGATTCCAAGCTGGACCAACAAATGGAATTTAGCAAGGAATTTATCTTTTCTGTTAGGCCTTAATGTTGTTGCTGGAGATATCTCTAGGATTGTTTTTCTTTCACAGAGGTTCTCTGTTATTTCCCTTAAAGTTTATTTTAAGTGTTAGACATTATTTTATAAATTATTTCAGGCACGAAAGCATCTGAGATGGTGGGGAATCTCCATCGACAGAGTTTTCTCATATGAATCAGATCTTCAAGCTGATGAAAGTCTCTCATGGGGTTTCCCAGGAAGTCCATATCGATAGTCTCAGTAATCAGGGTGTTGTTGCAGCATCTATAAAATCACCTTCTGAGGGAGATTTTAATGGAGGTTCTTCCATCTATGCCTCTACCCATTGGGAATTTAAACAGCTCTCCCAGAGCAATATCCATCAAAAGTTGCTTACATTCTGTTTGACTAAAGGTAATTCTGATCAAGCTGAAGGTGATATCAAAACTTTTAATGCTTTGCCTCCCATTGATCAGGATTTAATTAAAGGAAAATTTAGCTATATTCAAGGAAAGCTTAATTGTACAACTCTTAACTATGAGTCCTCTGCCCCTAAGCATCAATCTTGCCATGATTTAAATAAACTAAATGACATGAGATTTCTTGAGAAGGCAGAATTAGGGTCTGTCACAGGTCCTCTGTGACATTGTGGGGGAATCATCTTTTGAACACTATGGAAAGAGTTGAAGATCTGCTTTTTGTGCAGACAATTGAGGATTCAATTATTGTACCCTCTTTAGCGGGCGATGTTAAATCTCCCTCTGCCCCTATCTCCCCAGATCCAGGGGAACTCAGATCCATCATCATTCCAGGTTTTGGGGGGGGTTCACCCAGTTTCCCCTGTAATTTTGTCAGATGGAAGCGACCAACCAGAGGTCTCCTCTTTCAGTGTGGGAAATGCTACTTTAATTGATGTTTCATCAAATAATAGTTGACATCATGCCCATGCAATTGAGGAGGTTGATATTGCAAAACTATCCTTGTTTTCCTGGAACATAGCTGGCTGGAGAACACTTTTCTGTGAAAGTGATGAGTTTGTTTGAATGCTACAGCGTCTTACGTTTGCAGGAGACTTGGCTATTAGATCTAAACTCCCTCTCTCTTCCCGGTTTTCAAGTTTGGGATGTTGCAGCTATTAAATTAGGAAAATATGGGCGTCCACCTGGCAGTCTACTGAACTTCTCTAAATTGACCTTGGATTTGGAGGGCAGCAAGATCGTGAATACCCCTAGGAATACTTTGGTGTTCAGGTTTGCCTGCAGAAATGCTGATGAAATTAGTCTTGTTTTTATATATATATAGTTTCCATCTGCCCTTCTACAAATTTATATATATATATATTCCTCCATCTGATAATATAGTAGACCGAATTTCCTTCTGGCATCAACTTCAGGACCTGATTGAATCTCTGGAAGAGTTATATCCTTCCACCCCAATAGTTCTTGTGGGTGATTTCAATGCTGAAATAGGTAGTGGAATCTCTGTGCAGGCTGAAGCCATTGGTGTGGATGATGATTTTTTCTTTCCTCGCAGTATCTCAAGAAATCTGGTCCTCAATGCTTAAGGGCTTCAGTTTTTACAGTTTTTGTAGAAGGGCAGATGGAAACTGTTTCATGGTCTGTTTCCTACTGATTCAAGTGGCGACTTTGCATTTGTTTCTAAATCAGGGCCTAGTGCGATAGATTTTTTGTGTGTCCCAGATAAGTATTTCCATTACTTTGATGGCTTTGAGGTTCTTTTGGTAGTTTACAGTGATCACCATCCAATTATTTCTTCATTTTCCCCAATATTTGAACAAATGAAACTTAGAGATGCCAATTTAAATCTGGCTGATATAGATCTAAATGTAAGTTAGAGTATGTGTGAAATGGAATAAAAACCCAACAGTTTTAGCAATGAACTCCTGGCCTCTGAGGAAGTAAGTAGGTAGAAGAATGATTTAATAGTATCCCATCCAAATGATTCAGCTGCAATAGTGGCAAATTTTTCTCATCTGATAAACCTTATTAAATGTAAGTTAGAGTATTAAATAAACCTAGGAATAAAAACTGCCATTTTTTCTCTAAAAATCATCAGTTTGACCAGGAATGTATTCTTGCTAAGAAAGTCGTTCAAAAGGTGGCTAGACTGATTAGAACTTCTAAGGCTGGGTTGGTTATTTTTTGTTATGTTGAGCAAAAGGAGGCCTATAGAGAACTGCTCAGACATAAAAAAATGTTTTATCAGCGATCACTCTGGTCTGCCTTATCAGATGAGGTTCTCACTCGCAATCAATCTAAGTTCTGGCATTTGGTCAACAAAGGGATTCGTCCTTTTATGATTCATTCGAATATAGCTGCAGCAGTTTGGCAAACTCACTTTTTTGAGATATTTAATCAATTGCCAGATATCCCAATTTTGATTTTTTTCAGTCTTAAGGTTCTTCTGCAATGGCCACCAGTGAACCCTGCAGAAATTAAAGTTCTCTTAGAACAAATTAATTTGGGTAAGGCCCCAGGGGGGAATGGAAATCCTGGCGATATCCTATGGAATAATATTGACTGGTGGTTTCCTATTATGTGCAGATTGTTTGACGCCATAAATCACTACAGCTTAGTTCCAGCTGGCTAGAATATTAACAAAATTATTCCAATCTTTAAAAAAAGGTGACAGAGAGCTCCCGTCTAACTACAGGCCAATAAGTTTGATCAGTGTGATAGCCAAATTATATGCCCGCTTTTTATTAAACAGGCTGGAGCCCTGGGCAGAAGTGGCTAGTTATTTTCCAGAGGAACACGCCGTTTTTTGTGCAGGGCACTCTACTCTGGATCATTGTTTCATCCTGTCTCATCTGATTGACAAATATGTCAAGATACGAAGGGGGGGCTCTCTTTTTGTCATTTGTAGACCTTAGGTTTGCTTTTGATCTTGTTCATCGAAAGCTTTTATGGATCAAGCTATGTGCGACCAATATGGATAGGAGACTGATTTCTTTAGTATATTGTTTATACTCAAACTCTAAGTTGAGAATCTGACTGACAACGGAAGGGCATCTATCCGATACTATTCCTGCTACTTACGGGGGTCAAACAAGGTTGTGTCTTGGCCCCATTTCTTAATTTCTTTATAAACAGGATAGTTACGGATCTTGCTGGGGATATATATTATCCTGTCGCAGTGCAGAGCAGGCGTCTTTCGACTCTGCTCTACGTGGATGACATGGTTCTTATGTCGAATGCCAGATTGGGACTGAAGAGGCTTCTTGTTGCCTTGGGGGATTTTTGTAAGACCAATCATCTTAAAATTAATTAAAAAAACTAAAGTTCTCATAGTGTCCAAGAGTTCTCGTAAATTCAGTGGGTCCTTCATAACATCAGGCTCCAACAAGTTAGATCTTATTGTTATTTAGGTTTGCCATTTTCTGCTTCTGGCTCTTGGGCAAAGCATGTTGAATTTATTAAATTAAAAATGGATCAATCCATTGGGGGGCTTGCTAAATTTTGGAGGTCAGAGGGGGGGAAGGCTTATAACACCTGCTCTGAGACTTCTTGACTTGAAGCTCTATACAGTGCTGAAATCTGGGGCCCTTTCCTCCCGGGCAATATAGAGTTTTTTCAAGATCGCTTTTTAAGGGCAATATTATCTGTACCTAAGAGCACTCCAGCTAGTCTTGAGAGACTGGAAACAGGTGTGTTGCCTGTCGCAGTAAAACTAGATTTGGCTCATGTTTCTTATTGGTTAAGGGTGAGGGGCATGTTGGAGGACAGGCTCCCCCATCCTATGCCTTACGGAATTTATTTCTTCCACTCATGTCTCAGTAGTATGGGAAGCTGATTCTTCTCTTAAGAATGGCGAGGCAATCTGTGGAGGCACTGGCTCATATGTCTAATACAAAAATAAAATCCCTGATATACAGACAGTTGGCAGATTTGGCGATTTCAGAGGATATGATGAAAATTGCCAAACTGAAATCTGTACCATTATACAGATTTTAAAAAGCTCCTGAGTTTGAACTTTTTGTCTGTTCTCGACAATCCTGTTCTAAGGAGAGCTCTCACTCTTCTTTGTTTTGATCTTATCCCCTCTTAAGGTGTTGTTTAGGAGACAGAAGGGCCTTCCATACTCCCTCAGACTGTGTAGCTGCAATCTTGTGCAAACTGAAGACTTATTGAATCTATTATTTTGTTGCCCCTATACTGAAGGCTTTCGCCAGAAATTTTTGTTTCCAGCATTAAAGAATAAGACCTATTTGTCACGTCAAAAATCATGATTTTTTTGGCTTCATCCAAAGATATGAACGTTATTCGAAACCTTGCCGAAATGGCCCTTGCTCTGATTAAAAGGAACAAGGATGCTTTGAAAACATAGGGTCAAACTCTGTCACTGGTGATTCCCCATTATCTACTTTGTGAACTTTAGATTCCAGCTATCTTTTGTGCTGCGATATTTTAATGTATTTTTCTTTTGGTAAAGAGCAATTTGTCCTGGTATGTCTTTTATGTTTAATATTAATTTTCTGAGATTTGCTCTTCTTTTGTTGTCAGTGGCTTTGACTTTTTTGTGTCAATTTTCATGTATAGGTTTTTGAGTTTTATTTTCTAAGTCTTGACCTTTGGCCATGACTTAACAAATTATTTATTATTAATTATTATTATTAATTATTATTATTATTATTAATTGCCCTCACTAGAGCACCAGGCTATAGGGAGCCAAGGAGAGCGGATGCAGGAGTGGAGGAAATGCACAAAATTTCTCAGCAACAACTCTGTGCTACCCCCATCCTCCACTACCCCTTTGTAAGAAAGGGGATTAGTGAAAAAGCAATTCCCATCCCAGTCAGATGCATTATAGCACTTCCACTACAAATATATATGACAGGAAAAGGAATTCCTCTATGAACAGCTGCACCCATTCCAAAGGCAGCTGCATCTAAACACTGGCCAACAAGACCATAGGAAGAAAGACGAGTGGGTGCAGGAGCAGAGGAAACTTACCCCATCCAGCAACATTGCCAGTACTGACCTACCAGTTCTTCCACAGCCATAGTCCCAGTGTTGATATGCAGAGACAGCAAACATCTGCCCCTGCTGTCCCAAGCCCCAGTGTTGCCACCAAACAGAAAAGAAATGGTGCTGAAAGTTCAAGAATGGATGCATGGAGTCTAAAATCGTAAGCTATCACAATATTTGACACTGTACAACATCTTTATTGTTCACATAGTACTTGAGGTAAAGCAGTGGCATTAACTTGACATTTCCATGTTTCGTGAAGCTCTAGTTTGTTAATCTTCACATTACCTACTCCATTAAACCATAGGTTTTTCTATGTAGGAACTTTTGAACTAGGATGGAGAGAACGGCAGCTGACATTAAATAACTTCTAGCATGAGTTCAAATTTATGGTTATGTAGCTCAAGTAGATTTCAGACATATCCTTAAGTCATTCTCGTTTGTAAAAACTGATGGAAGTGTTTTCTCAATATTCAACTGCCTCCCTTTTAAGTTTGCCAGATTTAAATCCTAACAGCATCACCATCACTCTTCTCATTAGGAAATATACAGCCCAATTTTCAAATGTTCTTAGCACTCTGAGCCCCAAATGATTCTAATCCAGGTTGTGAGTGCTCAGTCAATCTGAAAATCCCCCTAAAAATAAAATCCTTTGATCTTTAAAAGCTCAAGCTTCATGCCTGCATGCTTAGTAAAGCAAGACCAAAGTTTACAGGTGGATAAAATACTACAAAACAATGGAAGTTGATACAGAGGAGAAGTCCATGCAGCACAAATCAGGCACTATTTCTGGAAGCTTACATGGGGTGATTTTAGACGTGCCGGCCGGTGGGCTTGCCACAGCATGGGATCATATCTTCATCCCCCTCCGGAATCATATCGGCCGGTCAACAGACGTGTGGCCGCACAGCCCCGCGGCCCCCCCGCCGGCCACTCACCCTCTGGGAGACGGGCGGGCGCAGCGGCCAATGCAGCCCCTGTGCCCGATACGTTCCGGAGTCTGGTCCACGGCCCGGAATCGGCGGCGGTAACAGACATTACCGTCCACCGATTCCGGGCCGTGGGGCAGTAACAGACGTTACAATACCACAGTCAACAATGGTGAACCCCCGTGGTGGCCGCAGTATCGTAACGTCTGTTGGGCCCAAACGAGATTCCCGCCGGGAGTTTACCCCCGGCGGGTATCCCTTTGACCACGCTTCCGGAGCTCCAGCCACCCAGAGGGCCAGAAGCGTGGTCAAAGAGATTCCCGCCGGGGGTGAACATCTGGTGGGAATCTCTTTTGGGCCGAACAGACGTTACGGTACCGCGGCCACCACGGGGGGTTCACCATGGTTGACCGTGGTATCGTAACGTCTGAAATTTCCCATGGTCCAGCAGTATCCCATGAGTTTTCCAAGAACCTCTAGCAATTATCTGTGAAAGGCAAGGTCCCAGAGGAGCCTATTTTTAGTAAAAGGAAAAAGACCCAGGCAATTATAGTCCTGTCAGCCAAACTTTGGTAGGTGGCAAAAATCTTCCAAGTTATCCAACAACCAATCTGAGCAGCTTGATGAAAATGGAGTGAGATCTAGTAACAAACATGGATTTGTTAACGTATTGTGCAAAACCAATTTAGTCTCTAGCTAGCTAGCCTACTTGACAAAGGGAATGTAGTAAACATCATATATCTTGATTTCAAGAAGGACTTTGAAATGGTCCCGCATGACACTCATAAAAAGGCTAGGGAAATGTGGGTTGGATGGAATCATCATTATATGGGTTCATAATAGTTTAAAAAGTCTATTTGAGAAGTAACAATTAATGGAATGGTATCAGATTGGGAGGCGGTATCAAGTACTGTCCAAGAGTGGAGACTTATCAAATCTGAAGCCACCACAAAATGGGAAAACAGGATTAGAATACAACACAGTCTAGGTATCCAAGATAAAGGGGCGGGGAGACAAGAGCTGATGTAATTATGTATAAAAACAGAAAAAAGATGACTCAAGGGGGACGTGATAGCAATTTTCAAATACCTAAAAGGATGCCACCAAAAAATAAAATAAAATGTTGGAACATTTGTCCCCCACTGTCCCAGACACAGAAGAGGGAATGGATGTGAATTGCAGCAACGTAGATTTCAGTAAAGTGGGGGGAGGGGCGAGGGGGGGGCAAAAAACAAAAAAAATGAACAGCAAGAACTGTTGGGCAATGGAATAAGCTGGCCAGTGAGGCTGTGGAAGCTCCCTCCAAGTTTTTTAAAACCCAGATTGACAAGCATCTGAGATACTGTAGATAAAGGATGGAGCAGGAGGCTAGATTACATGATCATTGAGGTAGATCATTGTTTAGTAAAGATCCATACTCACTTAAGTGAGGTTGGTCCTGGCCTGATCATGGCTTATCCAGCCATACAATTATATGATTTCAATAGTAAAAAAATCCCCAGGTCACCTTTAACAAGTAACTAGTTTCTGTTTGGTACCTACCTATCAACATGGAAGCGGTTTAAAAGCAAAAGAATAGAATGTTGCTGGGCTCCACTTGGTAATCTTATCACATGGGACTGCATTGAGATGAGGCCATTTCTGTCCAATACTCTTCGATGATAGTGCATTTTTCCAGCATCTACCCTACAGAAGAAACAGAACATTTTCACAACTTCTCCCACAAGGATATCACTTAACTTAATATGTTGTGAACTGCCCTGAGCCTTTGGGGATAGGGCAAGATATAAAGCAATAATAATAAATAATAATAAAAGAAACAGTAGTATCCATTTATACAGTCCACCATCCCAATATACTTTAACATACTTAAATGCCTAAGTTACCAAGGTTTAAATTATCCCATGTGACAGGGTGGTCCTCCAAAGTCCCTGGGGGACTCTGGTCAACCCGTGGGGAAATTAGCTTTGATCCCTGTACACTCCGCGATATACAACACTCCACTGCCCCAGGGTCCAAATCAGACCATGGACCTGATCCTGGGGTAATTGTTTAGTAAAGATCCATACTCACTTAAGTGAGGTTGGTCCTGGCCTCCAGCCTCCCCTTAAGTCAGGCCTACCAGCACCAGTAGAGCAATAGTCCGTTTTATATTGGGTATAAAATCCCTTTAAGACCTAAGGTCCTTATGCAAGTCCACAGTCTATGTAAGGCCAGGACAGAACAGGTCTCGCCTTCATACAGGTAATAGCAGATTCAATGGAGGTGATCCTGGACTGAACTGATCGTCTCTGTCATTCAGTCTCCCTGCCTTCGGTGTCCCAATGAAAGAGCGCTCTCAGGAATACCTTCTCCTACGGCCACACCAAACCAACTGGGCTGTAGGCTTATATAAACCTCACACATTGCACAGTGAGGCCTGTTTAATCTGAGAATGCCTAGGGACGTAGCTTCTATGTCCAGTCTAAACACCCAGAGGGCATGCCTAGTAACTTAGATGCTGAGTTTTACCTAGGCTTCTAGTGAGTGTGCTTGGGGACTTAGCCTCCCAACCGGCCAGTTCCCCTACACTCTGCAATAATCCACTCACCAAAAATAAGGAGAAAGCTTCCATTAATAAGCATGAGGGTATCAGACACAATTTGGGAAAACTACAATTTAGAGTTTCATAAAATATTACACTTTTAAAGCAAACAAATAGAATATGCATTAGTATTAAGTTCTGCAGACAGCTTCAGCATTGGCAAGCAACAACATGAAATTAACAGTAGCCGCAAAATTGCATTCTTCTAGGATTAAAAAAAAAGAAGAAAGAAAGAATTCAGCCAGGTTCTTGCTGTTGCTCAACAAATGAATCATCATCAGAAGCTGGGACTGTACGTTTAGTGTATCCTTTGGTGGATCCTCCTCCATGGCTATCTCACAATCAACTGGTGCATCCTATGGCTTTGTCCTGGGACCTCTTCTCTTCTCCTTCTACACCCATGCCCTTGGTAATCTGATCTCCTTCCATAGCTTCTAGAACCATCTTACGTCGTGAGCACATCACATCTGTACTCTATAGTCTGCACTGGCTTCCAGGCACAATTCATGGTTTTGATCTTTAAAGTGGGGCTGAACCAAATAGTACTTCTAGGTATTCAGACCGATTTTGAAGTTCAGAATAATCAGTGCGAGTACTCCGAGGCAACTCAGTGTTCTTGCCAAAGCTTTGGATTTTCGAGATCAAAGCACAAAACGTCAGAAAACTTCAGAGCCACCTTGGCACCTCAGCAGAAGTTGCTATACACAGAAGCTGAAGCCATTTAATTGCCTAGCCAATCAGGGTGTGCACAATGGGCACAACACATCCAAACCCATCCTCCCTCCCACTTAATTGCCTAGCCAATCAGGGTGCACAACACCCCCCCTCAGGGTGCAGCCGCTCATCCCTCCCTCATACAGTATATAAAGGGCTGCAATACAGCAGTCTCTTTGTGGTGTGGGAAGTAGAGGGAGAGGGAAGGAGTGAAGAAGTCGAGGAGAAACTGATAAAAAAAACCCAATATAAAATATATATACTATAGTAGTACTTAGGTTTACAAATTAGATAGGAATAAGGATAGGATTTGTTGTTATTAGAACATATAGTTAAGTGACAGGATGTCATATATAGTTATGGTTTAGGAATGTTATTATTATAATAAACATTTGTATAGCACAGCCGTGTACCTGGTGCTTTACAGAACAAAGATAAAGACGTGGTCCCTGCCTACGGCTTACAATCTAAAAAGACAAGGAGGGAGAGACAAGGAGAGGGGACAAAAGGGAGAAGCAAACAAACATGCAAGCGGCTGCAAAGTCTCAGATGCGTGTGCTTGGCTTGGTTACAGTTAGGCAGGAGTCTGCAGAGGAGGGCAGACGGTAAGTATTTGGGGAAAAACAACTAGCAGACATTCTGAAAGGCGGGACGGAAGAAGTGGGTCTTGAGGAGGGATCTGAAGGTGCGGAGGAAGGAGGCGAGACAGATGTGGGTAGGGAGGGAGTTCCAGGCATGGGGGGCAGTGAGGGAGAAGGGACGAAGGTGGTTAAGGGAGCACAGGAGATGGCGGAGAGTGAGGGAGGGGACAGAGGAGGAGTGGAGGGCACATGCAGGAGTGTGCAAGGAGATTAGGGCTGAGAGATAGGGGGAAGCTTGGCTGTGAGTGTTTCATAGGTGAATACCAGGAGTTTAAACCGGATGCGTTCGGGAAGGGGGAGCCAGTGGAGAGAGGAGAGGCTGCACGTGGTCAAAACAATGGGCTGAATGGATGACCTTGGGAGCAGAGTTTTGGATAGCAATAAGGGGGGGGACAGGTAAGAGCGAGGCAGGCCAGCGAGGAGAAGGTTGAAGTAGTCAAAGCGAGAAACGACCATGGCATGAACAAGGGTTTTGGCAGAGGAGATAGAGAGAAAGGGGCGGATCCGAGCGATGTTATGGAGGGCGAAGCAGCAGCAACAGAGTCAATGTAAGGCTTAAAGGAAAGATGAGTGTCAAAGATGAAGCCCAAGCTATGGGCTTGGGGAACAGGATGGATGATGGCTCCATCGATGCAGATGGACAGGGAAGCGGGAGAAGAAGAGGAGGGAGGAGAAATAAGGAGTTCAGTCTTGGCCATGTTGAGCTTGAGCTGGTGTTGGGACATTCAGGTGGAGATGTCAGCGAGACAGTTGACGAGGCGTGAGTGGACAGAAGGGGAGAGAGAGGGGGTAGAGAGGTAGAGCTGAGTGTCGTCAGCGTAGAGATGATATTGGAAGCTGTGGGAGGCAATGAGTTTGCCAAGGGAAAGGGTGTAGATAGAGAAGAGGAACAAGATAGAGAAGAGGTATAGGATATTGATAGTTTAGGATATAGGAGTAGGGTATCTATATTATATATACAGTCAGGGTTAGACTAGGCAGCATGTCAGAGAAGGAGGCCAGGGCAGTGGAGGAGTCCAAGGCAGAGGTCCAGGTGATGGAGGAGGCAGAAGCAGGGCCTGCACCTGTCAGGCGACGGTGCCAGCAGGCACTGAGGTCTGCAGTGTGGGATCACTTCTCCTAGCCCCAGGGAATGGCCCACACTTTAGCTTTATGCTCCCAATGTAACAGGGAGGTGTGACGTGGGGGACAGAGCAGCACCTCTGCCCTCCATGGCCACCTTTCCAGGTCCCATGGGATAGTGCTAGAAAGGGGGAAGAGAGCAGGCAGGTGGCAGGCAGCAGGGCCAGCGAGAGGGGCAAGCTGTACCTGCCAGGCGAAGGAGGTCCTCGTCCTCCTCCTCAGCAGCAGCAGAGGCTGAGGAGGCCAGCTCTGCGCAGGCTGAGGAGTTGCCCCTGCCCCAAGAGCTGCATGGCCTGACTCGTGCCCTTGAGCCAGAGTGTTAGCTCTGGACCAACTGTCCCAGGCACGTGACTCCTTAACGGAGCAACATCGTGACCTGGGATGTCATCAGGTGGATGCGCTACATGGAGGCAGACATGGCAGGCCAATGCCGTGTTCCGCCAGGCCCAGATGGAGCATGCCAGGGGGTAGCCACCGGTGGCTGATGCAGCTCAGACTGCTGACATGCAGGTGTCCCCACTTCCAGACCTCCCACCAGTACCAGCACTGCCACCCAGGATCCTCCCCTATCCTAGGGTTCCCCAAGGAGGGCCTGCCCCTGCCGGGGACCCTGGTAAAGGGTCTTCTGCTGCTCCTGAGGTGGAGGTCAGTGCCTTCTCCTCCTTTGAGTCTGCCAGACAAAACCGGCAAGGACGGAGGGTTCCTCCAGTGTTTGCCCTCAGATACTGTCTTCTCTGACTTTGGGTTAGGTTAGGTCACGGAGGTAGTTCTTAGTATTACTTTAGTTAAGGTAGCAATAGTTAGATAGAATTAGATGTAGGTTAGGTGTTTGTTAGAGTTGGGTAGGATCATTTTTAAAAAAAAAAAAAAGTAACTCCCCTCACAGTACCTTGCCGTGGTTGTGGGAGCTTATTTCCCTCTGTCCTGTACAGTCTCCAAAAACTCTTCATAGCATCATCATTAACAGAGGGAAGACTGAGGTCAGTACCAACTGGGTCCCCCTGTCCTCCCCCCCAGCCCAGGCAATGCATTAGCCACTTTGGTGCAGCAATGCAATGCAATGCAATGCACGTGATCTCATGCGATATGCAGCAGCTCGAGACTGCCCCGCTCTGGGCAGGCTGGGGCACTGATGAGAGATATGCTACTTAAAATTCGTTTGAAATAAGCACTACAGGAAACAAGTTAATTTTAAATTTAATTTCCAGTTTCATTAAGCCCCCCACACACACACCATATACAAGAAAAAAACCTGGAAAGTATACCCCCCAGTGCCCTACCTGGACACATCTTGGTGAACTTCTTGAACCCACAGTCAAAGCACTACCCAGAAAAGCAGGCTACCAAGAGGGGGGAATAAATAATCGCACAAGATTCAGACAACCCCAGAAACGTGCAACTGCAAACATACAGAAATTTTAAAAAATAAATCGAAATGGTACTACTGTATACCTACAGCATGCATGGCAGCATGCATGATGGTGATCAAGCAGTGAGGACACTCACTTTTACAATAAATCATCATTATATTGCCAAGCAAGCAGTGCACAGAAAAACAGACTAGCAAGAATTGGGACATTCACTCAAGACGACAAAACATTCACAACCTCCTCCCGGGGGGCGGGGGTGACAATGGTTGGCAGCCTCTTGGCATGGATTGGTGTGGCACTGGTAACTTGAGGAGACATGGGATACAGGGGAACTCCTGGAGCCAGACAAAGAGAGCCCTGTGAGCAACTCATGGTGCTGCTGTCTGACTGCCAATCTGAGCAAACCAGGCACCCCAGCTGGTCTGGCAGGATCCAATTATTTTTTTAAAAAAAACCAACCTAGCATGCTGCCCCTACCTGGAGGCAGCCAGAGGACCCTTGCTAAAAGAAGACAACCTGAATCAACCATGTAGACTGCAAGCAACTGCAATACTGCACACCAAAAGCCAGGCAGCCCAGCAGACACCACATTGGTTCTTTTCAAACCCCCTCCCCCCACCACACACACAAACGGGCACCCTGGCATGGAGGGAACTTAACTTCTGGAGCCAGGCAGAAAGGCCCTCTGGGCAATGCATGGTGCTGCTGTCCGACTCTCAAGTCAACCAAGCAGCAGTAGCCAGCAAGCAATATGCCCACAGTGGAACACATTTATAAAAAAGAAAAAGAAAAAAGCATGGCATGCAAACCCCTCATGCCCCAGCATTGGCCCTATGCACAGAAAGGCCAGGCCAAACCATGCTATACTATGCTATGCCAGGAGCGCCCACAGCCCAGGCGATTACTCAGCAGTGTAGCAGCACACAGCCGAATTCACCAGAGAATGGGATGGCTC
This sequence comes from Sphenodon punctatus, assembly GCA_003113815.1. Taxonomy (NCBI): domain Eukaryota; kingdom Metazoa; phylum Chordata; class Lepidosauria; order Sphenodontia; family Sphenodontidae; genus Sphenodon; species Sphenodon punctatus. The sequence goes on from QEPC01014024.1 coordinate 1,502,132, forward strand.
TGGGAAGCGTGTGCCAGTTTTGTTTTTTTGGCACTTCTCTTCTTTCTGTTGGCTACAGCCTTGTAGCAATCAAACCAGTCATCTGGCTTGGCCAGCCAATCGATTCAAAATCTGCCTTACTTACCCCATGACTCAACTCTCCCCTTCCATCTTCCTCCCCTCCTATAAAATATGGCACTGTTTCCAGACGTTTCTGGGAGCAACGGCTGCGCTTTCACAAACTTCAGAAACCCGTTTCCAGGTCGAAGAACCCAACATTATGCAATTTCTGAATTATTATTATTAATTATTATTATAATTATTATAAGCATTTATATAGCGCCAGCGATGTACCTGGCACTTTACAAAAAATAAGAGACACAGTTCCTGCCCGAGAGCTTATAAGCTAAAGACAGGGGGAGGGGAGACAGGGAAGGGGGAACAGAGGGAATGACAAGGGATGCGACATTCCAATTCCAATTCAATTTATTCCGGCACAGGCTTTTGCCTTGGCCAACAAAAATATATAACAATACAACAATACAACATAAATAGCAACTAAGTCGCTAAGAAAAACAAACATTCAAAAATTACAATACTACTACTATTTATCAGAAACCCTGACTTCCAGCATTATCCAAATAGATGCGACATTCATGAAGATGTGAGAACTCAGGTACACTTTCTTGGCTTGGTTACAGTAAATTGGGAGTTTACAGAGAGTAGGTGGAAGATAATCCTGGAAGGGGATGATTAACAGGAGTTCGGAGAGGCGGAGCGGAAGAGGTGGTTTTGAGGAGGGACTTGAAGGTGTGGAGGGTGGGGGCAAGGCGGACGAGGGAGTTCCAGGCATGCGGGGAAACAGAGAAGGGACGAAGGCGGTTGGAGGAGGGGATGGAAGAGGAGCGGAGTGCTCGAACAGGGGTTTGGAGGGAGATCAGGGCAGAGAGGTAGGGGGGAGAGGTTGTGAAGGGCTTTGTAAGTGAAGACAAGGAGCTTGTGCAGAATACGCTCAGGAAGAGGGAGCCAGTGGAGAGAGGAGAGGAGAGGCTGCGCATGGTCAAAGCGACGGGCAAGGTGGATGACCCTGGCAGCAGAGTTTTGAACAGAGATGAGGGAAGAAAGGTGAGAACGGGGAAGGCCAGCAAGGAGGAGTTTACAGTAGTCGAGGTGTGAGATGATTACGGCGTGGATGAGTTTTGGCAGAGGAGAGAGAGAGAAAAGGGCGAACTTAGCAATGTTGTGGAGGGAGAAATGGCAGGATTTGGCGACGGAGTCAATGTAGGGTTTGAAGGTAAGGTGCAAGTAGAAAATGAAGCCCAAGCTACGGGCTTGGGGGACAGGGAGGATGGACACCCCGTCAATGGCAATTGAGAGGGAGAGGGACGGGAGGGAGAGGGAGGATTGGGAGGGAAGATAAGGAGTTCAGTTTTCGCCATGTTCAGTTTGAGTTGGCGTTGAGACATCCAGGCGGAGATATCAGAGAAACAGTTTGTGAGACGAGCTTGAACAGAGGGGGAGAGGGAAGAAGTGGAGAGACAGAGTTGAGTGTCATCAGCGTATAGGTGGTATTGGAAACTGCGGGAGGCAATGAGTTTGCCTAGGGATTGGGTGTAGATAGAGAAGAGGAGAGGGCCAAGGGGAACCCCGACCGAGACGGGCAGGGAGGAGGAGGGGGAGGAGTTAGGAAGAGATACATTGAAGGAGCGGTCAGAAAAGTAGGAGGAGAACCAGTTGAGGACAGCGTCCCGGAATCCAAGGGAGTGAAGCAATTCAAGCACGAGCGAGCGGTCAACAGTGTCGAAGGCAGCAGAGTGATCAAGGAGGACAAGAATAGAGTAAAGGCGGTTGGATTTAGCTATAAGATGATGGTTGGTGATCTTAACAAGAGCGGTTTCAGTGGAGTGAAGGGGGCGGAAGTCAGATTGGTGGGGATCAAGGGAGGAGTTGGCGGAGAGGAGGTCAAAGCAACGGGAGTAGACAACCCGTTCAAGGAGCTTGGAAGCAAAAGGGAGGAGCGAAACAGGACGGTAATTAGAGGGTTTAGAAGGCTCCAGAGTGGACTTTTTGAGGGGGGGGGGCAGAACAGTGGTGTGTTTAAAGGCAGAGGGGAAGGAGCCGGTAGAAAGGGAGAGGTTGATGATGTGCAGGAGGGGAGGGGTGACGGTAGGAGCAATAGAGGTCAGGAGGTGGGAAGGAATGGGGTCCAGCGGCAAGTGGAAGGGTTGGAGGAGGAGAGCAGGGAGGAGATTTCCTCAAGGGAGGCGGGAGGGAAGGAGGACAGAAGAGAGGTGGGGAGAGGAGGGAGAGGACTTGGAAGTGATTTCCAGGCGGATCTTGTCGATCTTAGAGGTGAAAAAGAGAACAAGATCCTGAGCGGAGAGAGAAGAGGGAGGAGGAGGGCAGGGGGGTTTGAGAAGGGAGTCAAAGGTGGAAAAGAGGCGGCGAGGGTCCCAGGAGCAGGTCTCAATGTGGGAGGCATAGTACTGCTGTCTAGTGAGGGAGATAGCAGAATTGAGCTATGAGAGGCAGAATTTGAAGTGGAGCAAGTCAGCGTGGTAGTGGGATTTGCGCCAGAGGCGTTCAGTAGCCTGGGTACAGGAGCGGAGATGGTGAATGGTGGAGGTGAGCCAAGGGCGAGGGTTACGGGAGCGAGCTGGGCGGGAGGAGAGGGGGCTAAGGGAGTCGAGGGTGAAGACGAGAGAGGAGTTGAAGGTGGAGATGGCAGAGTCGGGGGATGAGGAGGAGGAGGAGAGAAGGAGGAGGCAAAGTCCTGGGGCACAATGACCTGCAGCTCGCGGAAGGGATGAGGAAGAGGAGAGGGAGCAGTGGAAGAGGTTGAAGGAGGCAAGAAAATGGTCTAATATGGGATGGGGCTCGAAGGAGAGATCGGAGACAGAGCAGTTCCTAGAGAACACGAGATCAAGAGAGTGACCAACAGTGTGGGTGGGGAAGCTAGTCCAGAGGTGGAGATTAAAGGAGGAGGCTAAGGGGAGTTAGCGGGCGATGCAAGGCTGAGAGGGTGAATCAACATGAATATTAAAGTCACCAAGGAGGAGTGTGGGGATGTCATCAGAGAGGAATAGGGTGAGTCAGGATTTTAACTCAGAGAAGGGGCAGTAGATGACAGCAACACAGAGGTGGAGAGGGGAGCAGAGATGGACGTTGTGAGTCTCAAAGGAGGGGAAGGTGGGGGGGAGGGGGGTCGGAACTGGCAGGAAGAGGCAAGGAGGAAGCCTACGTCACCACCCCAGCCTTTGGCCTGAGGCTGGTGGGAGAAGGGAGAGAACTCCAAAGGAGAGGGTGGCAGGGGTGACAGATTTAGTGGGGGAGATCCAGGTTTCCGTAAGGGCAAGGAGGTGAAGGGAGCGAGAGAAGAAGAAATCATGGATATAGGAGGCTTTGTTAACAGAGGAGCAACAGTTCCAGAGTAAGCAGGAGAATGGGAGTTGATCAGGAGGGAGACAGAGAATGGGGATAAGATACGGGGAAGGGGGACGATGGGATCGGTGGGAGATGGGCACTGGGGCAATGGGGGAGGAGGAGGTGTGGGGACGGTAGAGAGAGATGGTAGGCTTAGTGGGAGGCAGGAGAAGAGGGGAAAGTAGTAGGGGGAGAAGCAGGTGGGAGGGAAGGGGGAGCAGGGAGAAGAGGGGGGGAGGTGGTGGGAGATAAAGGACAGGCATCTGGGTGGTTCGGTTACAGAGAGGGGGAGGTGGGATGGATCTTGCAGTCATGATGATAGCCGCCTCTGCCTGCAAACGGCCCGCCAACGGCTCTTCACCCTTTGGCGGCACCCTCTGGGCAACTCTTCCTTATGCTGGTTACTTGGAGTGGGAGGAGACTGTTTCAGCGCTACTTTAAAGCCCTGAACAGCTTGGGTCACATATATATGAAAGACTGCCTCTCCTTCCATGATCCATTGTGGCCAGCTGGGAACACCCTCTTGTGGTACCACCAGACAATTTTGTTTGTATGACAAGGACCCACAGAGATAGCTGTTCCAGTACTATGGAACTCCCTTCCCCCAGAGGTCCACCAGAGTCCAAGCATACTACAGAGGCAGTGTAATTCTTTTTCTCTGTGGCAGCGCTTTTGGCAGGTGGGGATACAGGTTGGCTGGGTGGGGTTTGGGGGCGAAAGTAGGTATTTTTATTTATTTCAAATTTCTATGCCACCCTGCCCCAACGTTCAGGGTGGCTTACAATCCAATAAAAATGTTTAAAAATACAAAAACCTAAAACCCCCACAAAACCCACCAACATTTCTACCCCAGAACAACCCAATCCCACCACAGTCACTTATCCCTGCACACCAAATGCCTTTTCAAATAAAAATCTTACACTACAGAAGACACTCAGGCTCAAACGAACCTCCAGGGAAAGGGATTTCCAAAGCACTATCCCCCCTGCAAGCTTTTATCATATGGACAAGGCTAACAGATGAGCCAATCGCAGGGGCTGCGATGGGCCGAACAAAATTATGGCTGGGGCTCTGACAGGAAAGATGCCGTGCTAGCCGGAAGGAGGTTGAACAGCAGAAAGTGGGAAGAGCAGGGGAGCAGCATTGAACCATGCTGCAGCTGCTTCCCCCATGCTGGTTGAGACACCAAGGATTTTTCCTTTCCCCGGAGGCGGCTATGGAGGGCTGACAGAACTTGGCTAGGTACTGGCTGTTTGGCACTTTATCCAAATGTTTTAAATTTTCTTCTCATAAGGGGCTTAACATGGTCGCTTGAAGCGAGATTGAGGCCTTGCCCCATACCAAGAGTTTAATCTAAAGAGCTGAACCGAATTGTATTTCCGGGTACTCGGACCAAATTCCGAAGTTATACAAGGCAAGCCCCATACAAGGCAAACCCGATCCCCTCCACCCACAAATTATATTATTAACCAGAAAGAAACTAGTAAGTATTCCCCCAGTATGGTCACATCTTGGCAAAAGTTCTTGAACCCACAGCCAAAGCATTACCCAGAAAAGGAGGCTACTAAGAGTGGAACAATCCCTCCAGAAGAAAACCCCACAAAACTGCAACTGCGTACAGAAGAAATAACAAAAAAAAACACCACAATAGTGTGTGTACCCACAGCATGGCCCACCTCAGCAGTGAGTGCACCCACTATAAAATGATTATGCCAACCAACCAGTGCACAGAAAAAACAGGCTATCAAGAGTGGGACGTTTGCTCAAGAAGAATACAACAAAACAGTACAACTGCGTGGAGAAATCCCACCAAAAGCCAACCCACCCAATAACACTCACAAGAAGGAAATCATTCACACACACACCACGGACACCCTCTTGACATGGCATTAGTACTGTGGCACAGTGGTAACTTAAACAGATCAGACACTGGTAACTTGAAAAGACTAGACTTGAACAGACAAACCAACAGCAAATCAGGAAGGAAACCAGACATTCACCCCCCTCCCCCAAACTGGCACTCTCTTGGCATGGCATGGTTCTGTGGCACTAGTAACTTGAACAGACCAGGCAAGGGGAAGTACAGTCAGGCAGAGATATCCCTCTGGCTTCATGTTGTCAAATGCCAACCAAGCAGCAGGCAGAACTAGAAGCAATGTGGCACACAATTTTTTAAAAAACAACAACTGCATGACATGGTAAAGGTAAACGTAACACCCATCCCCCAGCGTTGGCCCTATGGACAGACCAAATCATACCATGCCATGCCAGGACAGACACTCCTCCTCCGCCCCAGCTGATTACTTACAGATCCAGCAGCACTGCAGTACACAGCCAAATTCACCAAAGAGAACAGACAAAATAGCTGCAACCACTTTTATTTTACCCTGCCAGGCACTCAAAAGCTTACCATCACTCAACTGTCCCCTCCCATACCCACCTCCTACCAAATATGGCACTAAGTTTCATTTCCAGAAGCTCAACTATCCATCAGCCCCGACGCGTACAGCAGTTTCCGGAGTTTTCCGAACAGCCTTGGTCCTCGGAACTTCAGAATTCGGACTTTCTGAACCAAATACAGTAATCTTCACTGAATTCCAAAGTTTTCTGAAGACTTCATTTCAACCCTACTTTGGACAGATAGCCATTTTGGTGGGTCTGTTTTTATTTTGTTTTTGTTTTTTTCATTCTTCCTTTCCTCATTTTGGGGGGGTGGGGAGGAATATAAATAATAGAACCCTGTTTCCTGAGGCTGGATGAGGCTGATAATGCAGCTGCTCAAGTTCTTTTGTTTTTTTGAGAGCACTATTTCTTTTTTTTGTTTGCTCCCTCTAGTCCTCCCTCTTTTTATTGTGTAAGTAGCGTGGAAATATATTTGGATTATATAGTGACTTGGTGAAGTGGTCTGTATTCCTGGCTGTTTTTACGGGGCAAAGTCAATATCTTCACCTGAAAGGGGTTGATTCATGGTGATATTTTGGATTTGATTTTCTCTGTTTACCTTCTTTAAAGCCCACCCCTTCTGAAGTCAGCTCATGTCAGGTTAAGCTGATTTTTATAGGCCAATACCTGGACTAGAGTGTGGCTGGCCTATGCTGATCTTTTGGTTTGGATTTTTTCCTATCCACCTCTTTGCTTTGCTGGCTGATTTTACAGGCTAAAGCCAGCAGCTGTCAGGTGATGCTAATCTATATAAGCGAATACCTGCACCTAAGAGGGATCGATTCATGGTGACATTTTGGACTTGGCCTACACAGATTTGGTTTGGTTGGTCTAAGATATTTTGGATCTAATTTTTTCTATCCATCTTTTCTTGCTCGTGTCTTCTGAGGCATGTGAAAAATCATAAGGGGGTACATACTGGATCTATGGACCAGTTTTGTCAACCTAAGAAGGGAGAACAGGGGTGTGTCGGAGTAAAGGAAAATCTCCAAGAAGGGGATGAACCCTGAGAATTGATCTGTTGCCATTTCTCCCTCTAAGGTTTGATATGGCAAATAATACGTATCAATTCACACAGGTTTTAGGAGATATTAAGAGGGACTTAGCTAAGGCTGAGTCAGACAGACAGAACCTCTTGTTAGGGATTACCAAGCTTCATGCCTCTGTGGAAAAACGTAACTAACATTTCGAGGTTCTTACTTGGTGTGTGGATTCTGTTGAAGAATGTATTGCTTCAATTGAATTTCATTCCCTGGAAATTGAGGATCAAACGGTTAAATTTAAAGAAATAATTGGGACACTGTCAAATAAATGTGAAGATCTGGAAACAGAGTTAGAAATGCAAATTTGCCTTTTATAGGAATTGAAGAACCAGACTCCAATGGAATTCCTAGGTTAATTTTGGAAATGTAACAATCTAAATTTGCAGATAAGCAGCATCTCTATGAAATTGAATGAGAAAAGGCATATCGCATACCACATGCAAAAGTGAATATGCGTGATGCGACTAGTGTTATACTAGTTTCATTTGTAAACCCTCTGATTAAGGAAGAGATTCTTAAGGTTGCAAGGGTGAAAACATTCCTTCCCTTCAAGCAACGTAAAATCAGAGTAACATTGGATTATGCTCCAGAGACTGAACAAATGCCGGGGATGGGCCAGGTATATGAAAGTGCTGTGAGAAAGGGGTTTGAATCCTCATATTTGTCAGGGCTCCCCGCCGGGGCCGTCCCAGAACACTGCCTCACCTTTGCCTTCCCCCTTGGGGGTTCCATCAGGCGCGGCAGCACCAGACGCGGGGCCCACTGTGGCGCCAGGGATTCCCCCCCACCCCTGCACCAGAACCTCGCGACAACAGCTGATCCACAGAGGGCGGAGGCTGGGCCTAGTCAGAAGGCGGGGGAGACCACGCCCCCCCCAGACGTCGTTCAGCACGCCTCTAGGCACACGCAGGGGGCAGGGCCACAGATAGAAAACCCAGCACCGCACTTCAGTTGGCGCTGGTGATTGATGTGGAGATACCGGCCGCAAGTGAGGTAAGTGACTGAGAGACTTGTGCGAGATACCCCAGACTGAAAGTATAGGATTTGAGCGAGTGTTGGAACCTTTCCCCCTTGGACCCTTCGTGTGAGTTTGGGTGCGTGTAGAATTCCTTCCTTGGGATCCCCCCCCCATCTCCCTGTGAGAATCTTCCAGTTCCGTCCCCCTGTGCCTGGGTCCCCCTGTGCCTGGTTATCCCCACTCATGGTGCGCTGTTGTTCCTCCCCCTTCAGGTGTGGATTACCAGTGGTGTGCGCCTGGGACTTGGCACGAGGCTCCCTGAATTGCTTGGCGCCCCATGATAAGGATCTTGCCTCTGTGAGGCTTATTGATCCACCTAAAATCCTGACGGGCATTTATTCCTCGATAGAACCATCCAAGCAAGAGTTCGGGCGTGTGATTGGTAGTGGGCGGGCAACATCGGAGCTCTTGAAGACAGCTCTGGGGCCCCTTGTCTGTGTCCCCTCCCCCCTATAGCGAATTCCCTTTTCCAGGTTCCCCTACTCCCATAACAATCACCAGCATATCACCTTCCCTTCCCCCCATAGTCATTATGAGCCACCCCGTAGATTTAGCCCAGGAAATAGGACAGTTCGTGCATGCGGTCCAATCCTTAGGGGGTGATGTGCGCCAGAATACCGGCCTGGAGGAGATAATGATCCATCCATGACAAGGGCACTGGTGACACCTCCCCCACTAACAGATCCCCTGCCTCAGACCTGTGCAAAATATCACGTCTAAGGTATGTCCTCCAACATGTGTGGAGCCAACAACTATCTGCGACAGGTCCATGGTTGCCATGGCACCCATGAACTCATTTTATTTAAGAATAAAATCATTGATCAACTATTTTTTTTCTTGTGCTTCTGCAAAGAAAGAAGGGGTATTGATTGGATTTTCCTCCAGAGGTAATTGTAAGCTGAAGCAATTATATAAAGATACAGAGGGAAGGTTGGGGAATACGAAGGGAGAATGGTAATGGCAGTGAGCGTGTATGCTATGGAACCACGCGATGCAGGACTTCCTGGATGCATTTGATATTATCTGCATCCAGGAGTCCTGAATCGTGGATGCTTCTGATTTCTCTTTCCCAGGCTATTATGCTTGGGATGTTCCTGCAGTCAGGACTGCACAACGTGGCCGGCCCTCAGGAGGGCTCCTTACCCTCCTTAAAAAACACCCCGTCATCCACTGGCAAACTGCTGGATAATCCTCTTGAGAATGTCCTCGCAGTGCTACTCTCATTGGAATTAACTAGCAGGGTGATTCTGATTAATGCTTACATCCCCCCGAAATCAGCATGTGATTTAACCTTCTGGGAGCAGTTAGGCGATTATGTAGATTCACTGGGAAATGATTTCCCAGAAGAGCCTATCATATCGGCTGGAGACTTCAATGCAAGAATTGGAAACTCCGTATCCAGACAAGAAGGCATCTTGGGTGTTGATGAAGAGGACGACTTTTTTTGGTCCTCTCGGGCATCAAGGGATACGGAATTCAATGCCCAGGGAGCCCAGTTTCTTAGCTTTCTATACCTTGGTCGCTGGAAGGTATTAAATGGTGGGTCTCTTAGGGACCCTTTGGGCCAATATACATTTATGTCTCAGGCGGGATGCAGTGTTATAGATTACTTCTGTGTGCAAGAGCCCCACCTGAGTGAGTGTGGAAATTTTGAAGTGCAGTTGGAAGGCTTCGGGGATTATTCACCCATCTCTTTTGACCTATTTAGCAAAGATCCCTATTTAGAGGGGTCACATTCAGCATCACATCCCCCTGCTGAGGGTGATAACTTGCCTGATGTGGTGCGTCAGGTTCGTTGGTCAGAGACAGTGGGAGAATCATGTTTATCCCTCTACATCAGAGAACCCCTTTTGATAACCTGATGGCTGAGACAGTCAAGCATATTCTCCAGGAATACCATTTGTATGATGGGCCAAGGCACGATGGCTGGAAAGGATAATGGGGAAATTGCCAGGGAGAACCCCTCAGGAACTCTTAAGAGTGCTGCTCAGTGATGCTTCAAGGGATATAACATATGCAGTCATGGGCTTCCTGGTGGAAGCATTTCAGGCTAGAGCTCTTTTTCTGGCCAGTAAACCAATCTCCGAGGTTGTTGAATCCCCTTTGTCGGGGGAGTAGGTTGTTTATTCCCCAACAGTGGTTTTGGGCTGTATGTGTTTTTATATTTTGAATTTATAAATTATGCTTTACAGCTGGTTCTGTTCAGTCAAATATTATATATTATAATCATTGAATGTGTTTTGATAATATGTTAGTTTGTTGGGCTGGGTTGAAATTATGTCAAATATGAGTATATTTTCAACCTTGCTCGTGAATTTTTGAGTATCTTAATTTTGTATATATATTGGTCGTTATATGCAAGGACCTGTATGGTCACGCAAATAAAGATATTTGATTTGATTTGAGAACACCTGCTAGGAATCAGGCAGTGCCTTCTCGATTCCCAATTGAATGACCCTCTCATGACTTTCATATTATTCAACCTTGATAGAGCATTTTAAGAATGCCCTTTCGAGTCATCAAGCCCGGTAGATCTCCCCCTAATTGGTATGACTCTGAGTGTGCTGAGTATAAGGGTTGCCTTAAGAATTGGCGCAGGATGGTTACAACCAGTTTTATACTGCCCAATTAATATTAGCGAAATGTAGATAAAAGAAATTAATAAAGGAAAAGAAAAGGATTTTCCAGCATAGAGCTTGGATGGAGCTGGCCACTGCCTACAATCATCATGACCGTGTATCTTTTTGGGCAATGGTCAACCGGGGGTTTAGAATGTCCTCTCCTCAGGCAAGTTTAGCCGCCAACGTATGGCTATCCCACTTTGGGGGAATCTTTTCACGTATTCCTGACATGTATATTATACCTCAGGAGACCTTGAGAGAGGCTGTGCAGTGGCCTCCTGCGGATTGTGAGGAATTTAGGTTGTTATTTAGTTCCGTGCGTAAGCAAAAAGTGCCCGGGATCGATGGCATACCTGCGGAGATGTTTTTGCATAACCTCGACTGGTGGTTACCGATCCTTGCTCACCTGTTTAACACTATTACTAATTCTGGAATTATCCTGGCAGGATGGAACATCAGTATCATGACACCTATTTATAAAAAAGGGGATAAAAAATTCCCCCAGAATTTTTGGCCAATCAGCCTGATCAATGTGATCGCCAAGCTTTATGCTAGATATTTACTTGGCAAACTTGAAGATTGGGCTAGGCTGGCTAATTATTTTCCTGAAGAACAGGCGGGCTTCCGGGCGGGACACTCTATGATAGATCACTGTTTCACACTTAACCATCTAATGGAGAAATATGTGAGTATCAGGAAAGGCAATTTATTCATAGCCTTCCTGGACCTGCGATCGGCCCTTGATCTCCTTGATCGTAATATCCTTTGGGATAAATTATTTAGTACTAATATGGATCGGAGACTAGTATGCCCGGTGCACTTATTGTACACCAACTCGGCTTTGAGGGTTCGAGTGGGCAATGATGACTGACTTACATATCAGGTCCCTGTGTCTAATGGGGTAAAGCAAGGCTGCGTCCTAGCTCCTTTTTAATTTAATTTTTATGTTAATGGGATAGTGGCTGCAGTTACCCGGGATCATTGCCTTCCTGCAAGGGTTTTGGGGCAGCCTCTTGCAATTTTGTTATATGCTGACAATATGGTGATTTTATCACCCTCTGGCCTGGGATTGAGGAGAATGTGGGCCGTAGTCGGACAATTTTGTGCAAGTATGCATATCTCCATTAATTATGAAAAAACCAAAGTTATGATAGTGAGGCGGTGCTCTAGGAGGTATAGGCAGTACAAGTGGGTTCTCGATGGGGTTGATCTTGAGCAGGTCTCCATCTATTCTTATTTGGGATTACAATACGCTGATAATTTTAGTTGGCGGAGGCATATCCAGAGGACCAAGCTTAAATTTCATCAGGCTGTCCTGTTTCTGCTGAGATTTTGGAGGCTCTATGAGGGCAGATTGGTGGCGCCGGCATTGAAGATTTTCAACGCAAAGTCTAGACCATGTGCTTTGTATGGTGCTGAAATTTGGGGACTGGCCCCTGTTGAGGCCCTTGAGCTTCCTCAAAATCTGTTCCTGAGAACCCTCCTTGCAGTACCTAAGTGTGTTCCTGCTTGTTTATTGCAGCTTGAAACTGGTACTCTGCCTATAAAAGTAAAAATCCTCATGGCTGTAGTGAATTATTGGATCAAACTGGAGGTATGTCAGAGGACAGACTACCTCGGTGTTGTTATGCTGAGGCTAGGACTTGGTCCTCTCCGTATTCCTGGAGCAACAGGGTGGGGAGTTTATTACACAATTTGGGCCTTTCCCTGGAGATGCTAAATACCATCCCCCAATGTAGCAGAAAGAGACTTATTCACAAAACAGCTTACAGACCAAGCAGTTCAGTTGGACGTAGGGAAAATATGTGTACTCAAGAGTGCTCTGCTATATAGGGAGCTTAAGTGCTCTACCGGGCCTGAATTGTATTTAGATATATTAGAAGACCCTGGCCTACGTAGGGCTCTGACTCTCTTGAGGTTTATTACCCACTAAAGTGCTGATAGGGAGGCGCTCTGGAACACCCTACGAAAGAAGATTGTTCCTGTAATTTAGGATGCATCAAGGACCTGCTTCATACTTGGTCTGCCCCCTCACGCAGTATGCGAGGGAGCTTTTTCTTACCTCTGGGCTTGCCTCAAGGCCGCACTCATCCCCCATTCAGTTGTTGGTATATTTTGCGTTGGTATAATCTGTGAACGGGCAATGAGTATCGTGTCATCAGCATAAAGTAGGGCTATTTGTGGAGAGTGATAGGCTGGGTTTTCAAGAGCTGTCCGTATATCGCTCAAATAGAAGTTAAAGAGTAGGGGGGCAAGTATGCACCCTTGCCTTACACCCTTCTTGACCTCTATCGATTGTGTAAGATGACCTTGTCTATTAATTCTGACCTGCAACGATGTATTGGTATGCACGGCCTGGATTAAATAAAGCAGATCTTGATATAGACTGGAGTCTAACAACTTCCACCATAATTTCTCCCTACATATGGTATCAAATGCTGTCTTAAGATCTACAATACAGACATATAGATGCAATTTCCTTTTCATCAATACATATTTAGACACAAAATAATCCAATACCAGGATATGGTTGATGGGCAAAACCCCACTTTTAAACCCTGCTTGTTCTCCACCAATGAACTTCTTGTCTTTTACCCAATTTTGCAGCCTCGTCAGTAGGTACCTAGTATATACCTTTCCAATTATGCTCAATAGACTTATGGGTCGATAGTTTGCTGGTTCATTTAAGGCCCTTTTTGTATATCGGTACGACTCCATGCCTTTGGAATCTTCCCAGTTTCATTGATTCTAGTGAAGAGCGACGCCAACGCACTACTCCACCAGTCAATGTTATTTTTTAACAATTCAGGGGGCACGAAATCCACCCCTGGGGCTTTGTTGGATTTCAAGCGAGAGATGATCAATTGCATTTCAAGAGGAGAAACCGGATCCCATTGGGACAGTGCATCCATAGAGTCCATCACCAGGGCCCTCGCCCCCAGAACCGAAGCAGAAAATACTAACTCGTAGTAGGCTTCCCACTTATCAGGTGCTATTGTGGCCTCTTTCTGACAAGTCCCTGAAGCCCAAGCTGACTTGATCAGGGACCAAAATCTTACTGAGTTTCTCTCCCCTGCTGCTGACTCCAGGTCAGTCCAAAGAGCCATTTGATGCTGGGCTTTCTTTTAGCAGTTTTTTATATTCACAACTTGCTGTTAGAAACAGTCTAACAAATGCACCACTGTAGTCCTCTCTCCACATCTGAAGCCACACGCTTCAGATTGTCCTTAGCCAATCTGCAGGCTCTATCGAACCATTTAGCTGACATATTTCTCTCGACCTCCTGAAGCTGGTATCATGAGCAGGGGTATAAATTATCAATAAAGGTCCCTCATTCTCCCTTGCCACATTGTCCATGAAATACTGAAGCCGTTGGGGAGTTAATATAGCCCCAACTGCCTCTTGGACCTGAATGGTCCATCTAATTTTCCTCATTTGAGTACTATCAGTAATAAATTCCTTATCCTTTTGGAAATTCCTTCCCTCCATTATTTCGTCAGAGAAATTTAGCCAAGCTGCCAGCGAAAAATGTTCTGAATCTGGAGCTTGCTGAACAGTGAAATCCATTAACCGGGGGCGTAAGTGCTCCGAAATCAACATATAATCTACCACGCTCCTGCCTTGATGGGAAACAAAAGTGAACTCTCCTACCTTATCCCCTGCCATAACACCATTTAATATCAGTGTGTTAGTTTCTTCAATGAATTTCAAAAGGAAGGGACCCGCACTATTGGTCTGAGTGTCTCTTGATGTTCTACCAGCCACTAACACCTCAGGAATATGAAGATCGAAAACCATTCCATGATCATTCAAGTTAGAGGTTCCCAGACGAGCATTAACGTCACCCATAATAAATGTTCCCTCATTCGGATACAAATTCCTTGTTACAAACCATCAATTCCAATTCCCTCCAAACATCTCCTTTATAATAAGGTGAGCTCATCGGGGAGATATACACATTTACCACATTCACTGCAAATTCTCAGGGGAAGACCAGTCTCCAGGCTTGCCCCGATGCTGTTTAATCTCTTTATCAATGATGTCATTCCGCTGCTTGCTGAGAAATCCCCCCCCCCCCAAACTAGCTTCCCAATCTAAAGAATGTCTACTTTACGCAGATGACATCGCTATTATGGCTCAAACCCGGGTTGGCCTAAAGAGGCAACTCCAGTGCTTCTCATATTATTGTAAGACTAACAGATTGACTGTGAACTATGAGAAGGCCAAAGTAATAGTTTTCTCCAAAACCTGTAAGCCACTCATAAGGGGGATTTCCAGGCAGCACTGTAATTTTTGCTTTTAAGGAAATATCTACCAGAAAGGCTAATCCTCCACTGGGTCTGCCTCTTACAGAACCATCTAAAAATATAGCTGGAGATGAATATACTTCGAAACCATTCAAGGTAAGATTTTTAGTCGACCATGTTTCCTGGAGACATATACAATCACATTTTCCAAGAAAACCCTTAAAATCCAAGTCCTCCGCCTTATTCCACCAGCCCGAGATGTTCCATGACATAAAGGACATAGCCTTACTATTGGCTAAGTGTCAATCTGGCCTGGAAACCTGTGCATCCTCCTGGGTCTCTAAAGTGACTAAAATTCCATCCCTTTTAGTCTATTCCACCCTTGACTCTGGTGCCTGGAAGACCACTGGGTTTGGACCCTCCATGAAACATGGGGGGATAAGAATGCACTGTCTAGAAAAGAATGCAAATATTTAACTCTAATATAATCATAAAGATGACAGCTAAGAAGAATATGTTCAGATGTTTCAACTGAAAGTTGATCAAAAGGGCACAGGCGATCAGCAGAAGAAAGTCCGCTGAAGTGTCCTTCCAAAACCTTAGAAGGAAGGGCGTTAAAATGAGAACACAGTATAAGATACTGTCCTCTAAATGAAATGTGTGACTTCAAATAGCCTGCCATATCCCCCAAGGGTGGAGACCATTGTAAATAACCTGTCATATGAGGAGAGTGACCTATATCAGCCAAGTCATTCTGTCTCTCAATATCCCTTAATCATAGAAACATTTCCTCTTTGACAGATCTAAGATCTTTACTATCCAAATAGGATTGGGAAAAACACATCCTATATATCCAATCCTCTACAGCCTTAGCCCAGGGGCTCTTATAGGAGTCTTTCAGAAGATGTTTAACAAGATCAGAACCAGAGAACTTAGTGTGTTTAATCCAAAAGTTTATTGCTTGTAATTTAGCAACAGCTTGCCAGCTCCTTTGCCCTAACTCTAATCTTATTGCGGCAGTGGGAGTACCCTTGGGTGCCCTAACTAAACCTTGGAGTAACTTGGATTAGATCTTGTTCAGATTATAAGAGGAAAGAGGGGTCCTGCACAATAAAGAAATTGGGCCCTAACCTTACTATCGAAGACTCTAATTGCCGCCTCTAGAGCATTTCTCCCTAAGGAGATAAACAACTTTTGGATGGCTAACGCTGAGCCCTTAACCGCTAGTGCCAACCTCTGGTGGTGCTCCTCCCACTGACCTGATAAGTGGAGGCCTAAATATTTAAAGGTCTTCACTTGCTGTATAGATTGGACATTCACAGACCAGCCATATGACTTCCTTCTATTAGAAAAGATGACAACTTTTGACTTAGAGTAATAAATAACCAATTTATTAGCCCTACAATAGGTCGCAAAGGCAGTTAGTTGCCTACTAAGCCTGACACGGGACTGGGACAACAATATTATGTCATTGGCGTAGAGGAGACAACCCACAGGATGCAAAGCTAACGGGGGGGGGGGGGGGGGGGAAGAGAGAGACTTGTGTTGGGCCAGAAAAGAAATTAAATCGTTAATAAAAAGATTATACAAAGCTGGCACCAAAAACACACCCGTCTCACCAATAAAGTGCCGACTGTCGGTGACATGGCCTGCCCTAACGACTAAAGAGGAATCATGATGTAGGGATTTGAGAAGGCATAAAAGCCGCCTGTCAATATAGGACTTCCCCAATTTACTCCATAAGATGTTTCTATCGACTGAATCAAAAGCAGCTTAGATCTAAAAAAAGCTGCAAAAATCTGGCCATTTAAGCCCATATAAGGTGAGAAAGAATGAGGGTTAATTCCACAGTGGACCTCCCTTTCTGAAAACCCGCTTGTTCCTGATGAAGTATTTTCGTTTTAGCCATCCATGGACTGGCTAAAACTAAAGAGATTAATGGAACTCCTAGTGGGGGGTCTGGGTTGCTTTGTAACAGAACACTTGGCCATTACAGTCCTTAAGGAGATAAGTCTCTCTCCTTTTGCTTTAGGTCTAGTTGTAAATATTGAAATATTTACCTTTATTTTATTGACAGTATATATTCCTCCATGCAATGCTGGATCTTTTGATGTTAACATGTGGGGCAAACTGGAAATGTTAGTGGAGGACCTTTTAGTCGAGTACCCTAAGGGGCTGTTGATTATGGCAGGAGACTTTAATGCCAGACTCGGCCATGACGATGAGGTTTTAGCCATTTACTGCGATGTTCCTGTCTCCAGTTCTTCTGACTATTTAAGCTCTAGGCGATCCAAAGATGGGGAGGATTACTTCTTCTGGTATTAGACTTGCTAATCTGATCCAGGGGCAGCATCTTTATATTTTGAACTGTTCTGGCTTTAATGATCCCAAAGGTGAATATACCTTTATAGGCCACCAAGGCTCCAGTGTGGTTGATTACATGGTAGTGTCCCCTGGCATTCTGGGGCTTGTCAAGGACTTTTCAATAGGACTGAGTACCATTAGTGACCATATGCCTTTGGTCTTATCCCTTGAACTCCCTAATTCTGGACTGTCCAGGCCTGTAGATAACCCTTGTAACTTATCTCACTTGACTAATCATATAAGTCTTTTTATTCAGCAACACATTCTTTCCTCATCACCTCCTTTTACCAGATTAAATTCCAGCCAAAAGAGGAGTCAGGCTTGGTTCGACCTAGTGTTGTCAAGCAAGGAGGAAGGTGAAATCTATAGGGCCTACCGGGAAGGCCACCTCTCTCATTTGCCACCCCATTTCTTTTCACTTAAAAAAGAATACAGAGACCTTATTAGAGTTAAAAAGCTGAAGTATACGGAGTCTAAGTGGAAGAGTTTACTTGAAACGGCCGATCGTAATGACTCTTGCCGCTTTTGGCAGTTAGTTAATGGCTCTATAGCTAGGGAGAGAAGCATATGAATATTTCGTATCCCCCCCGCCCTCCAAATCGACTTGGGTTGAACACTTTAGCCAACTGTATTCCCCAGTGAGGGAATCCACCCAAACCTTTAAGCGTGAGGTTGATGTTGGGGATACTCCTATCTGGGCCTTGGTGTCTGAATTGGAGGTAGCTTCTCTTATTGGATCATTTAAAAACAACAAGGCTTCAGGACTAGACTTGATTCAGGTCGAATTTATTAAAGCCCATATGGACTAGTGGGTCCCCCTTCTTGCTGCACTGTTTTCTGCAATTGATAGATCTGGGATTATTCCATTTACTTGGGGAAACAAGTGTCTACTTGTTACCCCAATTTACAAGAAAGGGCTTTGTTCCAACCCAGCTAATTACAGACCTATAAGCCTTTTAAGCATTGTCAGCAAAATATATGCTTGGACTCTTGATTAGGTTTGATTTTTTTCATACACACTAACTTTGTATTTATGGTTTGAGAATTCATTGAGATTTATTTATTTTTATTTATTTAAAAAAGTTATACCCCACCCCTCTTGTCACAGGCAACCTGGGGTGGCTAACATCAGAAACACAATAAAACAACATAATAAAACATCAATAAAAAAAGAATAAAAACCAACCCCCTCCCTCACCAACTCCCACCCACCCCTCACCCTCACCAAATGCCTGACGGAACAGGCAGGTCTTACAACTCCTTCGGAAAGCTGAGAGGTCCGGGGCCAGATGGGCCCCCACCGGGAGTTCCAAAGATGCGGCGCAGCCACTGAGAACGCCCTATTCTGCGTGGCCCCCGGAAAACCCGGGGAACCTCCAGCAAGGCACCCCTGGACGACTGTGGGGCCAGTCTAGGACCCGGGGAGTGAGGCAATCTCACACGTAGACAGGGCCCAGACCGTGCAAGGCTTTATAGGTCAAAACCAACACTTTGAATCAAGCCCAGAAGACTATTGACAAGCAGTGCAGAGACCGCAGCACTGGTGTAATGTGCTCCCAGCGGCCCAGTCCCACTAAGAGCCGGACCGCTGCATTCTGCACCAGCTGCAGCTTCCGAGCCGTCACCATAGGTAGCCCCACGTAGAGCGCGTTATAGTAGACTAGTTGAGAGGCGATAAAAGCATGGATGATTGTGGCCAGGTCAGGAACCGAAACCAACGACCGAAGCCACCACACCAGATGTAACTGGCGGAAGGCACTCCTTGCCACAGCCTCCACCTGGAGATCCAGGCAGAGCTGCGCATCAAGGAGCACCCCCAGGTTCCGTACCTGGGAAGTCAGCGGATGACAGATCTCATCAACCATGGGAGCTGTCACTTCCACCGACTTACCCAGTACCATCAACTCCGTATTGTCAGGATTCAATTGCAGTCGGTTAGCCCATATCCAATCCCCCACAGCTGTCAAGCAAGCACTGAGACAGCCGGGCCTGGATCTGTTGAAAATGAGATACACAGTTGGGTGTCATCCACATACTGATGACCTCACTCCAAACCCTCTAATCACCTCACCGAGAGGCTGCATATACACTTTGAACAGGAGAGGGGACAAAACAGAACCCTGTGAAACCCCACACAAGAGGTCTCGGTAAGATGAAAAACAATCACCGAGCACCACCCGCTAAGTTCTTCTGGTGAGGAATGAGCAGAACCATTCGAGAACAGTCCTGTCCACCCCCGCACTGTCCCGCAGGCACATCACCAACATCTCATGGTCGACGGTATCAAATGCTGCCGAAAGATCTAACAGGATCAATAGGGTCAATCGACCCCAATCCTTCTCGCGGCGGCGATCATCTACCAAAGCCACAAACGTGGTCTCAGTGCCATAACCCGGACAGAAGCCAGACTGAAAGGGATGAAGATAACCGACGCGGTCAAGATACTCCAAGATGCTCCTGGAGCTGTCAGGCCACTACACCCGTTCAATAACCTTCCCTAAAAAAGGAAGGTTAGACAGATTTATACCACAGGATATTTGATCTGTTTGGTATACATTATACTCTAAAATTTGTAAGTTAAGAGGGAGTCACCCAGCGGCAGCAGCAACTTCTCGAGCTGGCTCATTCTGGCTGGTTCCCAGCCCTCCACAGAGCCTCCCAAGGCAACATGGCCAGATGATCCAGTTTACACTGCTTGGGAGGCCCCATGCAGCAGACCGGGGAGTGGCCAGAAGCAGCTAGCAGAAGAGCTGGCAGGAGAAGCTGCTGCTGCTACCGCCACCAGGGAAGGGGTGAGAAGAGAGACAGACAATCTCCATCAGCCCCCGAGTCCCCACCCAATAGATAATGTGGGCATGGATCTTTTAGTTTCCATAATGGATGCATTCCCAAGAAAAAAGTAACGCGGCATGCAGCCCACCTGCAAACTCACGTTGCTGATCATTTAATGCGAGATATATTCTCACATTAAAAATCCGTACATGAGCAAGCAGCCAGCCTCTCACCGACTATGGAAGGAAAAGAGGAATGCCTTTTTTAATTCCACTAGCCGAGAATAAACAACATTATTTAGATTTTGCACCATTCTCTTGGCATGAACTAGTAGGGCCAATCCTCTATCACAGCAACTCTATGAATAGGTAGGTTTTTACATCTTGCCCAAAAACCCTACCTCAGTCTGAAGCTATGAAGAAAATATAAGAATCTGGACAACTCTAGTTGTTCAAACTACAGTTTTGCCAGATACAGTGTGAATCCACCAAATTTTGTGAACAAATAAAGGAGGTCATTAGTGCCCAAAAGCAGAAAGCTGGCATCTCCAGCAAAACCTCCAGAAGCAACCACCACTTACCATGACAATAAAACTTGCGACATTAGTAACTCAAAGAAAAGGTAAGCAGATTCAAAGAAAGCAAAGCTTAGACATGAAACCAATGAGTATGGATGGGGAAAATACTACAGACATATTTTTAGCTTGTTTTCAATTATACAAAAAGAAGCCTTAGAACTTACTTGAAAGCCCCACTGTGAAGGTCCCTCTGAAGTTCTCCTTGCCATCTAGCACGACCTAATCGTTCCAAAATACAGTAGGAAAAGTCTGGAAGTTTTAAGTCCGGATCTCCCTCACAACCAATCAAAACTCTGTAGCGTAGAGTCTGCGAGGCAACGATGACTAGTTTTTCCCCCCACCTACAAAGCAGTAAGCGGAGATGAGGAGGGTTAGTTTCTCAGAGTTCCTAAAGCAGACCTTAAGTCCTGGGTAGCATTAATACTACAGTTTGCTATCCTGGGATTCAGTTTTGACTCCTTTCCACTGTTACACTTCATATTCAATACTGTTGTAAGGCCTGTCACTTCTCTCTGTATAACTTCACTAACCTTCAGCCCTTCCTTACCACTCCTACTACCAAGACTCTAGTCCTTTTGTGCCTAGACTACTGCTGTGACCTTCTTACTGGCATTCCCTGCTCTCATCTGTACACTCTCCCTTCTGCTCAACACTGCAATGTCAATGTCAACCATCTTGCCTTCTGCCTTGATTATGTAACTGCTCCTCTTTCCTCCACTGGCTCCCCCTTAGATTTCAGCAGAAACAACTTGTCCTTGCCTTCAAGTTTCTTCATGGCCTTCCTCCTGATCTCGCTGCTCTTATTACCCCCTACGTTCCCACCGGGGAACTTTGCTCTTCCTTTGCCATCACCACCCTTACCTGCCTCAGAGACTCCTGCTGCTTAAACCACCTTTGTCCCTTCTTCCATATTGACCCTTACACCAGGAGTTTCCACCTAGAACATGTACACACTGCTCTCTTGACCTTCAAATCCCTCCTAAAAACCTACCTCTTCCATCAAGCTTTCCTTAGCTCGTAACCACCAAACAGTGTTCATTTAGTCTTTTCGGTCAAGATCATCCCATTGTAAATAAGCTAAGTATATGTTGCTGCAATTTCTCAGCCTTATGAAAGTTTCTCTTTCTTCAAGATCGTAAGCCTCTTTAGGCAGGCATCCACCTATCATGATTGTTTACAGCACCGCCTATCATTATTGTTCACAGCACCAGACATGAGAGAATATCTATTTTAAAATTTCTTAAATTAAAAATGTCAGCTAAAAAAATTAATATTTAACTACATGTCTGAGTGCACACAAGGAATGCTGTGTTATATTGTTGAACAAATACATTATTCATATAGCACCAGCAACGTACCTGGTGCTGTACAATCATAGAGATGAGTCCCTACCTCAAGGGGCTTGCCAATTTATGAAATAAAAAGGTGAAGAGACAAGGGAGAGGGGAACATAGAGACAGGAGAATTGGTAACCTACCTTTGTGAATTCCTTTCTCTCTTACTCTCCTGATCCTCCTCCGCTGGGTAGCTCTGCTGCTGGCCAATAGGTGGCAGATGTCTGTAAACTTGCTTTGCGCATGCGTCAGGAGCTACCCGGGACTCTCCAGTTTGTAATATAGCCGAGTGCTCCTGGAAGGTATTCTTATCTAATAACAGAACTTAAAGCAACAATTTATGTAAAAGAACAACAGGTATGCCTGCAACTATCATGACCACTGGAAATAGGGAACGGAGTGGTCCTCAATACGAATAACTAGGCTGAAAAAAGGTCTTGCTGTCTAGCAGGGAGGGTCGGAGGAGGATCAGGAGAGTAAGAGAGAAAGGAATTCACAAAGGTAGGTAACCAATTCTCCTTTCTCCTCTTACCTCCTTCTCCTCCTCCGCTGGGATGTACCAGAGCCAGATCCCTCATTTTACGGGTGGGAGCCGACAGCACTGGGAGCCTCCAGTACCGCCTGCAATACCCACCTGCCGAAAGCAACATCAGCTGATTGGACACCTTGTAGTGTCTGACGAAAGTACGTAGGGAAGCCCAGGTTGCGGCCCTACAAATCTCTTCGTAAGAATCTTGTGCCATGAAGGCATAAGAAGTGGCCGCACTGCGGACCGAGTGGGCCCAGATTTGCAAGGGGGGGGGGGAACCTTCCCACCCGCCCTATAGGCTTTGATGATGGCTTGTTTAACCCATTTGGATAGTAAGGCTGTGGAGGCCTTTGAGGTTCAGGAGGTCTGGGAGAATATTTAAGGAAAAGAGGCAGTGAATCTGTGGAAGGTCCGTGTCCTAGCTAAATAAACGTCGAGGGCCCGAGGGACATCCAATTTATGCCACACTTTTTCTTTGGGGTGGACTGGGTTGGGGCAGAAGGAAGGAAGAACTAAATCTTGGGTTCTGTGAAAATAGGAATGGACCTTCGGAATGAAGGCGGGGTCCACTCTGAGAATAACAGATTCAGGGCGGAAGATACAAAAGTTGTCTTCCATAGACGGCGCACTCAGCTCCGAAACACATCGAGCTGAAGTGACCGCCACTAGAAACACAGTTTGAGGGTGAGCAGATAAAGAGAAACAAGCTCGGGTGGCTCGAAAAGGCGGTATGGTGAGGGCCCCGAGTACCAGGTTAAAATTCCAAGAGGGAACTCTGTGGACGACTGGGGGGGGAAAGCAGCCTAGCTGCCCGAAGGAATCTCTTGACATGTGGGTGAGAAGAGATAGCCCTATCAGTTGCAGTCCTGAGGACAGAGTCTAGCGCTGCTGCCTGCCTAGCAAGAGTGTTTGCTTTGAGCCCTTTTTCTAGCCCTTGGTGGAGGAAGTCCAAGACCTTGGGAATTCCTGCCCGACTAGGGTCCAAGCCTTTCAGTTTGGACCAGGATGCGAATGTTTTCCAAGTATACTGGTATGACCGTCGAGTAGCTGGTTTTCTTGAGCTTTGTAAAGTGTTGAGTACAGAGTCCGAAAACCCCCTCCTCTTCAGTGCTGAATGTTCAATAGCCAGACTGTTAGCTGAAGTGTCCGGATGTCCGGGCAGAGGATCGGTCCCTGATGTAGAAGGTCCGTATGGGGAGCTTCCTGAATTGGCCCTGGCTGAGATGAATGAGTTCTGAACACCAGGGTCTCCTGGGCGAGATCAGTAGTAGATTGGCTCGCTCCAAGCTGGCCTTGGTGATGGTGCGGGCGATCAGGGGGAATGGAGGGAACGCGTAGAGTAGTCCCTTGGGTCATGGTTGGTTCAGGGCATCGATTGCCCCTGCATCTCTGCATGTCTCCCTCGCCATGGAACGGGGAAGTTGGCACTGGCAGAGAACAGGTTCATGACGGGGAGCCCGAACCATCCTACGATTTCTGGAAGACGGTCTTGTTGAGAGACCACTCGTGAGGTTTCAGTACCTGGCGACTTAGCCAGTCCGCTGTCGTGTTGTCCTGCCCCCGATGTGAAGAGCTTTCAGAGACATCACGTGGGATTGGGCCCATTTGAAGAGTCGGTTCGCTTCCTGTTGAAGCTGAAAAGACCGAGACACCCCCCTTGGTGGGTCACATAGGCCCTTGCCGTGATGTTGTCGGTGTAAACCAGCAGGTGGAGCTCCGTCCTGGAAGGAAAGAGCTGCTGAAGGGCCAGACGAAGAGCTTTCATCGCTAAGAAGTTGATTAGTTTTCGTGCATCCCGTGGTGACCGCGTCCCTTGTATCGAACGAGTCGACGTGCGAGCCCCCCTCATCCCGTCAGGCTGGCGTCCGTCGTGATTATTTCCCTTCTGGGTTCTGTGAGGGGGACCCCTTGAGAGAACTGCGCAGGGTGTAACCACCAGGACATGGAGTTCTTTAGCCGGTCCGGGATGAGAACCGTGGGATTACGCCCGCCAGTGAGATCTCGCTGAAAAGGAGCTAGCAGCATATGCAAGGGACGGGGGTGGAACCTACCCCATGTCACTTGGGCTGTGCAAGAGACCAATAGGCCGAGAAGTGACGCCAGGGTCTGAGCCTCACGTGGTGTGAGGATCCGAGGAGCGATACCAGCTTCCGAATCCGTTGCACATTGTCTGGGGGAACGAATACGAGGTCGGAGCTGGTATCTTTGATGGTACCCAGGTGTTGCAATCTCCTCATAGGGACAAGGTGGCCCTTTTCCCTGTTGACAAGAAATCTGTGTTGTTCCAAATATAGGATCGTTCGGTTGAGGTCCAGTAAGGTCTTCTCCGGGGAATGGTCCCTGATCAACAGGTCGTCCAGATAGGGGTGGACATGAATGCCCTCCATCCGTAAGTTGGCCACCAGAGGGATAAAGATTTTCGTAAAGGTCCTGGGTGCTGAGGACCGCCCGAAGGGCAGGGCCCTGAATCGCCAATGGTGGTTGCTGTATGTGAAGCGGAACCACTTCCTGTGGGAGTGCCTGATTGGGATGTGGAGGTATGCATCCTGTAAATCCAGGGACACCATCCAGTCGTTTCTGTGGATGTTGCGGCAGATGGACAGCACTGTCTCCATCTTGAATCTCGTTTTTTTTTTATTTTTTTGCGACATGTCGATTCAGAGCCTTCAGATCTAGCACTGCCCTCCATTTGCCCGTCTTTTTGCGATGAGAAAGAGGATGGAGTAAAGGCCTGTTCGTTGCTGGGCGGTTTGAACTTCTTCGATGGTTTTGATGTCCAGAAGTCTCTTTATCTCGGATTGCATTGCCTGATGTTTTACAACATCGTGAGATGTTGGAGAGATCAGGAACCTGCACGGAGGCGTAACCCCTTCTGACGCATGACAGGAGCCAGGCGCCCGAGAAAGAGTGAGTCCACCCGTCGATGAACTGTTGGATCCTGCCCCCAACCTGGGAGTCGGAATAGTCAAGAGTCCTGTCTCGTTTGGCTGGCAGGAGGTCCCCTGGATCTGTCGTTTGTCATATCAACCTGAGCGGAGTCCTCTGCCCCTGAAGGGGAAGCTAGGGGTGTAGCCCCTGTGAGCAGATGTTGAAATCTTCGGGACGGACCTGCGAAGTCCCTGAAAATGAAAGGGCTGAGGTCTAGAGGAACTGCGCCTAGCAGCTATTTGTTGTAAGGTTTTTCGTCTCATCCTTGCTGGAGGCTTCCTCCAGTACCTTCTCTAGGCATACGCCAAAAATTTGGACCCCGAATACGGGTAAGCAGTCAGCCAATTTCTGGTGGTGACATCCCCATCCCAGGAGCGCAGTCACACCCTGTGTCGGGTAGCAATGTTGTTTGCCACTGATCTTGCAGACCAAGAGAGACTATCCTTGGTAGCGTCTGCCAGAAAAGCAGCTGCCATGCAGGCTCTGGAATATAACCTTGGGCCTTACACACAGAAAAGTCTGGGTCCTGTAAGTCCTCGAGCCAGGATAGCATGGCTCTGGATACGTAAGAGGAAGTTATCCCTACTTTGAGGGCCGCTGACGCAGCCTGAGGCTTTTTTTTTTTTTTTTAAGAGCTGCGTCAATGGCGCTGTCTGTATTATCCCGAGGGTGGCAGTCACCCTCAGTGGGGAAAACGGTATGCCTAGCTAGAGAGGCAGCCCCTGCGACTACCTTAGGGAATCTGAACAAGGGGGCCTTCCTCCTAGATAAGGAGTAAAGGGTATCCTGAGTCTTGTTCATTTTGAACCTGTCTGGGTGCTTCCACTCCTCTAGCACAAGCTTTTCGAAAGCCTTGTCTAGGGGAACCCCCTGGTCCTGGCAGTGAACGGAAGGAATATATTGACGGGTTTTGAGGAGTTTTCCTGCAACTGTAGTGTTTTAACAACTTGGAGTCAGGGGCTTGCTCAATCCATTCCCCTTCCTCTAGTTCAGAGAGGGCATGGTCAGAGTCAGAGGAGATGTCAGCCTCACTGAGGTTTTGACCAGAGGGAGCCAGAATGATCCCTCCTGATCACCCTCTGCAGAGGAAGGGACTATCAGTGAACCCAGGGGGCCCTCTGGTGGTGGTTTGGATTTCTTCTGGGAGCACCTGAAGTGCCTTCCCTGGATTTATTAGGGGCTTTTCCCTTGCCATTTGGCTTTGCCAATATTCCTGTGAGCCCCGCCTGGGGGGTGGCCCAGGGTAGCCAGGATCTATAGCAGAGGAGTCCCCTGGAAGGGGTTGCCCAGAACTCGTGGCTATTACCTGCCAAGAGAATAAGAAGGGCTTTTAAGCCAGGGACTCAGGGGTTAACAAGAGCTGGGTAGGAGTACAGCCTTGTCTCCACCCTGTCTGGATATCGCACGTGGATGCTGTTGCTGGGGAGAAAAGGGCTTCATGCTTGCTGCCTGAGCCCAGAAGGGGGCCCCTCCACGTGGAAGCAAATAGCTGGGGAGTACTCTGAGGCCCAGCAGTGCTGTCCTCGAGTATCCTGCCTAGGGTCTTTAGTGCCCTTAATGATTATAGCCCAGCGGGAGCTCTTTAGCTCTCATCAACACTTTTTAAAGTAGTTTTAGCTCACAGGCACCGGAGCTGTAAAACAGTCTCTCCTGAGGGGAGTAGCCCTTATCAACACATTTGCAATCAGCTTTAGCTCACAGGCACAGCCGCGCTGCCCCGGAGCTCTGAAACAATGTCTTCTGAGGGGGGTAGCCCTTATCAATGCATTTTCAAGTAGCTTTAGCTCACAGGCACAGCCGCGCTGCCCTGGAGCTCTGAAACACTCTCTCTTGAGGGGATTAGCCCGCATCAACATTGTTTAATTAGTCTTAGCTCACAGGCACTGCCGCGCAGCCGCGGAGCTATCAAGATCACTTCCTTTTTTTTTTTTTGAAGCACTGCTTTTGTAAGGGAAACTATCCTGATAGCCGTCACGTACCCTGAAAAGCTAACTGGCTGCTTGACTCTGCAGGGAACAACGGAGCTGCTGCGATGAGCGTCCTACCGGCTGAGGCAGATGAATGAAACTGGCGAGTCCTGGGTAGCTCCTGACGCATGCGCAAAGCAAGTTTACAGACATCTGCCACCTATCGGCCAGCAGCAGAGCTACCCAGCGGAGGAGGAGAAGGAGGTAAGAGGAGAAAGAAATATGTTCATGAAGTTGAGAAGTTGCAGATCGAATTAGTTAGAGGGAAGAAGGGATGCTGACCCAAAGGACAGCAATAGTGAGCAGTTGCAGGGAGTGGGGGCGAATAAGCTAGGAAAGGCCTGGCAGAAGAAGTAAGTTTTTAGGAGGGATTTGAAGGTTGGGAGTAGATCAAATCTGTTTGGGAGGAGAGTTGCAGGCATGGGGCCAGCATGGGAGAAGGGGTGAAGACATTTCCTGGAGTGGGGGGTGCTGGAAGAGGAGGAACAAAGCTCCTGGGTAGGGACACAGCAGGAAACAAGTGCAGAAAAATAGCAGGGAGCAAGGCCATGAAGAGACTTAAAGACCAAGAGCTTGTACTGAATGCATTCAGGTAGAGGGAGCCAATCGAAAAGAGGCAAAGTGGGAATGAACATAATCAACGCTATAGGAATCCTGGAATGGATCCAGGATCAAATCTAGGAACCAAGGTTTTACCAGGACCTTGTACCCAGTCTCTTTTACAAGTAAATGAGTTTTGAAGTTTTACTTAAGTTTAAAAGAGAATACCTAAGTTTACTTAAGTTTGAGAGAGAAAAGTGAACAAAAAATATAGTATGACTCAGTATAAAATGACAAAGATGGAATACACATGGAAATCTAAATATTGGTTTGAGTAATAAGGACTTGACATAAAAGCAACTTAAAGAAATAATCTTAATTACCAATGGTGTACTAATTGCTGGCCAGGCGATAAGTACAAAGCTTACCCAACCTAAGTTTGAGTAGGTACCATACTTACAGCATCTGCAGATGAGTGCCTGAGAAAGTGAGGATACCTCAAGCTTCAAGAGAGGCCAATATTTATGGCCTTATCTGTAAACTAAAACCATGTTTTTTCCTAATATAGAAATTAAGGAAACGCATATACAACTCTTCTAGGTGGATTTTGCAAGGAAGAGAAACTTCTAAGTCAGTTCTAGCAAGTTCTGTGGTCTGTAATATGTCCTCTAACCTGTGCCAGTAACAAAGTGCTCACTTCTGACATCCTTCCTTGAGCCTTAACTAGTAATGTTAGGTGAGCCTCTCTCTAGGCCTCAAAGCCTGCTATGGCAAGTCAAGCAGTTTCCCACAAGTTTAGCAGTAGGCCTTACAGACAGCCTACAAAATGACAGGCAAGATGGAGGACTTTGGCAGCAGAGAGCTGAACTGAAGTAAGAGGGGCAAGGAGAGGGTGGGGGACGACAATAAGGAGGTTGCAGTAGACAAGGCATGAGATGCCTAGAACATGGACAAGAGTTTTGGCAGTGGAAACAATAAGGAAGGGTTGGATTTTAGCAATGTTATACAAAGAGAAGCAACAGGCCGCATCTGAGGTTTAAAGGAGAGCAAGGAATCAAAGATGAACCCTAGGCGTGTAGCCTGAGACACAGGCTAGATGTACAGACATCAGTGAAGTTGAGAGGGAAGTCTAGGCAGAAAGAGGACTTCAAGTCTTGGACATATTATGCTTGAGCAGACAGTGAGATATCCAAGCTGAAATGTCAGCAAGACAGTTAGTGATGCGAGACTGGATGGAGGGGGAAAGAGCAGGGATGGAGAGCTCGAGCTGAGTGTCAACAGCATACAGGCAATATTGGAAGCCATAAGATGATTACCGAGGGAGAGAGTGTAAAGAAAGAACAGAATTGGCCAAGGACAGTGCCCTGGGGAACTCCAACAGAGTGGAAGTGTCATGGAGGAGGTACCAGTAAAGAGAGACATTGAAGGAGTAGTTAGAGAGAGGAAGAGAACCATTCAATATCTGAGCTCTGGAAACTAAGTGAGCAAAGTAAATTTAGGAGAAGGGTGTGGTTGACAGCATCAAAAAGTGGCAGAGAGATTGAGCAGGAGTACAGACCTGTTGATTTAGCTAAGAGAAGTCAATTGGTTATTTGCACTCCCTGAATCAGGCCTAGAACTTCAGCTCAATACTACTGATCAAGTACTCCCTGCATGAGACCTAGAACTTCAAGCTGAGTCTCTTTCAGAAAGCTACTGAAAAGCCATTCCAAAGGCTATTTAGTTGCACTCTTAAAATTCTGTGCCTGATATTTATACCTCATTCACACCCAACGGCGACAACACCGCAAGCCAAAGACACAGCGAGGGGAGGAGGTAGAGGCCAGAAGTACCGCTGACGAGAACAGGGTTTTGCCGCAACCTTCACTCATTCATGACAGGGCTTGAAATCCAGCCCTGTCTTTGCGAGTGAAGGTTGCAGCAAAACCCCAGTCACACTGGCGGTAACTTCCAGTCTCCGCCCCTTCCCCGTCGTGTCTTCAGCTCGCGGGAGTCACCACCATCAGATGTGAATGAGGTATCAGTCTGACTTCAGGTTCGTTTGGTTTAGTCTGGCTTCAGATTTCATCTACTGGATGTCACTATGCTCCAATTGGTATTTTAGGGGTCGCTACTGCTCTAAGATCCTGGTTGGGGGAGTGGGAAATTGCTGGGATGCCTTCACCTGGTACTGCTCTGCCCGAGCCACACCCCAAACAGGTATTTTAGAGGAACACCTTTGCTGTAGGCTCCAGCATTTGAGGCATGGGGGTTGTATACATGGTGGCTTGCCTGCAACCCCCAGCATACGATAGACCTCTTCTTGCATCTTCCTCTTTTTTTGCTATTATGCTGTAGCTTCGCTGGTCAGCTGACTGGGCAGGAAGATACAAAACTGAGGTAGAGCCAGCCAAGGAGGCTAGAGAAAAACGAATGAAGAACCTGGAGGAGGCATCCAATAGAAGAGCTGGAAGGTATTCCAAGGTCAACTCACTAGTGAAGGGAAGAGCTTGTTTGGCAAAACCTTGCTGTAACTGCCACAAGCCCTCTCCAAGCTATTATATCCTGCTCAATAGTGGCACTTTCTATATTTTAAAGAGAGAAATTTCAAAGCACTCGCTACATAGTGTGTTACAGGCCCCAACACACACGCTGGCTGTTAATATTTTTAGCTTGTGGCTTGGGAGGCTCGTGTACACCCTACATGGGAGCTATGTGGGCAAAGGAAGATAGTAATTTCTTTCAGTGGCTTGTGTGAATCTATTACAGCAAAGGAATACAACAAAACCATGTCATGAAGCCACACTCTGCTCTACTGAAATCACAGAAATCACTCTTATAAAAAACAAAAAAAACCAAGCATCCAATACTCAAGTCTTACTCACTGTTCATAAGCATCTGCATAGGTATAACAGGGGTGTAAATCCTTTGTCCTGATCTTGTCAGTAATATTCAGTCTCTCATTAAAATACTGGCATGAACCCTGAATACCATCAATATTGTCAAAAACCATATGGACAGGATAAATATCATCTAGAGGGACAGGGTCTCTCTTTGTCTCCAGTATTCCTGTTTCAAGATCTATTTCTTCATACCTGAAAAAACAAAAATATAAAGCGTGAGCCAGTATCAGGTGGGTTTCCATGCACAATCACAAGAGTTAAGGTTGCTACATAACCAGGAAGGAAATACAGTAAATGCTTCTTTCTTCTTTATTTTTATATATTGGCACAACCACTTGGTTGATGCAAAAGTACCAAACAACATTCAATACATATACTTAAAAATAAAATCAATAGGGTAGTATACAGCAAACATAATTTCAACATAACTTCTAGCTCTTGTTTTAAACACCTAGTACAAGATTTATACCAGAAATAACCCATCTAACTTCCTATTGGCACTAAACTCTTTCTTTTAGCCAACAGAAGAAGAAAATTTGCCACTATATGCATTACCTTATGGTTTGGATTTGCCAGTATATATACAAGGTTTTGATCCAAGTTTTGCCAAACAACCTCAGGGCGAAACAATCCCCTAAACTGATAGCGGATATCCACTGTCAATACAGTCAAAAAGATAATGGGTTAGGTCCTCAATATGCTGGTTGCAATTGCATAACCTGTTGCTGTAAGGAATCCCTTTAAGGGCCCTCCAAAACTTTGGAAGGCATCAGTTGGAATCTTGCCAAGGTAAGAGCTTTCCTAAGCGCGAAATTTGATATGCAGGAAAGATCTCCAGTTGGTGCACTGATTTGACCCTTCCATATATAGGAGCAACCGTTGACATAGCAGCCAGTGCAATATCCTGCTGTTTATGGATATCCGATAAATGGATCCCAATAATCTTTTCACTGAATAATCTTAGCCCTTCCAAAGTCTTTAGAGAATATCCAATTTTATTAAATAGATGGGAAAAACAGAGTCTCCATGTGTTCCTGTGCTTAAAGCCTTCCTACTCTACCCAGCAGGCATAAGGCAAATTTCCTTCAGGCATACCAATCAGTCTTACCCAGTAATTGCAAATAGACACTTGGGCCCTATAGTCGACTGAGAACATCCCAGTTTCAGATCTCAAGAGGGGAACAGGTGTGTAAATAGGCACCCCCAGGAACGTTCTAAGCATCTTATTTAAGAGATCTTCTAAAGGAGAAGCCTCAAAGCCCCACAGTTCTGCCCCATACAATAGCCGAGGCATATGTTTTTGTGTGAGTAACTGAAGGGCTGGTTTAATCAATTTCCCGTCCCTAGTGGCTCAGAATTTAATAATCCCCCCTGATGGTTTGCTGAGCTTTCAGTTTTACAACTCCCACCTGATGAACCCATGAACCAGAGGGACCGAAAACCAATCCTAAATATCTAAATCGGGGCACCTGTTCCAATGTAAAGCCATCAAGTTCCCATCTACGGGTAGGCACCCTTTTTGAGAACACCATAATCTTGGTCTTAGAATGGTTTATCCTTAATTTTTCTTTTCTACAATAGGAGCCCAACACCACCAATGCATTTTTAGACCATTTTCCGCAACTGATAACAAGACCATGTCGTCGGCGTACAAAAGGATTGGGAGGACACTCCTACCTATAGAGGGTGCCAAAGTCATCTCATTTTTATAAGTATCTACTATGTCATTTATATAAAACTTGAAAAGGAAGGGTGCTAAAACGCACCCCTGCTTTACTCCTAGATGTACAGGGATGGAATCAGATAAATCACCTTCATGGGACAGTCGAACTTTCATGTACATACATAAATGTAGCTCTCGTACCAAAAATAAAAGACGTCTGTCAATATTTGTATTGACCAATTTTGTCCAAAGCCGGTCCCGATTTATTGCATCAAATGCTGATTTAAGGTCGACAAATGCAGCAGCCTGTTTTATTGTAGTGTTTTTATGGACTGTTGAGTATATATATTTTTTATATATAAATTGTTTTTATGATGAACTTGTTAGCCGCCCCGAGCTGTTCGCAGGAGGGGCGGGATACAAATTGAAAAATAATTTTAAAAAATAAAATTAAAATATGCATATATTTATTTATCAGGTGAACCAAAACAAAACAATGGTCCACTGTGGCTCACCCTGATCGAAACCCCACTTGTTCTTCATGAAAAATATTTTCTTTTCCAGTCCATGCTTCCAATTTTGCCAAAAGATATTTCCCATACAATTTAGCAATTACAACTAGCAAGCTAATCAGTCTATAGTTTGCGGGATCACTTCTAAGGTCTTTTTTATAGATAGGTATTACCACACTGTTGTTCCACTCCATAGGGAAGTTCCCAGTAGCATTTAAACAATTAAAGAGACTCTGGATAACAGGAACCCTAACACTAACACTCTAAACACTTCCCCAGGGATCCATTCCATCTTTCCCTGAGGCCTTTCTCAAAGGCAAAGCCTATAAGGGAATGAATTTCCATTTCCTCAACCGGTTGTCAAGACAGGCAATCCGTCAAAAATAATTCCAGCATAGGGTCCTCACTACTAACCTCCTCTTGGGCTGCAAAAATTTAATAGTAATAATTTTGCCAAACCTGAGCAGATATCCCAGAGTCAATTACTGAGCCAGGGTCAAAAAACCCTCTTTTGACCAAGCTCCAACACTTAAGACCATCTTTTTGCTCCACAGAAAGAGCCAACATATCCCATTGAGCCTGACAATCGTTCTTGTTCTTTTCCCAGATTTTCCTCCTAAAGGCAGCTCTTACAAACCTTAGACTAAACAAATTTAACCCATACGGTTTTCGTTTCACTATGCAGGCTGCTTGATTTAAACGCCATTTGAGAATCGCCCATTCCTTATCAAACCATACAGCTCTTGTTTGCCTACACCTTTCCTGTACTGTGCTAGATGCAATTTCCCATAAGATGTTGATAAGATTAATAAACAAAGCTGGAATCCTGCCCACATCGATTTGAGGGTGGTTAATAGAGGCCTTTAATTCCAAACACCTCTCATCGTTTAAACTATCGGAGACTATATTTGCCACCTTCCAATTCCACCTGAAAGTTGCCCTAGTCTGGGTTTGTGCTGAGCAAGTAAGACTGTACCAGTCGCAAATAGCCTATCTTCCCTCCCTCCCTCCAAGCTCTATCTTAACTGATATCGGGTAATGATCACTAATCCCTACTGGAATAACCTTGAATTAAAAAAAAATGCTAGCACCTGTCTCTCCAACAAAAGTGAACACCCCATCCTTATCTGATTCCTCACACCCATTTAAGGTACACCAATTGAATTGAAACAGACATTTAAAAAACTGGAGGCCCTTTGCATTGCAGATCGAGTCTCTGGAGGTACGGGGACTCCCTTCAGATTGTTCCTCTACTTCTAACTGCAGACTCTCCAAAATTGGCTGGTCCAAATTCCCTATTCTTGCATTTACATCCCCAGCCAAGATGGGGATAAGGGTTGGGTAATTTACACTACATGTCTCAATGAAACTTGCTAAGGCATGCCAAAAAGAGGACATCTCCCTAATACTCTTAGAACTGGGGATATAAATATTTATAACTATTAACCCTCCCCGACTCCCCCATGTAAGTATGACACCCATGGTATATGGCGGGGGAGTTGGAATTTCCTCACTCAACAGCTC
The DNA here is from genome assembly GCA_003113815.1 of Sphenodon punctatus. Taxonomy (NCBI): domain Eukaryota; kingdom Metazoa; phylum Chordata; class Lepidosauria; order Sphenodontia; family Sphenodontidae; genus Sphenodon; species Sphenodon punctatus. The sequence continues at coordinate 1,536,497 of QEPC01014024.1, forward strand.
CCTATCCAACCTAACCAGTCCCCCTGCAGCTCTTCCATACCTAGCCACCCTGGTAGCTGGAACACTCCATACACAATAATCAGGAACTTCGAACCTCAGAGTATTTTCCAACCATGTTTCCTGAACACAGATAACATCATATTCTGATAAGATACTGCATCCCCCACTATCCAAAAATGACTTCCAGCCATGCACATTCCAGGACACCAACACCAAAACTAAAAATTCTGTCATTTGGACTGGCTTCCAGTGGCAGCCTTTGGGCTCACCACTATACTATCCTGTATAGAGGACCTGCATGGGGCTAGGGGATCCTCAAGATTTCCCTGAATTAAATCCTCTTTATTTATGTCCTCTACCTTCCCTTGGTGACCCAACCTGCCTATTCACATTCCCTGTAGAGGCTGAAATTACCTCTAGCCCAGACAACCTTACTTCCAATACGGTTTCTCTAGTGGAAGTTTGGAGAACAATAGAATCTCCAACTAGAGTATCATATAGTGATCTGTTTAAGTGATCACAATCCGATGCAACTAATTCTTCACAATCCTTCACCTTTGCCCCCAAAATGGAACTCTGAGCTAAAGATGTTTCTAAGTGTGAATTTATACCAGCTCCATATAGTTGGGGTTGCATACAATCAACTATCCCACACCTCATGGCCCTAGGCCTTTTGATAGTCCTATGTGAATTTGCCTTATTTAAGTTCCCTAATTGGGTATATAATGTTTCCATACACTCCAAGATCTCCGCTTGTCTTATAGGGTCTGAGGGAGTAGGGAACGATTTAATTGCACCCTCAGTACCGGTGGGGCCAGAATATACCCCCATTTCTCTAGGAACTTCAACCTCCATATCTTCCCCCCCTCCCCAGGTCAATTAAATTTCCCTCCATCCTCCATACTGAATCCTGAGCTGTCAACCCTTCTTTTTTATCCAAGCACAGTTCTGGACCCTGCGAGTGTGGAATCTTAAGTGGTGGAAGACTACTATCCTTAGGGCATGATTGAACCACTACAGATTTAACCTTGTTTGATTTATCAACTTCATCACACTACCCCCTTGAAATGAAAATAGCTTTTCCCTTCAATTTATCCTCATTTTTAAAAATATGGTCAACCAACCACAATGAGTTGAAAGTTACATTTACCACCCAACGACCCTGTGAATGGCACAGAAGATTGATGGAACGAAAATGCTTTCTAGTTACAGAAATCTGCAACAGGACCCGAAGGTGCTCAGCCACATCCAGGGGCGTATTCCAAAAGGGCAGCTGCCCTGTTGGTAAAGAGAGAACTGTAAAAACAACATTATAAGGGGGGGGGGGGGGGACATATTTCTCACCCACCCCTTCACCTAACTCCTGAAATTTGGTATGAGAAATTTCCAGCACTGGCATCTCCCCAACTACTGGCCGAAAAGAATTCTTACAGGGTTCTGGCATCTGTCTAACTTGAGAATTTCTCCCATCTCTCAAGGATGGAGCAGAATGATGTCTAGAGATAAGGTCCAAACATTTACCAATTTTTAAATCAACACAATTCAACTGTGCAAACATAAAGCTGAGAAGTCAAGGACACATGTTCGGCAAGTAAGGCTGCATACTGGATATCGTCGTCACCTGTGAGACAGTTTTCAGCCACTGGCTTAGCAAAACTGTGTCTGCCAATTAGACAAACATTTGGGGAGAGTTGTTTGGAAATTTCCAGTGCAGAGAATTCAGGTTCCTGCAGGTCCATCAACGCTGAAAAACAGTTTGAGGTAGCAATATTGGATAACGTAGCCATTCCTTTAGGTCTCTCACCGCTAGGGAAATAGCTTTCTATTTTCCTCTGTTTGGGGAGATTGACCGGCGGCGGGGAGGAACTAACTGCTTCCACTCGTGAACGTTTAAGAGTTGACATAATAGTAGATAACATACATATAATAAAGCAAGGGAAGACACTCAATTCATCAAAAGAACCCCCAAATCTCACATCATTTGGTCAAAAACTTCCACAAGGAAAATGTTGTTACCCTCCCCCCCCCCAAGTGACTCAAGGATGACTCTCACAGGCGCACCCTTGAGCGTGCGACCCTTCGGTGCACGCCATAGGCGTGCACCCTAGGCTCAGCTGATTCCTTTAAACGATCCTTCAGGCACTGTGCTCCGCCCCCCGAGGCGTCAGCAAACAGGTGGGTGAGTCACGGCCCAGCCGTGGCTCCCTCTAATGGCCCCACTTTCCTCTACACCAACAACCCAGTAAACGCTTCTACAAATGACTGCTCTTAAGCTAGCCGATGATACCCTTCTACAGAGAAGTCAGAGTCCTGTTAATCAAGTCTTGTGGAACCTCTACAGAAGTTTGACTTATCAGAAATTTAACTTTTATAGTTAAGTAAAACTTATGCCACCTTTAAGCATGACTTTATCCTCCCAGCCAAAAATAATCAGTATCTTTGAGTAAAGGAATTGTTTCGTGGTGGTGTGTGATTAAAAATACTGTAGAATCTCATTCTCTCTCAGCACAAGGAAATCCTGTCGCTTCTTCCTCCATAACATTGCTAAAATTCACCCTTCTCTCACTGTCTCCTCTGCCAAAACCCTTGTTCATGCCCTGGTCATCTCGCGATTACTGTAACCTCCTTCTCACTGGCCTCCCCTGCGGTCACCTTTCTCCCCTTATCTCCATCCAAAACTCTGCTGCCAGGGTCATCCACCTCACCCATCACTTCGACCACGTGTAGCCCCTCCTCTCCTCTCTTCACTGGCTCCCCCTTCCTGAACGAATCCTTCACAAGCTCCTAGTCTTCACCTATAAAGCTCTTCACAACCTTGCTCCCCCCTACCTCTCTGAACTAATTTCCCTCCGTACTCCAGTCCATGAACTCCACTCTTCTGTCTCCTCTCGCCCTCCTACGCCTCCACTGCTCCCCTAACCGTCTTCGTCCCTTCTCCCTAGCTGCCCCCCACACCTGGAACTCCCTCCCTGCCCACATCTGCCTCGCCCCCTCCCTTCGTACCTTCAAATCCCTCCTCAAGACCCACCTCTTCTGCTCTGCCCTCCCCGACTCCTCACCTCACCCCTGCTGATACCCTCCATTCAGTACAATCTGTTACATAAGGTCTGTGTACTCATATCCTCACCACATGGACCAACCAACCATCATTCTCGGTGTAACCAAGCCAAGCGCATCCTGGGACCTCGCATCCTCGTGAATGTTACACTGCTTGTCTCTCCCTCTGTTTCCCTTCCGTCGTCTCCACACACACCACACCCGGTTTCAGATTGTAAGCCCTACATCAATATGCAGCCATTAGGGGAGATTGTGAGAGTTTCAGGGCATGCAGTGTCATCAGTATGCTGATGACACTCAGCTCTACCTCTCTTTCTCCATCAACCCAGGCCATGGAGTCTCCTTATTTTCCCAGTGCCTGTCAGCTGTGGGGGCTTGGATGAGGTTGAGCCATCTGCATCTGAATCCTGACAAGACGGAGGTGATGTTGGTGGGTGAGGGCTTGGGGGGGCCTGGGAGTGGTTGAGTCTCCTCTTGTATGGTCCTCCCATGGCCTCTAAGGTGCGGAGTCTGGATGTGCTCCTCGATTCACAGCTCAGCCTGGAATCTCAGGTTGTGGCTGTGGCGGGGAGAGCGTTTCGGCAGTTACATCTTGTCCAGCAGCTTCGGCCATCTCTCTGACTCCGACCTCGCCACTGTCATCCATGCCTTCATCACCTCGAGGCTGGATTACTGCAATGCGCTCTACGTGGGGCTGCCCGAGAAGCTGGTCCGGAGGCTGCAGCTGGTGCAGAATGCAGGTGCCCATCTCCTTACAGGGGCAGGCCGCAGGGAGCACATGACACCTGTGCTCTGAGCTCTGCACTGGCTGCCTATAAAGCACCGGGCTAGGTTCAAGGTGCTGGCTTTGACCTTTAAAGCCCTTCACAGCCTGGGCCCTGCTTATCTGCAGGACCACCTCACTCCCCATGTGCCCGTGCGACCCCTGAAATCGTCAGTGGGAGCCTTTTCGGAGGCTCCCCGGGCAATGTGGGCGGCCACCGATGTTAGATCTTTTTCGGTGGCTGCCCCTGTGCTGTGGAACTTGCTCCCGGAGGAGGCTCGGTTGGCTCCCACTCTCCTGTCATTTTGACGTTTGTGTAAGACCTGGCTGTTCCGCCAGACTTTTGGCGAGGGGGGAGGGAGGGGGGGGAATTGTTTTTTTCTCCTGCATATGGGATTTTTAACTTTTAAATTGCTTTTATTGTTTTAATTTGTTCTTCGCCACCCCGAGCTGCCCTGCGGACAAGAGGGGCGGGATAAAAATATTTTATAAAATAAAATATAAAATAGGGCAGGGACCATGTGTATTCAATTACTTTGTAATGCGCCATTTATATAGCGCCAGCGGAGTACCTGTTTGCTAATAATAATAAAAATTCAAAAGGATCTTACCAAACTGGACAACTGGGCTGCAAACAAGAAAATGCAATTTAATTAAGGTCTTACACCTTATAATATGGTTATAAACACAGGGCAAACATGCCCCAAATGTATTAATACAAAATGGGGGGTAACTGGATTGGTAGCAGCATGGCAGAGAGAGATCTAGGAGTACTTGTGGATCACTAGCTGAACATGAGTCAGCAGTGTCATGTTGTTGCAAAAAAAAAAAAAAGGCTAATGCCACCTTCAGTTGCATCAACAGAAGCATTGTATTCAAGACAGGGAAAGTTACTGTGTCACTCAGCTGTGGGTAGAGTTCAGCTGGAATACTGCATTCAGTTTTGGACACCCCATTTTAAGAAGCCCACAGAAAAAGTGAGAGATATGCAGAGGAGAGCAACAAAGATAAGGGGTTTGAACACAAATCATATGAGGAGAGGTTGAAGAATTTGGGTATGTTCAGCTTGAAGAAGAGACAACTAAGGGGAAATAGGATAACAGGCTACAATAGCTGCATGACTGACACAAAGAAAATAAGAGTACAGCTGGTTTCTCTTGCTACGGAGGGTAGGGCAAAGAGGCAGTGGGTACAATCTGCAGTAAGGGACATTTAGACTGATAAGACAAAAATTCCCAACTCTGAAAGCAGTCAGGTTACTTAGAAAAGTTGTGAATTCTCCATCATTTGAGGCTTTTAAGAAGGGGTGGGATGAGTATATGCTTGGGGTGATAAATCCTGCACCAAGCAGAGTGGCCCTCATAATGCCTTCAGCTCTACGATTCTATGATAGTCTTTAGGGCTTCACAAGGAATATAAATGACTATGTATCAACTTGAGCAGGGGATATTTATTTATTTAGTAGCATTTTTACCCTATTCTTCCCCAAAGGTTCAGAGCATCTTACAACAAGCATAAAATAACGTTTTAGGAAAACACATTGAAATACAACAAAAAAAGCCTCACCCACACCAGCTCCAACAACCTCCTACCTAATCTCTACCCACCAAGTGCTTTACTAAAAAGGAAAAGTTTTACACCGCCTCTGCCGCTGTCCCACTGAGGACTCGACACTCCTGCAAGTAACAATTCCACCCCTACAGAATGCTGAAACTCTGCAGTCCCACCAATGGGTCTACCCTAACCCTAAAAACAAGAAATAAAGCCCTTCATAGCACACTTCTGAAGATGCTATTTTGGCTTCATTTGCCCTTTTCCCTGATCAGCTACCAGCAGCAGCTGGTGCTTTAAAAATTGGTGGGGTTGCAGGAGCAGGAATTGGGGGTGCCCCTTGAGAATGCAAGTTTTACTTCCAAAACACAAATCATGAAATACAAAACCAGAGTGACCCTTTTCACACAGTTTTAACTCATCCCCTTTGCAGAAGACAATGAGAACTCGGATTACAGTGATTTCACATTCTTGTCTAAAAGAATGCACCATTTTGTCTTCTACAACTCCAGATCAGTATTCTTAGTCATAGTCTTTCACTGTCCTCTAAGCAGTTTGAGTGGAAAGGGCGTACTGCCACCTCCCCAAGGAACTTTTAACAAAAGGATCAAAGGGTGCCCAAGTGCTTACAACCAGTAAAAGGTTTGGCACAAGAATTTAAGTAAAATTAACTGTGCAGTTTTTGTACCAGAGAAGTACCTAGAAATACAATATAGAAATAGGATTCCTCCTTTCCCCCCCCCCTCCCCCTGAAACCACTTGAGGCTGGGAGTGAAGAGTAGTAAGTGGATCACTCCATTCTGACCTGTGGTGCAGGTCTCTGGAAAAGAAAAAAACCCTGCCACAGTCCTGAGACAGAATGCCAAGCTAGATGGACCATTAATCTGACCTAGTATGGCATGTCTTACAAAGTGTACAGCTTGCTCTTTCAACTCAGGGAAATAACATGGACTAGAAATAAACTAGCTATTAGAACATTAAATTTCTTATATGTATATTGTGTTGTTGTAATATAAACATTTTATTTATTTATTTATTTATTTAACAAAATTTATAACCCACTCTTCCCACCACAGGCAGCCCAGAGCAGCTAACAACTATAACAATATAAATATAATATAAAACAGTTTTAAACACTTTAAAACATAATAATAATAAAACAGGGACAAAAACCCCACTCCGCCCTCCCCCCTTTCCCTCGCCAAATGCCTGACGGAACAGCCAGGTTTTACAGTTCCTACGGAAGGCCGGGAGGTCCACAACCAGACGGGCTCCCACCAGGAGGGAATTCCAAAGGCACGGCCACCAAGAACACCCAATTCTGCATCCCTCCCCCCTGCCCCAGGAAACCTCCCACACGGCACCCCTAGATGACCGCAGGGGCCAATCTAGGCAGTCTCGCAAATAAGCAGGGCCCAGACCGTGTAAGGCTTTATAATAGGACATATTATGAGCAAGTAAGTCTAAGACAAAGTTATGGGGGGGGGGGGGGGGCACAGAACATGGCTTGTTATAGTCCTGGTTGGGTTACCCAGGTGTGGGACCTGGTTCTCTTGCTTGGGTCATCAGGTCTCCCTCTCACTAGACAAAACTCCGTACCACATGCGTGCACCTTAGTCCTTCCTGCTCTCTGTCTGCAGTAGACTGGTTTCTTTTTAAAGGCTTCCCTCTTGCCTCCCACCCCCCGTTTAAATTAAGATTGATGTCGTTTGGGAAGTTAGCAACTGCCCATGAACAGGGTGTCAGTTCAAATGAGCGGGGTGGGATGTTCTAAACCTTGCAATGTACTCAGGAGGTTCTTGGTCATTAAATTCAAAAAGAGCACTCTTCTCTAGCTGGGTCAGCTGTCAGTAGATGTTAAACGGCGAGAACTTGTGCTCTCAATTGCCTAGGGAAGAGCCCGGCGGAGAAAAGCAATGACATTCTCAGCCACCACCTTGGCGGGCCCTGGCTCGAGTTGGGAGCCGGCCGAAGCCCCATGCGGACTCACTAGAAAGGTGAAAGAAACCCCAAGCAACTGCGAGCCACATCCCACTTCCAGTCCGGGAACCTCTAGCTCTACCTGCCCTTACCGGTCTTGTAGGAGGAGCGGCGCCCGCGCCCGCGGGAGCAAATAGAAGCTAAGATCTGGCTGGGCGGTGAGCGTGGCCCACAGAAGCTGCTGAGCCCCAGGCTCCACAAGCAGCGGGAATGGCGGGACACGGCTGGCCAACCGGAACCACAACGCACCCGGCGTGATCCCGTCCAGACCCTCTAAGGCCACCTCATCCAGCGTAGCCCAGAGCGCCTCCATGGCCCATCTACCGTTTACCGCACCAGCACAATCCCCGCCACGAGAGTGCACAAACCCATCAGACACAGTAGCTGCCGCTCACTACCCTTGTGCCTGAGGAGGAACAACCGTTATTTCCGTGATTAAACTAGTCGCGCCGGAAACAGGTCACTTCCCTGCGACGGTAACCAAGGTAACCGCTAAACAAAGAGCAACGTCTGTAATCCCCGTGCATTTCCTCCCACTCTTCTCTCGACCGACGGTGGGGGATGGAGTGAGCGGGACTGGGTTGGGCACCTGAGGAAGGCACGGAGGAGGCTGGGTTTGTTGGGAGCTTAGCCCGTACTCCTGTTGCCAAGCACTGAGCTCCCGCTCTCTTCTTCCAGGTTGTACTATGGACATGGCGACCGAATTTGACGAGAAGCACGATGAATATTTAATCCTGTTGCAGCAAAGGAACAGGTAGGACACTGGGTTGTGCCGTGCCCCGCAGATGAACAGGCCGGAATAGAGGAGAAGCAGCCAAGAGGTGTTGTGTCTGGTTTTTTAAGGATCGATGGAGGCAGTTGTGAAGGAACTAGAACGGGGTAGATACAGGAAATAGTGGCTTAAAGAACAGAAGGTTGCTACCTTGTAAACAAGGTTCTTCGAGATGACTCCCGAAAATTCTCACAAATGGGTTTGCACTTGTGCCCCTTCTCCTACCGGCAGTTGCCAAGCTCATTAGCTGAAAAGCACGTGACTTCACGCCCCCCCCCCCCATATAAGGCACCTTCCCGCTCAAACCCACCAGTTCCTTCCAACCCTGAGAATGCAAGAAGAAAATTCCACGGGGGGCTGGAAGGGTGGGCATTTGTGAGAATGTTCAGCGCCATCTCGAAGAACCTTGTTTACAAGGTAGCAACCTTCTGTTCTTCTTCGAATGGCTCCGCCCATTCTCGCAAATGGGAGAGTACCAAGCCTAGCTAAAGGCGGTGGGGGGAATTTTCTTAGATGAAATAAAAGTATGGATACTGCATAAATTAAAAACCAGGTTTTATAATTCATACAACATGAAAGCAGAACAATACTTGTGCCCTACAGTAGGTGCTACTACTGAAGAAGTCCCGTGTTAAGTATGGCTTGGCCCAAGGATGTATGTACCTGGGAGGCAAGGTGTATTGCATAATGTTTGATAAAAGTACTGGGTGAGCTCCAAGTGACTGCTCTGCAAATCTCCTGCAGGGGGATATTGGCAAATGCAGCGGTGGAAGCTCCAGTGGCTCTAATGGAATGAGCTCTAAGGTTGGGCGGTGGCGAGAGCCCCTTTCGCTGGTAAGCAGCCACAATAACTTGTACAAGCCACTTGGAGATAGTCTGGGAGGAGACCTTTCTTCCCAGACTGGGAGGAGACAGGGAAACCAACAAATTATCTGACTGCCTAATATCAGCAGTCCTGCCTTAGATAAGCCAAAACTGCTCTTTTCACATCTAGAGTATGAGCAGCGGCTAAAGTGTCTGAATCGTGAGGGGGTGGGCAGAACTGAGGGAGGATAATCTTTTATGCTAAATGGAAACGGGAAACCTGCTTAGGAATGAAGGAGGGATGGACTGAGATTTCGAGTCTATCCGGAAAGGATTGCAAGTAAGGCTCATGTATAAAAATGGCAGTCAGCTCACTAACCCTTCGGAAGGAGGTTACAGCCACTAGGAAACAGGTTTGGAGGGTTACTTCCCACAAACTTGAGTGGTCTAGAGGCTCATAAGGCTCATCAAACTGTCGAGAACCAGAGGGAGGTCCCAATGGGATATTGGTTGCTTATGCGGGGGGGAGGGGGGGTTGTTAATACCCTTGAAAAAAGATTTAACCATCGGGTGAGAAAATAATGAGTCTGAACCTTGTAGAGTCACCTGCCTAGAAATAGCAGACAGGTGTACCCTTAGGGAGGAGAGACAAAGGCCTTTTTTGGCCAATTGCAACAAGTTTTGTAATACTAACTGCACTGACAACTGAGAGTTAGTGAGGGAATTCTCTGTAAGCCAGCACGCGAACCTCTTCCACTTGGAGGAGTAGGACCATCTAGTGGAAGGTTTTATGTCATTCTGGAGAATGAAGGAAAGCTTGTCTGTTAAATCTATTGTGTGTGAATTCTCCATGCATGGAGGTTGAGGCGAGGGATCTCCGGGTGGAGGACCTGCCCGTGACTGAGGGACAATAGGCTCGGACAGCTCCCTAATGGTAGGTAATCTGTTGCTAAATTCAGTAGGTCTAGGAACCACATCTGACGTGGCCAGTACGGGGCTATGAGGATGAGATTCGCCCCCTGGAGTCGAATCTTGTCCAGGACCTTGGGTATCAAGGGGACTGGGGGAAAGGCATAACAAAGTTGAGTCCTCCACTCCAGAGTGAAAGCATCCCCTAGGGATGAGGGATCGTGACCTGCTTGGGATCCGAAGAGGGGGCATTTGGTAGAGATGGTCGTGGCAAACAGATCCATCAGTGGTGTGCCCCAGCGGAGGATTAAATTCTGATAGGCCTGTGGAGAAAGCTACCACTCGTGGTGCTCTTGGTTGATACGGCTGAGGATATCCGCTCTGGAGTTCTCCTTTCCTTCCACGTGAGTTGCGAGGAGATGAATTCCCCGAGATCTCGCCAAATGCCAGATGTCCATAGCCAGACGACAGAGGTCTGGGGACTTTGCCCCTCCCTGCTTGTTCCAGTACCAGACCGCTGTCATGTCGCATGCTATTGATACCACTAATCCCTGGAGATGGTTCTGGAAAAAGTGCAAAGCTTTTTGAATAGCTATGGTCCCTAACACATTGATGTGGAGTTTCCGCTGGTTGGTGTTCCAAGAACCGGAAATGTCCAGGTCGCGGAGGTGTGCCCCTCATCCTGTCAAAGAAGCATCTGTAGTTAAGACGCAGTCAGATACAGGATTGGCAAATGGTATCCCAACCAAGACAAACTCCTTATCATTCCAGACTGTGAGAGAATCTAACACCTGTCTAGTAATCTTAAGTTTCTTGGTGGGCGGATCTGACAATGGGTCAAATACAGATCTGACAATGGGTCAAATACGCTCAATAACCACAGCTGAAATGGTCTCATAAATAGTCTGGCAAATGGAGTGGTGGCAGTTGTAGACGCTATTAGCCCCAGCAGGCATTGGAATCGTTTAATGGGTACCTCCTTTGCCTTGAAAACAAATTTATCATAGAGGAAATATCCTGAAACCTGTCTATGGGAGCAAAAATCTTGCCCACGGTGGAGTCTAGGATAGCTCCAATGTAAGGAAGCCGCTGGGCAGGGGTCAAATGAGACTTTTGCTTATTTATAGCTATACCTAACGCATGGCAGAGGTCTAAAGTAAAGGAGACTGCCTTGGAAAGAGCTGTAGGAGAATCTGCCACCAGTAACCAGTCATCTAAATAGGGATAGATGGCAAATCCCTGCCTCCTAATGTAGGCAATCACCGGGGCCATGACCTTAGTGAACACTCTTGGGGCAGAAGACAGGCCGAAAGGGAGAGAGCAAAATTGGAAGTGGTGCAAATTGTGGAGAAACCTGAAGTATGGTCTAGAGGAAGGATGCAGGCGTATATGGAAGTAAGCATCCTTTAAATCAATCACTGCATACCACTGACCACTTAAGTGAGACCTTAAGGAACTCAGAGTAAGCATTTTGAATTTATAATTTACAAAGGAGTTAACAAACCTGAGGTCAAGAATAGGTCTGTGGCCTCCCCCTTTTTTTTTTTAATCTATAACGAAGTAACTAGAATAACATCCGTTATTTATGACCTGGAAGGAAACAAGTTCTATAACACCCTTATGGTACAATTCAATAACCTCTTTGTTCAACATTTCTGCCTGAACAGGCAACAGGTTAACAGAAGCAGAAGGTCTGCAATAAGGTGGTAAAGTAGAGAACTGCACTCTATACCCCAAACGATTTACCCCTAGAACCCAAGCATCAGAGGTGATATACTCCCAACAGTGAACTGCATTGATTAAAGAAAACTCAAAATTAAGATAACCAGATAATGCCTGATCAGGTGAGATCAGGACAGGCAATAATTGTCAGCGTCTTCCCCTATTGGCTGGGGCTGCAAAGGGCTGTTTAGAAGTAGCCCTTTGTTTAAAAGATGAATAAGGGTATCTGGTCTTCCCCGCGTAATTAAAAGAGGAGGTAGAGGGATAATACCTGCTATTGTATGGCTGGGAAGAAGGGTAGTATTGCCACTGTGGTCGATTAAATGAAGACTGCAGCTGGTAGGGGCGGTGAAAGGTGGAAGAAGGCTGGTCCCGTTGGGCAATCTTCATCTTGTAAGCGGTGGTTTGGGATTTTTGAATTTTGTCCAGGACCTCGTCTGTGTCCTTAGCAAACAGCCCGGACTGATCGAAAGGCAAGCTTTCTATGCGGGATCTAAGGTGGTACTCTAATTTTGTGCCCCTTAACCACGCAAATCTTCTAGTCACCACAGCATTCGCCACCGCTCGGGCTGCAGTGTCCGACGAGTGACATGCAGTGTGGAGCTGAAATCATGCAGTTGATGTCCCCTCAGAGCAGATCAACTGGAAGGGCTTCTGCTTGTCCTTAGGCAGGGTAGGAATGATCTTTTGTACCTCTTGCCAAAGGTGATGTTGGAACGTAGCCATGCCGGCCGCGTAATTAGCCGTGCGCATGAGCATGGTGGCAGAGGCAAAGGTCTTTCGTCCGAAGACGTCAATTCTGCGGCTGTCCCTGTCCATAGGCGAAGTTTCTTGAGAGTTCTTTTGAAATTTTTCTGCAGAAGCCGAAATAATAAGGGAGTTGGGAAGCTGGTGTTTAAAGAAGATAGAACCTTCTTCTGGGGGAACCAAATAGAAAGAGCTACTAGAGGCTGACACAGGTTGAATAGAAGCTGGGGTAACCCAAAGATTCTCTGCCTCTGCAGCATGTTTTTTAAACAGAGGCACGGTCAACTTTGCCTGGACTGGTTTATCGACCAGTGAGTAGGCTGGTTCAGCTTCCTGCTCAGTGACAGGGACAGTCTTGATACTGAGGGCTTCAGAAAACCTCTTCAAAAGTCTTTGAAAGTCTCTGTGTTCTTGAGATGAAACTGACGACGCCGGGGTCTGAACGTCGTCAGAAGGAGGTGGTGACAAAGACTCAGTGTCAGGTAACACCAAAGACTCGGCTGTGTCGAGGTCTGTGTCCAGGGTCTGTTCAGGTTGACGAATACATTCTTCCTCCGGTTCCAGAGGGGTAGGCGGACACGGTAGGGAACGCAAGAGGGTTACCCTGTATAATCTCCTGTGAGCCAGCTTGCGCTTCTGTTTTTGCATGTGGCCCTGGAATTTCTCCGCCACGTCACGAGCAAAGGCATCGGGATCGATCCTCGACGTCGAAGGAGCCGCAGTCGGTGTTGAAGCGGCGGCAGTGCATGAAGGAGGTTCTCTCAATGTCGAGCGACGTCGCGACATCGACGCTGCATCAGTGGCTGGATCTATCGATGTCGAGCAAGGTTTTCTCGACGTCGATGTCGAAGCTGTGGTCCAACGTTGAGGGTCTCGACCATGAGGGGGAGCTGCCGAGTGTTGAGGGCTTGATCCCAACGGTCTCTGTTCAGGAAGAGACGGCTTATCAACAGTGGCTTTAATTAACTGCTGAAGACAGGAAACCAGGAGGTTTGTGTCCTTCTTTCTTGAAGCCTCTTGTTGCCTCAGAAACTGCAAGGTGATCCCCGACTCTCGAGGGGTCTCTAATTGTTCTCGAGGTCGAGAGTGTGCAGGTTGAGGAGTCGCCAGCCACTGTAGACTAGGGGGTTGATAAAGCGATCCTACGAAACAGGGATCCACCTCCTCCTCAGCGTTGTATAGCGGCGACGCAATGTGGAGGGGAGATGACTCAGTGGCCGATGCAGCCGCAAGGAAGGCTTCCTCGTCTGAGGAGAGCAACGGGGAAAGCGAGCGATCTGCCAAGATGGCAGGCTCTGACCCCTCAGCAAACAAACCTCTTTTTGGTGAAGGTGATAGAGACCTTCTAGGGCGAGAGGTAGAGGGGTGGCTTGGGCTAGCGGCTGAGGTGGCCGAGGCACTGGGGCCCGCGGAAACCGTTTCCTCCGCTCCTATGCTGGGTACAGTAGGTGAGGGAGAGCGGGATCTGCGCCTCCTGTCCAACTTACTGCCAGCCCTTTGCTTGTCGTCTAGCTCCTTCAAGAGCGCTGGGAGTCGGATGGCACACTCCCTCAGAGTCTTCGGCTTGAGGAGCAAACACTCGGGCTATTCAAGTGAATCGTGTTGAATTCCTAAGCATACCAGACACTGTCCATGAGGATCTTTGGTGGTCATTTTACGGCCACATGAAAAACACTTTTTAAAAGTGTGTCTAGTAGTAGACATGATGAGAGCAGGTAACTACTAGTAAGCCGCGAAGCGGTTGGAAGGAACTGGTGGGTTTGAGCGGGAAAGTGCCTTATATAGGGTGGGGGCGCGTGAACGTCACATGCTTTTCAGCTAATGAGCTTGGTAACTGCCGGTAGGAGAAGGGCGCGCAAGCGCAAACCCATTTGTGAGAATGGGAGGAGCCACTCGAAGAAGAACTGTTACATCAGATTGTGTATGAGGATCAAGGCAGCGGAGACTTCAGGGACTGGGAGCTTGCGCAGGGGTGTGGGGGAGAAGAGAGAGACTACCGTAATCATAAATCACGTCAGGAGGAGCGCGTGAAGTTCCGCTCTTATGCATTGGCTTTTTCATGTGATTAGCCCATTTCCGCCATGATTTCAGTGATGGGGAGACAGGGCTGGACTGCACACAAGATGGGGGTGGGTGGGAACTGCCGTGAGCTGAAATCACAGGGTTCAGGTGAAGTTCACCTCATGTGCAGCAGCATTTAGTCCATTTCCACCATGATTTTAGTAATTATTATTATTTATTATTTTATTATAAGCATTTATATAGCACCAGCAATGTACCTGGCACTTTACAAAGAATAAGATAGACACAGTCCCTGCCCGAGAGTTTACAATCTAGACAGGGGGAAGGGAGACAGGGAAAGGGGAACAGAGGGAGACAAAGAATGCAACATTCATGAGGATGCAGGAACTCAGGTACACATTCTTGGCTTGGTTACAGTAAATTGGGAGTTTGCAGTTAACAGGTGGGAGAAAGAGCTGGATTTTTAGCCCTGTATCCTGTCACTGAAATCACAGCAGAAATGGGCTAATCACTTGAAAAAACCCACACACATGAGCGGAACTTCCCACCCCTGATGTGATTTTGGCTCATGGCAGTTCCCCACCCCACCCCACCCCCCTCCTCCCAATCTCGTGTGCAAGTGGCCTCAGCCCCATCTCCTGTCACTGAAATTCTGACAGAATTGGGCTAATCATGCAGAAAAGCCAATGCACACAAGCGGAACTTCATGCAATCCACCTGACATGATTTATTATCACAGCAAACCACCCCTCCCCCATCTCATGAGGAGCAGAGTGACAGTTGCCTTGGGCTGCTACAAGGAGACTGTAGCATTCGGGACATTGTACAAAAGAGCTGAGGGATTTAAGCTACAGGGATCTTGGAGCAGCAATACTGGGAACACTCTATGATGGAGTTGAAAAATTTAAGTTTCACGGAGTTGCAGCAGCCATGGGATGGCGACAGGAATCTGGGTCAAGTGCAGGAGTGGAAAGAGATCAAACTTTTTGCAGAGGGTCTTGTCACATGTAGTAGGCAGTAGTTGGGGGAAAGGAATAAATGCATAACTTTAATATTCAGTGTAAATAGTTCAATAGAGTTAAATAGTATTTTGTTTTTTGAAGCATAGCCAGGAACTGTCTTTTTTAAAGCATAGCCAGGAACTGACCAAGAAAAATATTCCTAGGTGGCAACTCTAGTCCAAGTCCCTCCACAACTAGCCAGTGCACCAAGGTTCCCTCTTCGGACACCCCACTCAAGGGCATAAAACTCCTGGGTTCTCTGGAAGGGGGCGAGGGGTAGTGGATTGGGGAAGGTGCTAGGAGCCAGAACTTTCCAGGCACTCCTGGCTGATGATGGACCCGGCATTCCCCCCCACCCCCCCATGCTCCCCTTCAGTTCTCTTCTCCCCACCCCCCACTAGCCAGTGCCACCCCCAAACCCCCTTCTGCATAAGATAGATTGCAGGATTCACAAGCCCAAATTGATCAACAATAACCTGTGATTAAATATACGGAGAGAGTCAACTATTAGGGTCATAAGTTGGTTGAGAACACTTTATAGTCAGTTCTTCTTTAATTATTGCTCCATTATCAAAGATTGAGCAAACTTCTGGCCTAATTTGCCTATTATTATATTTAGGGGCTAAAATCCCAGGATCTAAGGATAACTGTGGGTTAACTCCATAAACCCATTGCCTCAAATCAATTGCTCCATCTTCAAAACAATAATGCAATTTATCCAAAAAATAACCTCTGTCTGTATTACCAGTGACTCTTCCACACTACACACACGGACGGACAGGTGGAATTGTGGTGCACATAGGTATCCCCCCCCCCCCCCCCATATTGCACATCCACTAGTGCAATCTCTCACACTCACTCCTCACACTCTGGGACCAGCCCTCCCCCATCCCCCCTTAGACACTGCTGAAGCCATCCCCCCTTTGCTTGCACTCACCTGGCGCTCAGGCAGCCGCCTCACCCAACGTGTCCATGAAAAGGAGGCTGCCGCCGCCGCCGCCTCTACAGGCCGAGGGGGTGGAGGATGCGCCCTGGAGCCTAGTGCCAAAGCTGCGCCGGCTGTGGGGAGACATGGGGACAGGGAGTACACAGGAGGGGTGGGGAGAGGAGCTGCTGTGGGGGACGGGCTTGCGTGCCGGCTTGTCCTTGGCTCCCCGGCGAGAGGGAACTGGCGACTGTGGCTACTGCTGGGGCAGCTTCCCCAGGAGAGCAGCGCAAAGACTCAGCTTGCAGGGTGGGGGGAACTGCACCGGACACTCCTCAGGGCCACGCGCAGCAGCCACTGCCCGCCCCTCCCACGCAAGAAGAATCGAAGATCTCAAAGCTGTCCACCGCAGCCCCCAGGCCCGGCCCAGCTCCTCCAAATGGCCCATGCAGCCCCTGCAAGGCCCCAATGGCCCATGCAGCGAGCGCACGAGCAGCCCTCCACATGGCAGCGACCCGGAAGTAACTCCGTGTCTCTGCCCTGTGGAGGGCTTGCACTCTTGACCCACCCCCCATAGCCATACATGGCTATGGGGGGTGGGTCAAGCGTGATGTCAGCCCACAGCTGACCAATGGGGGCGGGGGCAGCAAGCACATTGTGCTGGCATCGGGGGGCCCATTTGTCAGCTGGTGGTGGAGGGCGGTGGGAGGGGTAGGTGGACCGCCGGGTTAATTTTTTTAAAAAAAACAAAAAAACTCAGGGACAGGTGGCTAGGGACAGGCGGCTTAGCTACCATAGGGATGGGTCCCCAGCCACTGTGGGCCCCGGAACAAATGTCTCGCCTGTCCCTATGGTAGCTATGCCCGTGCTTTCATGTTCTTTGGTTTGGACCCTGGGAGAAACTTCCCTTAAAGCTCTCAATTCGTCCTTCAGTTCATGCCCTCTGTTCTCAATTGCATCTTGCTGTTTCTGGCCCTCTAGTACCAATGAGGATTGCTGTAAACTTCGACATGTCAGAAGGGACTGTTATCTGCTTAGCTTTTAGATGTCTTTGATGGGGAAGTACCTGCTAGAATCTTCCCTTCTTTTTTTTCCCTTTTTTTTTCTTTTTTCTTTTTGTCTCCATTTCTTTGGAGGCATACCCCCTTCCAGGAAAGGCAGTCCTACTCTGAACACCAAATATGAAATGGCCAAGGTCTTCCTGGACTGGGGACTACAAACTTTTCCAAGAGAATCAGTAGCACTGTTTACATTCATGCTTACACAAGCTCTTAATTGAACAATAAATGCCATTGTTACAGGAAAAAAATGGATGGAAAAACACAACCAAAAAGTCCCCGAGAACTAAATTGGGCTCTGTAGAAGGGCTCTT
Organism: Sphenodon punctatus; assembly: GCA_003113815.1. Taxonomy (NCBI): domain Eukaryota; kingdom Metazoa; phylum Chordata; class Lepidosauria; order Sphenodontia; family Sphenodontidae; genus Sphenodon; species Sphenodon punctatus. The sequence continues at coordinate 1,554,122 of QEPC01014024.1, forward strand.
ACATGTCTTACAGGGGTCCTTGTCTGAACCCCTGTAACAGAGCGTTTAAGCCATGGCAAAACTTTTTATAGTTAATAACTCTTGTGTGTCCATTTCTTCATATCAGTAGTTTCATTGTCTCTCTGTCTCTTAATTTCATTTAAACTTCAGAGTTGTTCAATCCTATTTATTTTATTTATTTATTTCGTGATTTGTATCCCGCTCCCTCCATCCAGCAGCTGCACAATCCTGTGGTTCTTTGGAAGAATCTTTGTAGGTTTAGCTTAAAGACATTCCTGCTTAATTTTAATTGCCTTTGTATTCAGCTACAGGTCACACTTTATACATTTCCTTACAAACATTGTGGAAATACAGTAATGCTGTTTATCACAACTGTCTCATAACTCATGACAACTCCTCTATAAGTTCACATTTTTGGAGGAACATAATTTTGTCACTTTTGAAAATGTGCCACACATTTTAAGGGATAGCAGGAGCATGTGGGGACCTCCCCCGCAATAAAGTGTGTCAGTTTGATGTGGCCCAGCATGGCTTCTAAGTGGCATGTGTAGGCTCATGTCAGAAAGCTTGCAAAATTTTCCTATCTTGAAAACTATGTGTCTCCATAATATCTGTAGTATTGCTCTTGAAGCACAATGAAAAGCCATCTGCTTCCACTCAGCATTATTACTGTGAAACAAAGTAGCAACATGAAGCCTCCCTTGCGGAAGTATACTGCCAGACCTAATCATCTGTGAAAATCATTCTTGTAACTCAGGCTGCTTTCGGACATTACCTGAGGAGGCAGGGAAACTTCTATCAGAGCAATTAAGGCTCTATTCTAATGAGAATTAGCGTAAGTGAGAATGCACTCTTCCACTTTTATGCCAAGAGAACACCTGTCATAAAAGTACCATTTGGGGACCCTGTGATGTGCGAGCGTTATCGAAGCATAAAAGCAGAATAGGGGATATGGGTGGCTTGGATATTTGGGAGCCCAGTTCCAGTCCTACAGTTTTTAATTTAGTTACTTTTTTGATAAGACGCTAAGGGGAATTAAAAATGAAATACGGATACGGTTGGAAGATCTTGCAGCTTTGGGGGATTGGAGGGTTGCCCCATGGTTAAAACAAATAAAGCTGATATGGGGTCTAGAAGTATAATTGAACAATTTAATGAACCGAAAACTTCGAAGATGCTATATGCTCCTTCGGTTCCAACAGGTGCAAATGACAGTGCTGGAGGGTAGACATAGGGAGGTCCCTTACCCTAAGCGTATATGCTCATGCTCTTTAGGGGGTGTTGAGACTATGGAACATTTTTTGTTATCGTGTCCATACTATGAAATGCTTAGGTTAGTTTGGATTCAACCATTGTTGGAGGGATAAGATCTATGGAGCTGGGCCAGGACTATGAATGACTTCTGTGGAAGCCAAATCCAGAGGATAAAATGGCTCTGGCAACTTTTGTCTAGTTAGCATCCAAAAGACGGAAGGAGTTAAATGTAGATGTGCAGGGTCATCGAAGGGCCATAGTGGGGTAAAGGAATTAGGTTGATAGGACTTGCACAGCTGGATTGTTTTGTTTATAAGCTAGGGCGGGAATTAAAAGATCGTATTGGGGGGGTGAAAGTGATTGGGGATTTGTATTAAGGATAGCCTTGAGAGTGTGTAGAGCGAGGCTCTCTTATTTTGTATGGTCAGCTGGTAGGTAGCAGGCATGAAATGTATTATGTATTTACCTAAGTATTGTGCTGTGTTATATTAGGCTGTGCATCGGTAAGCAATGGCTATAGAGGGAGAGGATGCCAAATAAAATTTATTATTTGTATTAGGGGATGGGGCGGATTCCCGCCACTCTAGAGCGGTAGTGGGAATTGGGGCAAGGGCAATGGCTGAGACAGCCTTAGTGGAGTTGGTATGAAGGGCTTATGTCGACCTCAACTATTGTATTGATATTCATGGTTGTTAAGTCCCATTGGTAGGGGGATGGATACCCCTTTATGGACTTAAATTGAATGTTTAAGCTTGCATTTGACATGATGGGATTTGATAATTTGCCATCTGATACGGCGTGGGCACTCTGTAATAGGAGGCCTACGTTCAGGGGACAAGCTCCGCCGCGGTAACCCCCGTAGAAGAGCAAGGCACCACCCTTAGCATTCTGCTTCTCTTGTATGGCCTCAGCTATAGAGGCTGGGTGAAACAAGTGTTGTACTTATGGTAAAGGCAATATGAAAGTATCTTATTTCAATGTGGCATTGATGCCTCTTATCATGTATGTGATTATTTTATTCGATTCTAAGGAGTGTGGCTAATGGTGAAAGCCAGCCGTAATAAACAATTGAAAGATTGGAAAAGCAGAATAGTGCATTCTCACGTGCACTAATTCCCGTCATAAGAGAACCACGATTTTTTGGACAGATGTTTCCTTTGCTCCCCAGTAATGTATGAAAGTGGCCTCACTCAGCCAGGATATGAAAGAGCATATTTAAAGAATGCAGAGTGTTAACACAAGCAAAAGGTAACAGGAGATCCTTCATGTAGGTAGCTGCCATTTTCCACTCAAAACTGTATTGCTTTCTCTAGTAAGTGACAGTATTGCATTCACACTTACATGACTCCCTGCTGAGTCCCAAATCCTGTTTCTATGGACATCAGAAAATGCAGAACAGGTATTCAAATGTCCTGCATCAATTTGCTTTCCCTTTACTGTCATTCTGTCCTTAACACTTCTCTGCATTGCAAAGAAGAGACTTCCATGTATAATCCTTGAGATATATGCTAAATTATTAACAGTTAAATGAGTTTTTCCTGGGCTAATTATGTCTGGGTTAATTATTATCTTTAATCCTGTACCAGTGCATTGAAACGCTACTCAAAAAAACAGAGAGGATGGTCAAAGACCTTAGCAAAGAAATAAGGGAAAAGATTGTCATATGCTAGCAAGAGCAGTCTTGAGTGATGGTGCCATCTCCCCATATCTCTGCTCCCCACTCTGCCACCTCTCCCCAAACCTAATCCCCATTCCCTCTCTTCCCCCCATCTCAGCTGCACCCTGTCGAACTGCCACTGTTCCATCCATAAAGCACCATTTATCCATGATCTCTTCCTCTCCTCCAGCTCCTTGCCCTTACAGAAACTTGGATTCCCCCTGTAACACTGCCATTCCTGCTGTTCTCTCCCTTGGCGGTCTCACCTTAACCCACTCACCATACTCTGAAGGCCGTAGTGGCGGCATTGGCCTGCTCCTCACCAAATCTTGCCAGTTCCAACCCCTTGTGTTAACGGGAGACCTCGGTCCATGCGTGATTATTGGGG